>CM057338.1:438789834-439195925 GCA_030015575.1 Agapanthus africanus
ATAAGCATAAATTGTTAAGCATTTAACTGGTATAATACACACGTGTAAAAAATTATGGCATTGTGCAGATAACTGACATTAAATATCAATAGTACAAAGGATATAATACTTTCACATAATAAGCCACCTTAATGCATCTCAAATTTCCCAAACATCTGAGTCACTAAACAACAATTTTATCAACATAATTAAATAAACTATCAAATACATCACAACTTTCCACAGCATCTAACATGTGTGATACACGTATATGATCATCAAAAATCTATTTGGTTAGGCAAGCAGCCAACATTAATTTTGACGACGTTGAAAACCATTTCCTCGGTTCTCTTCTTTTATTCAATTTTACCATTTGGATTACTTTTAAATTTGCTGTAATGTACCAAGCACTAAAATTCTTTCTCCGAGCATTAGTTTGCTGCACTTATTTCTGGTTAAATTGATAGCATCAAACCATTCGTAACTTTTTGCCGTCTGATGGAGGTCTTGATCTCCCTCAGATGTTGTCCTCCGTCGATCTGACTGCGAACGGTAACGAGCGGTTGAGATTGGATATGGGAATCGTTGTGTGGATTTCAATGGGTTGTTAGATATTGTTGATGTCGAGCAACCTGCAAGAGAAGTCCCGGTGCCTTATGACGATGAAGTTAGTACCGAGAAATAAGAGCAGGGTAGCAGCGTATCAGAATGAGTTCGCGTTACCTGAGTCATCTGAAAAGAGGGGGTTATATAGTGGTCGCGTGGAGAGAGCCGACGCGATATTTGAGCCGTCCGTTACGTCCTTGCATTATGCCCGCGTCGATGGCGGGATCCATCCATTAATGGCGGGATACACTCATTAATGAAGGGACGTGCCAGCGTGGGACGCGAAACGTGGGGCGACGAATATCTCGCTTTGGCGAGATACGCGGAGCCGTCGCGGGGGCACTCGGGTCCCGCGCTCTCAATTGGTCGAGAAGCCGAGGAAACTCCTCTCGGTGGATGGCTCGGAGACAAGCCGTGAGGCCGAGAAAGCTCGGCCCTGCAATAGCTCGGAAACGAACAAAGGGGGTGTATGTTTGGCTGCTGGATGGCTCGGGGCTGAGAAGCGGGGGTGTAAGTTCGGAGACGAGGCCACGAGGAAAGTCCTCAAGGCGCCACACTGATTCTACCTCCGCAACCCCCAGGAGCCTAATAGGCTTACGTAGACGACACGTCATATGCTACGTATCATAATCCAGGGAATTCCCATTCATGAGCCTTATCACTGGCCCTCCACTCTCGCCCTGACCTATTTATGGGTCAGGGTCGAGAGTGGTAAACCCGGTTTTTAATGGTTCGGCCTAAGATTCCCGAGTTTCCTGACGACGGCGGGATATTTGGCAGCTATTCCTCTCGGATGACTAGACCCACGTGGCAGGTCACGGAACGCCTTGATTACTGCGCGTATCTTTGGTGACGTCAGGGTTAGTTGTATGTATGTCCTAGAGGCCATTATTGTACATATGATGTATATTATAGTGGATATTTGGACATATATAGAGAGGACTTTCTTGCTCGACATGATAGTATGCTATCTGGTTGCTCTTTATCTTAACATGTATACTTTTCTCTTGATACCGTCTCATGGTTACATGTTGGTAAAGCCCTTAGGATGTGTACTTGACTACCAGGATTATGATGCAGATCATACTAGTGGAGCCATGGTAGTCCATAAGTTCATCCTTTAATATTTCTAGTCGTAGGTGTATCGAGACAGGGCATCGATATACCAGAGTAGACTAGCGTATACGCTTCTCGACCCATGAGATGGACGATGGATGATCCCATATCCATTGGTGTTTGACATCAGAGACGGTATACGGGTGCTCAGTGGAGACTGGGTACACTGGACGGACTCGCCGAGAACTCCTAGATGGTATTATACCTGACGTCAGATAGCAGTTCTCTGGTGACACTGGTACAGGTTAGTCTGTAGACCCGAGATCGTCATAGAGTCTTGTGTGATTACCACTGTGCTTTGATTTCCACCTTACCACATTCAAGAGGACGTGCAAAACGGTGGTTTTTGGGTACAGTCCTGAGTTACATGGAGGCAATGAGCGATAGGAGGGGATTTCGTCTCTCCCAGTATTGGGGGTAGATGTCGTACTGTGCTCGATTAGCTATAACTGAAAGTCCCTGTCCCGGGCTGATTTGGAGATTTAATGGTAAGTGTTATCAGTAGTTTCTCGACCCGTTATGAGCCTCATATTGGTATGACTTATCGAGTTATTGGGGTATGACGTTTACCACCCCTAGACTTGATATGCGACATCTCAGACGAAGAGACCGAACTGTACGGTAGTGTTACTGACAGGCTTTACAAGAGCTAGAGCGGGCTTGCTCGTTGATCTTCTGATCGCTCAATACCCGGATAGCCGTTATGTCCAGCTAGTACCGCTGACGGCTTGTGGGTGCTTGATATGATCATCACCTACTGCCAGCGTATTGACGAGTCTTTAGAGTCCTACACAGAGATTTTACTGGCTCAAGCAAAACGAAGTAGGAGCACATATGTGATATGTGCAGGACCGAGATTAATACGAGTATGTGATACCGTATTCTATTCTCGCGATATTTGTATCGATCGGTTATATGTGATATAACCGGGTTATCGAATCAAGTGTTGATTCGATAAATTGGTACATATAATATTAGTCGGTTATATGTGATGTAGCCGGATTATTAAATCAAGTGTTGATTTGATAATTTAGTGTATAATTGTATATTTGATATACTAGTTTACACTAACTAATATTAGCTCACTTAAACATTTCTTTTCTCACTTGTGTGCATATAATATATACGTGATATATATTATTGTACACTTTTTTGTCATGGTTGATGATACATGCAACATTGGTGTATGAGACTTACACCATGATAAAAGATAATGTAGGGTTTATTTATTTATAGTAATTCAATTATTAGTTGGAAATTGGTCACATGGCATGAAGGTTCATGAAGTTTTGAGATCCATTGACTTAGTCCACTAGTTTTGTCTTACACTAGATATTTATTAACCCAACCATTATCTTAACTCATGATTAAGTCTCTACATGAGTAATATTAGATATTTTCTCATCCATAGTTGCCATTCACTCTCACAACATTATATCTCTTCATTTTCTTCTTCAAGTTCAAGAGCTCTCTAGATTTTGATCAAGTGAGAAACATTAATGAGAAAATCAATTCTAAAGTGAGCAAAAATCCTACTTCATCATCCTCTACTAGATTAGCACTTTAGTATAGAGTGTTAGCTTCACTAATCTATCATTAGTGAAGTAGTAGCTTGGGTTAGTGTCTCCTCGATGTAGATCATCTTCGGCCTCGAAAACTTCAAGCAAGTTCGTTCCTTTCTTCTTGTGAAGCTATGCTAGAGTCCGGAAGATCACTATTTGGAGCGAAGAGACTATTACACGGAGCTATTGAAGTGAAGAACCGGTCTACAAAGGTTGTATTCCTAGTTTACTTAGTTGTAAAGTAGTTTACAATTTGTTTCGTATGATTCTCTAGTTAAAGATTCTAGTTTAGGGTTCTTTAAAACGGCAAAATTTTGAAAATGGCATGGACAATGCCCCCCGAAACCTTGCTGTCGTTCATAGGAACCCTACAGTCAGCGGATCGGTGAAATGATTGCGCTTTTAAAGAAGGGTGTCGTTTCGCTCAACCATCAGTTAGGCTACACACCACGTGCCCAACATTGGTTTGCGGGGCGCGAGAGGCTGTCTCCGACTGCCGCAAGGGGATGTTTCCAATGGCCGATCGCCACGTGGAGCCTCGACAGCCGCTAGGTGCGACGCTTCGTTTTGGCGAGAGTCGATTTGGGCCGTAGGATGTCCCCTTTGGAGTGTATAAATAGAAGTGGGCCATCCCAGGGCCGACACTTTGCCTTAGTTGTCTCTTGTCGTTTGAAGATTGCCCGGCGCACCTCCGCTTAGGTCGGATCTTCCGCTGAATTTTCCTCGGCAAATCCTTTTCTTGAATCGGGTTAGATGTCTTCTTTCGAGGTATTTGTGGATGTAGTAGGGATAGAGTCAGGCGATAAAGCCTCAGTTTCTGGGGCCGAGCCCAGCGGGTCTTCCTCCTCCTTAGCTTCAGATAGCCGAGAGAGCTCTTCTTCTTCTTCATCTACGTCTTTTGTGTCGGTCCCGCCCCCCAGGGCTAGTGTCGCCCTTATCTCTCACCGTCGGGCGGCAACAAGGGCTCCCAAGGTGCGCATCGGGAATACCCACGATGCGCCCTCGGTCTTGAATTGTCTGGACGAGCTATCCGACATCCGGGCTCGATTCCATATCCCCTCTGGCTATTCACTCCATCTGGCCAGAGAGGGTGAGCGGGCAGACCAAGTGCGGGGCAAGGAGATTGCTCTGTATCTGGAAGCATTCCGGGCAGGAATGCGTATACCCTTCTCGTCTGAGGTTTGTGCTGGGCTCCATTGTTTCCGTCTTGCCCCGGACCAGCTAGCGCCGAACTCGTGGAGGATCCTCCTCGGGTTTCTGGTCCGGTTAAAAATTGATCGGATCCCCTTCGATTTGAGCCTCCTGTTGTCTTTCCTTTGCTATAAAAATCATCCCGGTACCAGTAAGGTAGAGCTGAGATGGCCAGTAAGGTAGAGCTGAGATGGGTCAGGGATAGTGGTCGTCCCTTCTTCTATCCACGAATAGAAGGAAAAGTTCATCTTCGTCGGGACACCGGAGGTTGAGGATTGGCCTGTGCCCACCTAGTGGCATAGGGCCGATTGTCCGAGGGTGAGGCAGTCGAACGCCCCGAGGCGAGGGCGGTGTCCCAGTAGGAACTGATCCTGCGGGCTGATGTCCTGCTCTCCAAGCAGGTACTGAGCTGGGTTAGACTCGGTCTCTAACGTTTTTTGGGTAAGTTAGGGCTTTTATCGGTCTGTTTAGACTTCTCCAAAATTCTATTATTGTTTCTGCGTCGCTGACCTTTTTCTTATGTTTTTCTCGCAGAGACCATGGATCGATCGAAAATTATGGCTGCCAAAGCCCAGGGAAGAAAGACCGGTGGAGCAAGCTCGTCCCGACCGGGTCCGAGCATGGCTCCTAGGCAAACTCCTCCGGTTAGGGCTTCCGCAGTGCCCCCCATCCCGGAGGAATGCCGCGGGGGAGGACAGAAGCATGTGCATGACCCGGTGCCTCGTGCTAGGGCGGAGGTGACTCCCCCTGCCGAATCCCCCCTAAAGAGACAGAAGCGGGTTGTTTCTCGGCCATCCCCAGCCGGGATCCAAATGCAGGAGGGTGACTTATGCATCAAGGTGCCTTCGGAGCTATCTGTAGCCGACAGCTTGCTGGCGGACATGGAGAAGGCAACCGGGGCCAAGATTCCTCGGGACACCATGAAGGCCCAAGTTTCCGCTATAGCTCAAGAGGCGGTTCAGGTCGGTAGATTTTCCTAAAAGATTTTTAAAGGTTTTTTTCTCGGTTTCAGCTTCTTAACACGGTTCCTGTCTTCCTCAGGTCCTCCAGCACTGCGCCCTCCTCGCCGCTATGGAGTTCGAGGAGGTTACCCCGGTGTTAAAAAAAAGTGGGCGAATCTTCCTCGTGAGAAGAAGAGTTTCTCTTTCAGCTGCAGCAGGAGGAAGAATGGTGGCCCTCCTTGACTCAAGATTGGTCTCCGAGGGCCTGATGGTTTCCAAGCTGAAGGAGTCCTATCGGCTCCTGACTGAATCCAACCGGGCTATCTTGGCCTGGATGGAAGAGGCGAACGGGCTCTTCGACGCCATGAAAAGGTCAAGGGACGTCCTCAAAAAGGACATTCGGGCGGCTTGCAAGGCAGGGAAGCTCACGGAGAGCAGGGCGGAGGGGGCCGTGGAGGCGTACAAGACGCTCGATCAGTTTTATGTCGACCTCGCTGACTCTATGGCCGTTGGGTGGCACAATGCCTTTGACGCTGTCAAGGAAACTATGCCCGAGTTCGACGACCTCAAGCTCCGCGCAAAGTATCCCCTCGCCGAGGAAGCGCCACAGGGGGGAGCACCGAGCAGGTCAGGGAAGGCGATGCGGCTGGCGGAAGCGTTGAGCCTGAAGTCGCCATTGTCGTCGCTGATGGAGGCGTAGAGCAAGGAGAGGTAACGGCCGAGAAGGCAGTCTGAGCTATCCTTCCTTCTCCTTTTTTTTATAAAATTTTGTAACCCTCCGGGCATTTTTGCAAGGCTGAGGAGCCCACAATATCTTGTATATAATTTTGAACGTAATTAAGGTATATATAATTTTGGCTCAAGTGTTTCTTTCCCGCAAGAACATTTAGCCTGCAACCCTTTTTTTATCCTGCAAGTATTTTTAGCTCGCAAGCCTTTTTAGCTCGCAAGTGTTAGGCGGGTGATTGATGTGAAAAAGTGTTTGTAGTAACCGCAGTCAATAACGGTGTCGCTAGTAACTGGCCGAGATGAGTACGGGTCGTCCTCAGGGATGCGTGGAACTTTTAATCTTACTTTAGACATGTTGATTGAAAGAAAGGAGATTGGTTGTAGATCTACGATATACAGATATAGAATCTATAAAGAAGAGCTTGTAGGGTTCATATAATTTAGTAGTAATGGATGATTAATTAAAGATAACTCCTTTTATTTTTTAATAGATTTAAAACTAGATCGATAGTGATGAATGTGGATTAGGGTTATTTTGGAAGAAACTAGAGTTTCCCCACTCTTAACTCTTATCCTTGCATTGATCTCTATTCATGTCTAGCCCTTACCAAAACAATTGTTGATCTAATCTCAAATCGTGGTCGAGACTATCAATAAATTGGTAGCACGCCCGATAAGGATGTTAACAATTACTTTGCTAAAGTTTATAAACTTTATAAGATGTAAAAGAATTTATAATATATTTTTCATCTATTGATCTACCATAATCCTACGAACCCTAGAAAGTTAGGAATTACTCACGCATGGTTAAGATAGAAGAGAAAATAGAGAAGGAGATCATAATGTAAATGCAGAAAATAAATGCGAAATAATTAAACTAATGATCTACTTTTATTAATCAACGTTACAAGTACAAATCTTTCGAATTTAGATTACAAGAAGTTTCTCTCGATCTCTGCCTCGTAGGAAGTAATTGCTCTGTCGATATTCATATCGCTCTATTACATCGAATCGCGGACCTGTCGTGGATCTCTTGCTCTTTAACGGTGATTTGCTTCATGTTAAAAGTGACAGTTCTCTAAGTTTAGCCATCGGTCCTTTATATAGCTCTCAAATCAAAAACCCTAGATCTCATAGGTTTAGATATGCCATCAAGTTCCAATTTCCAAAATCACAAATCCTACGGCCATTAATTGGCCGCGGATCCGCCGTGAATTGTGAGTTATGGCCGCGGTTGGGCGGCGGTTTGGTAGAATTAAGGTTCCAAATTTCAGGTGCTTTCTCATGTTGATACGTGGAGATTTTTTCCATGTCCGGGTTCGATTCGCGGCAACGGCACCATTTGATTGATGCGAAAAAGTGTTTGTAGTTACCGCAATCAATAATGTTGTTTCTTGTAACTAGCCGAGATGAGTACGGGTCGTCCTCAGGGATGCGTGGAACTTTTAATTTTGCTTTAGACGAGTTGATTGAAAGAAGGGGAGATTGGTTGTAGATCTACGATATACGGATGTAGAATCTATTAAGAAGAGGCTTATAGGGTTCATCGAATTTAGTAGTGATAGATTATTAATTAAAGATGACTCATTTTATCTTTTAATAGATTTAAAACTAGATCAATAGTGATGAATGTGGTTAGGGTTCTTTTGGAGGAAACTATGGTTTCTCCACTCTTAACCCTTATCCTTGCATTGATCTCTATTCATGTCTAGCCTTTACCAAAACAATTGTTAATCTAATCTCAAATCGCGGTCGAGACTATCAATAAATTGGTAGCGCGTCCGATAAGGATGTTAACAATTAATTTGCTAAAGTTTATAAACTTTATAAGATGTATAAGAAGTTATAATATTTTTTTCATCCATTGATCTACCATAATCCTACGAACCCTAACAAGTTAGGAATTACTCACGCATGGTTGAGATAGAAGAGAAGATAGAGAAGGAGATCATAATGTAAATGCAGAAAATAAATACAAAATAATTAAACTAATGATCTACCTTTATTAATCAACGTTACAAGTACAAATCCTTTGAATTTAGATTACAAGAAGAAGTTGCTCCCGATCTCTGCCTCGTAGGAAGTAATTGCTCCGTCGATATTCACGTCGCTCTATCGCGTCGAATCGCGGACCTGTCATGGATCTCTTATTCTTTGACGGTGATTTGCTTCGTGTTAAAGGTGATAGTTCTCTAAGTTTAGCCCTCGGTCCTTTATATAGCCCTCAAATCAGAAATCCTAGATCTCATAGGTTTAGATATGCCATCAAGATCCAATTTCCAAAATCACGGATCTTACGGCCATTAATTGGCCGCGGATCCGCCGCGAATTGTAGGTTATGGCCGCGGTTGGGCGACGGTTTGGTAGAATTAGGGTTCCAAATTTCAGGTGTTTTCTCATGTTGACACGTGGAGATTTTTTCCATGTCTGGATTCTACAAATATTTCTCTGAGTCTCTACCAATATTGATTCTACGATTTTATTGGCAAATTTTTAATCCTGACATCTTGAATATCTCGATTTCCCGACCTGAGCTAAATCTGCACAATATCTCCATGAATAATGTTAGTAATATTTGTTATATTAGAGATATAATCTTAATCATTTTATATGGTAATAAATCTTTAAGAAATTTGATTAAGATTATTTGATATGATATGCATATTTTTAATTACCAAAATATCATATAAATATTATATGCATATATTTTCCTTCATAATGTTAATTATAATATATAAACATATGGTAAAGAGTATTTTGCAGATAAACCCTCATATGCTCCATAATTACAATAAACACCTTTAAATATTTAAGAAAAATAAAGAAATGTTATATTAAAAATGCAATATTTTCGACTGAACGGCGAGCGTGATGTAAAAGCTAGTAAAAGGGTAGGCACAGGTAGATCGGTGTCCATCCTTTCCCTGGAGTGGAGGTGACGATCATGCGTCGAGTATGTGTAAGTCTATGTTACTCACCCCGGTAGTTAACGGGGAGACGGAATAGGTAAAAATCGAATTTTTCTTTACAAGGTAACATAGACAAGCCATTTGGATCTTTGCTAAATATTAACTAACAAACTAACTATGAGTTCTAACTACTATGTTAGATGATTATACCTCAAGTTTGAAGTCCTTCTTCTCCTTGTTGTGCTTCTCCTTGTTGTGAGCTCCTTGGAGTGGTTGTGGATGGTTCCTCCTCACCGGCTTCTCCACGTCAAAGAAGATCCACCCGAAGGTCTCTACCTTGAGGTCCAACCTCTATAATGAAGTAACTAGGGCGGTTGGTGTGCTAAACCTAGAACAATATAGTGAGTAGAGAAGGATTTTGGTGGCTTAGTCTCAATAACCCATGTTTCTCAACTCATGAGACATTTGGGCTTGCGAGAGGAAGAAGGAGAGAGAGTTATGAGAGAGTGTATAAAAAATTATGAAGAGAGCTCTCTTATGAGGAAAAAGAATAATAAGTTTTATTAGGATAATTGTGATGGCTCATTTGATATGACCATTATCATGTCACAATTAATGCTAAGCAAAATATCTTGTGCTCAACAAAAATATCTAAGTCAACAATGGTCAACATAGTCAAATGGTCAAACCAATTAGCTATGACACAATTATCAGTAATAAAAAATCAGTAAACAATTTCCTCCATCTCATTATGGTTTTAATCAAGTCAATGGTCAAAACCCTAATGAGGCGTCTCCTTTTCTGTCCCTATCATTCGTATATACATACCCGCTTCCGTGTTTCGAGAAACACGGATACAATGAGACTAAGCCAATCCAAAAATCTAATATTAGGATCCAGTTTAAACCAAAGCCCACTAGTATCAATCGCCCGAACACCAAACACGCACAAGTACGTGTATGTGAACGAACCCTGCCATAAAACCATACGACCTCTACCCTGTTTCGCCCAAAGGTGGAAAACTCTCTGTGTGGGACTCTAAAGACTCGACACTACGCTGGCAGTGGGTTTAACCACAGGCCGCAAGCGGTACTAGCTGTACGTAACGGTCCTCAGGTAGATGTCGATAAGTAGGATGATGAGAAAAACCCATCCGAACTCCTACTGAGCCTGAATATGACAATCTCCTTACAGTCCGGTCTGTTCGTCTAAGAGTATCGCATATCGGGCCTAGAGGGCGGTAAACGTCAGTCCCCTAATAGCGGTATAAGTCGTGTCGGAGTGTAGTCCAAAACACCCTGAGAAACTACTAGAGTATCTACCAGTAAATCTCGCTTGCCCTGAACAGGGACTTTGTGTAATGGCTCTCCAAATACAGTGCGATATCAACCCCCAATACCGGAAGAGACGAATCATATCTAACCATCACTGCCTCCAAGTGCTTCGGGACTGCACCCAACTACTACCTGTTTACATGACTCAATAGAGCCATGGTAGGGTAGTAATCTAAGAACAGTGGGAACACACTTGAGGCGAAGTAGCAATGTCAAGTCAATAGACTAAGCTGTACTCATGTCACCTGGGAACTGCTAACTGAGGATAGGTATAATACCAACCAACAGTTCCCAACGAATCTTGTCCAATGTACTCATAACCTAATGAGCATCTGCATACTATCTCCAGTACAACGTACTGATGGCTGTGGGACAGACCATCTCCCCAGCTGGGACGAGAAGCGTACACACCAGTCTACTCTGGAGAATCGATGCCCTGTCTCGATAATCCTACGACTGGGGACCTATATAAGGATGTGCTTGTAGACTACCCAACCCCCACAAGTGTGACTGCCATCACAACGCTGGTAGTCAAGCAAAGATCCTAAAGGCTCTGTCAATATGTATTAGCGATACGTTAAAAGAAACATATACACATATTAAAATAGATATAAACTAAGTAGCATACTACCATATTGAGCAAGACTGTTATAAATCCGTCTATATATCCCAAGTTTCCAAAATGTAATATACAAACTAGTACTATACAATAATGGCCTCTAGGGCATATCACACAACAGTATGAATCGAGCGATAGCCAAGTATAGGAAGACTGGAGTCTTCCCCTTCCCCAGAGTCGAGGTGTCGATCATGCATCAAGTATGAATCGAGCGACAGCCAAGTGCGAATAGGTCGGCGCCCCTTGATTCCTTCTTGGATGAGGCGATCAGGACATAACTCAGCCGCCTTTTGGCGCGTGTTTTGGACCCATGCCTTTGTAGGGTAGGAAGCTACCCGTCATGGATGGACTGAGCAGGAATCTGCTCGGCGGCCTCGTGATGAGGACTTTGGATCTACTTCTTCATAAGGAAGGAAGCTACCCATCATGGATGGTCCGAGCACGAACCTGCTCGGCGGCCTCGCGATGAGGGCTTTGGATCCACTTCTTCATAGGGTAGAAAGCTACTCGTTGTAGATGGACCGAGCAGGAATCTGCTCGGCGGCCTCGCAATGAGGGCTTTAGGTCCACTTCTTCGTAGGGCAGGAAGCTACCCGTCGTGGATTGACCGAGCAGGAACCTACTCGGCGATCTCGCGATGAGGGCTTTGGATCCACTTCTTCGTCGGGAAGGAAGCTACCCGTCGTGGATGGACCGAGCAGGAATCTGCTCGGCGGTCTCACAATGAGGGCTTTCTGAATTCAATAGTTTCTTCTTGGGACGTCGTTCAGCCTTCCATGACCCGTAAAGGTGGGAATGGTGGCTGTCACGGACGACACGTTGCAGTACTATATCGGGAAAGTGCGATACTCCGTGATTTGCGTTGTTGCGTGAGTAGATCTTGGCCATTGGAAGATATTTGTTGAGGCTATAAGTACCGAATGTTAGTGTTATATGCCCTAGAGGCCATTATTGTATCATACTGATTTGTATATTACATATTGGAAGCTTGGGATATACACAGATATAGTAACAGTTTTGTTCAAAATGATAGTATGCTACCTGGTTTGTTTCTAGCTCAATATGTGCATGTGTTTCTTTTAGCATATCGCTTATACATATTGGTAGAGCCCTTAGGATCTTTGCTTGATTACCAGCGTTGTGATGGCAGTCACACTAGTGGGGCTGGGTAGTCTATAAGCACATTCTATACAGGTCCCTAGTCGTAGGATTATTGAGACGGGGTATCGATACTCCAGAGTAGACTAGTGTATACGCTTCTCATCTCAGCAGGGGAGATGGTCTGTCCCACAGCCATTAGTACGTCGTACTGGAGATAGTATGCAGGTGCTTATTGGGTTATGAGTACACTGGACAGAACTCGTAGGGAGCTGCTGGTGGGTGTTATACTTATCGTCAGGTAGCAGTTCCCAGGTGACATGAGTACAGCTTAGTCCGTCGACTTGACACCGCTACTTTGCCTCGAGTGTGTTCCTACTGTTCTTAGATTCTACCCTACCACGGCTCAAAGGAGTCGTGCAAACAGGTAGTAGTTGGGTGCAGTCCCGAAGCACTTGGAGGCGGTGGCGGTTAGATAGGATTTGTCTCTCCCGGTATTGGAGGTTGATATCGCGTTGTGTTCGGAAAGCCATTACACAAAGTCCTTGGCCAAGGCAAGCGAGATTTACTGGTAGGTACTCCAGTAGTTTCTCAGGGTGTTTTAGGCTACACTCCGACACGACTTATTGTGCTATTAGGGGTCTGACGATTACCACCCCCTAGGTTCGATATGCGATTCTCTTAGACGAGCAGACTGGACTGTACGGAGATTGTCACAGATAGGCTCAGTAGGAGTTCGGATGAGTTTGCTCATCGGCCTTCTTATCAACAGATACCTGGGTAGCCGTTACGTGCAGCTAGTACCGCTGACGTGCTTGTGGTTAAACCTACTGCCAGCGTAGTGTCAAGTGTTTAGAGTCCCACACAGAGGGTTTCCTTGCACCGGGCAAAAGATGTAGAGGCCGTATGGTTTTACGGCAGGGCTTCGATCATATACGTGTACTTATGGTTATGACTTACTCCTTAGATATTTTTGAAGCTTGCTTGATATTTGGTTAGATATTTTATTTGGTTAAATATTTTTATCTCCTCAATTATTAGGTATGCTTCATTATTCTTCACAAGAGAGCCATCTTTATTTTCCCCTTTAAAGCGAACCGGACCCAACCAGGGGCCACTTCCCAGGAGGTCACCCATCCCAAGACTTCCCTGGCCCGAGCACGCTTAACTACGGAGTTCTTAAGCTCCTGTAGTTCCGGTTCACTTAAAAGGCGCCTCTGTAATTGAGGGTGGTATCATTATATTTATAATACAGTCCGGTCCTCATTCGGAATGTGTTCCAAAGATTCCCCATTGTTCTACAGTGGGTCCCACGGACTCTAGAGGTGGTCTCTACAGATTCAAGAGGTGACCCCCGCCCTCTTGGTATAACAATTGGCGTGGCACTTTGTTCTGTGTGGCAGTTTGCTCCGTGAACATGAACCGGGTCCTGACAGAGTCGGTGTTGCGAAGCATATAAAATCGTTTTTGCATGTTCTGCTTACCCGCGAACCCGCGGGGTGTGCGACATCGACTTACACTGAAGGTATGGTCTCACTTTTGAATTCTCATATCAGTTTCTTCCAAGTCTTGTATTTCCCGAAGATGATTGGCCGTGCATATACCATCAGGGAGATCGTTTCTCGGGACGACGTGTATTTTTATAATCTCGATCACTCAGAAGAGTCGTACGAAGCGGTGATAAGCCGCTTGGAGGGCCACTGTTGGCGGTTACTTCCCCGGCGATTTCCTCTCCTTCAAGTGCTAATCTACACGATAAGAAGGACTTCTTTGGGTCTGTACAACACTCTTTCTCTACAGTTGATGGACGAGGCATTTGATAAAAGGCATACGGTCCACGAGCTTGGTTTGATCTCGAAGAGCAGACGGGACCGCTCGGTGGGCTTTCTTCTTGAGAGTTTCCAGTAAAGGTTGGTCATTGCATCTTTCTCGGCGAATGGGGACGCCGGCGAGTCCGTGGCTTCTAGGGTCCACGGGTACCGTCAGAAGGAGCGGGCAGAAGCTGCTTGGGCTCGGCTGGAGGAACTTTCTTTCTCCGAGCATTAGTTTGCTGCACTTATTTCTGGTTTAGTTGATAGCATCAAACCATTCGTAACTTTTTGCCGTCTGATGGAGGTCTTGATCTCCCTTAGATGGTGTCCTCCGTTGATCTGGCTGCGAGCGGTAACGAGCGGTTGAGATTGGGTACGGGAATTGTTGTGTGGATCTCAATGGGTTGTTAGATGTTGTTGATGCTGAGCTACCTGCAAGAGAAGTCCCGGGGTGCCGTAGAACCCTCCGACGATCAAGTTAGTACCGTGGAATAAGAGCATGGTAGCAGCGTATCAGAATGAGTTCGCGTTACCTGAGTCGTCTGAAAAGAGGGGTTTATATAGTGGTCGCGTGGAGAGAGCCGGCTCGATATTCTCGCCGTCCGTTACGTCCCTGCGTTATGCCCACGTCGATGGCGGGATTCGTCCATTAATGGCAGGATACACTCATTAATGGAGGGACGTGTCAGCGTAGGACGCGGAACGTGGGGCGGCGGATATCTCGCTTTGACGAGATATGCGGAGCCGTGGCGGGGACGCACGGACCCTGTGCTCTCAGTTGGTCAGGGAAGCCGAGGAAACTCCTCTCGATGGATGGCTCGGAGATGAGCCGGGAGGCCGAGGATGCTCAACCTTGCACTAGCTCGGAAACGAGCAAAGGGGGTGTAAGTTCAGCTACTGGATGGCTTGGGGCCGAGAAGCGGGGGTGTAAATTCGGAGACGATGCCCCAAGGAAAGTCCCTAAGGCGCTACAATGATTCTACCTCCGCAGCCCTCAGGAGCCTAGTGGGCTTACATGGACGACACGTCATCTACTACGTGTCGTAATCCGGAAATTCCCGTTCATGAACCTTATCACCATCTCTTTGTTAAGTTTATGCCTAATTATTATTAAATATTTATATTGATGTAAATGTATAGCTTCCAGCACAACAAACTCCATTAGCTAGTCAGCCAAAGGAATTAATTCCTCAAGGTATGCATACATGTTTAGAATTATACTTCGACCTGCAAAATTTTATTCCCATGGATAATATAGCGGCAATTTACAAACTCCCAACCGAGCTTAATTCTTGTAGCGTTGTTCAATAGCCTTTGTCATTCCCTGTTTGGCGGATACAAATTCTTTTTTCATATTTTATTCTATCCTTTTGTTCTTCATGGTTGAATAGAACCATACGATGCAAAAATTTTGGTCAGTTTAGGTAGAATAAAGAGAATGACCTAAACCTATTATCTCATCCAGTAGTGGAGCTAGGACTCAATGTCAGATAGGGCCAGGGTTTAAATGTTAAATTGCAAGAAACCCTCGTCGTTTTTTGTTCGAGTGGGTAAATCGAGGGGGCATCATACTAATCACCAGAAAGTTAAGGACTATTCTACAGTTTAGACAATTTGTATTTTGTTTAATACAAAATGTATATCAAAAACTTATATCCAAAAAGAGGTTCATTTTTCACATCAACTAGAACCCCAAATTAATCATCGAAGTTCATCAATTTTTTTATTTAAAATGTTGACAAATTTTTAGAATGCTTTTCAAAGCATTTAATATAATAAACTAGTTTCTTGACGCATACCTAAGTGCAAGGGTTTCAATTGTGCAAGCTAATTAATAGGTGAATGCATTTCCTTTCTCTTCTGATGCAAATGACTGTTCAAAACAATCTTCTACCGACTATTTCATACCTGAAAATTTCCTGTTTGATAATAGCTTGATAATAGCGTTAGTTTCCATTTAATAGTTATACAACAAAGTAAATAGTAATTTCATTGAAAAATTTGTGGAAAAACAAAAGTTCATTAACATAATTTTAGGATTTTACCCACAAGATTTTTGAATTTCAAATGAATGAATAGTATTTGATTAGATAGGTAGTTTTTGAAAGGAGCATAGAAACAGATAATTTTTATACAAAACTAATTAATTCTAAACATTAAAGCAAAATAGGAGATGAAAAGGATGGCTTAAAATGAAACTTGCGAGACCCACGTGTCCAATGAAAAACCAAAAAAACCAAAATTCGTCTGGAAGGAATGGCTCGTACCCCATCCACAGGATAACAATTTCGGATGGTGTAAAAATAATTCGGAATTTATATATTTACTGTAAACATCTATACTGACATCGCATTCTTCCGAATCCAGATCGGGCGCTTGTCTAAACTTGAACCACCCTAGATCTGTCTCTTATCTCATCTCATTCCAATTCTTTAACTTGTGTTCTCATATGTACGAGTGCATCTCTCCAATGTGACCTAAACTTTAATAATGTCCATCATGTACTTCTCCAAATTAAATGACACTTAGATGACTCCATTTACTTCTATTTCCCCCTCATTATTCTATCTGAATGAGCTTATTTTTAAATGATTATTTGCCATAATCACTTATAAACGATTATTTCTGGAAAAAATGAAAATCACTTATAAATACTTATGGCAAATAAGTTGTTTAGTGTTTGGATGATTTTGTAAGGAAAATGGTTATAAGTAGAGAGTGTGTTTGGATGAAAAGATAAATAAGTGATTATTGAGTGTAAAATAACGAAAATGACGTATCATTAATACCATCTTAAAATTTGGATGAAAAGACAAGAAGTATTATGGCATATGAAAAGAAAGCCACAAATCCACAACCATCTCTATATTTTCCTCTATTTCTCACACATTGGGTCTTTTGAAGATTTCTTTGAACACTTAGCACACTATATGACGGGAAAACTAGCATGCAAAAACTTGCACGGTGCAAATCGCTTGCAAGCCCTTGGATAGGAAATCATCCAAGGGCCTAAGTTTTTTCTCCATGTGTCACAAACATGTGTACTTCTGTTCTAAGCTTTTTAAAAATTATTTGTGAATAAATTTCAAAAGATGATTTGTCTCTTTTATTATTTAGAGAATTGAAATAAGAGATGAAAGGAAAGGAAATCATGAAAATACGAAGAACACGGTGATTAATAGATGCATTAAGGTGAGGAAATCAAACATTTGAATATTACTCCTTACCCGACCTCCTCCATCTGTTCTTCTGGTGAGGGGATTTCATCCCTTCTTCGCATATTTAAGGACATCTAGGAAAGATATTTACATGGACGCCAAGTTAACAGGGTAGAGATCTCTAGAACCCTATTCAAATTTTGAAATGTAAAATGCTTGGAACATGGACTGTGGGAAAGACCTTTGGGTGCTTTATTTTTGTCATTTTTTTTCTGAAAGACCAACACATGAGCACTTTCTTACGTGGACAGCCTACCTGGGCATGCTGGGCTCTAGAATATATACGGTTTTTTTTTTATTTTTGATTTTTCAATTGCACAAATATAAAAATAAAGAGACGGCGCTATCCAAAAGTTTGGGTTATAATAGTAGAGATAAAAGACTAAGTTCAAATATGAATGAGATTTAAAGATGGAAAAATAGAAATGTTAGATATCATGCGGTTTAGTAATTAACATATAAATTTAAATGAGAAAATATAAAAAAATATACTAAAATTAAAGAGATTTCCCCCATAAAACAAAGGCAATCAGGGTGCAATAAAGAAAACCATTGACCAAAGTATACGATCACAGAAATAATAAGTGTTTTCTTTTCCGAATAAAGGGCACAAACCATAATTCCGGAAGAAAAAAAAGATATTCCGCTGAAGGGATGGAAGAGAGCAACCTTTCTTTAATCACACCCCAATTTTTATATTTTTTATAATATTTTCATGTTTCAACCCAAAATATTGGACAATTTTTTTTTATATTAAACCATATTAAAATAATAGTTTTTTAAAAAAAACACTTACAAAACATGTCACTTTATACCTTGTAGATGCCACGTCAGCACCGGCGCTAACGTCAATAATTTTTTTAATGGACGCAGTTTGAAACTACGCCCATTACAAATGTATGAGGCACACTTTCAAACTGCACCCTTTACAATTGTAGTGCGCATAGTTTGAAACCGTGCCCACTACAAATGTATGGGGCGCGGTTTGAAACTGAGCCCATCACATTTGTAATGAGCGCAGTTTGAAAGTGCACCTCATACATTTGTAATGGGTGCGGTTTCAAACTGCGCCCCTTAAATGTAGCCATTGGTCTTTGGCACTTAAGATCGTATACAGGTGCTCACTAGAGGTGAGTACACTGGACGGAGTCGCCGAGAACTTTTAGATGGTACTATACCTATCGTCAAATAACAGTTCTCAGGTGATATGAGTACATGTTAGTTTTTAGACCCCAGATTGTCATTTGTCTCGTGTGAGTTCCCACTGTACTTAGATTACTATTCTACCACAGCTCTATTGAGTCATGCAAACAGGTTTTAGTTGGGTACAGTTCCGAGCCACATGGAAACAGTGAGTGATTGTTGGGGATTCGTTTTTCCCGGTATAAGGAGTCAATATCGCACTGTGTTCGGTTGGCTAGCACCATAAGATTTTGGCCAAGAAAGTTGGGATTTACTGATAATTAGATCAGTAGTTTCTCAGATTGGTCCTGAGCCACATCGGCATGAATTATCAGGTTATTAGGGTCTGACGTTTACCACTGTTGGGAATTCATCTGCGTGCGCAAACACGTATGTTTTGGAAATGGAAATGTTTTAAGGAAATGGAAGCGCACGCGAGATCGTTCTCGTTTTAAAATTTATAAACCACAAGTGCACGGCACGTTGTAGCAAGCCGGAAAGTACGGGTCGATCCGCAGGGAATTGTGTATTAGGTTTTGTTGTTTAAGGTTCAAAAAATAACGAATGATTTGGTTTGTCACTAAAACATAAAAAGAATACGAATACAAGATAACAAAGAAAGAAGTGGTTGTGGTTTTGGCTCGGAAGGTCGAATCGCGACGATTCCTTCGACGCTCCCTTGATCATAAGCTGTCCGTTCTTACGTCGATCCCGGCATGAAGCAAAACTTGTCAAGGCGGTTGCGCAGCACCAATCATCAAATTCCGATATTCGCGCAAAACACGAATCGAGTCCGTTTTGTTCACTTACTGTTTGCATGTCTAAGCTTGGGGTATTAACACCAAGCACGAGGGTTAGCAAGCATACCGCAACATCAAAAACACAAATTAGTGAGTGAAAGCAAATGATTTTAGTATTGAGTTTGCTAAGTGTTTGTGATAGTATATAGTATATGTGTAGGAATGCCTAGCACGACAACAAGTTTTCGGGAAGCACCGTCCATGCCATTTTAAAAAAAAATGCCATGCTAACCATAGAATCTTAACTAGAGATTTAGACAATACAAAGTGTAAATAACTTTAAAACTAAGTGAACAACGAATACAACCTTTGTAGACCGGTTCTTCACTTCAATAGCTCCGTGTAGCAGTCCTCTCACTCCAAGTAGTTATCTTCCGGACTCTAAAATAGCTCCACAAGATGAAAGGAACAAACTTGCATGAAGTCTTTGAGGCTGAAGATGATCTACGTCGAGGAGACACCAACCCAAACCACCTCTTCAGTAATTAGGGATTAGTGAAGCTAACACCCTAAACTAAATGGCTAATGTAGTAGAGTATGATGAAATAGGATTTTTTCTCACTTTAGAATTAATTTTCTCACTATTTTTCTTCACTTCTCAAAAACCTAGAGAGCTAAGCTCTTGATGAAGAAGAAGATGAAGAGATAATGTTGTGAATGAGAATAGCAACCATGGGTGAGATAATATCTCATATTAACCCTTGTAGAGACATAATCATGGCTAATTAGAATGGTTGGGTTAATAAATATCTTTAAAAAACAAAATTAGTGGACTAAGTCAATGGTTCCATAAGTTTCTACAAGTTTCAACCATGAACAAATTTCTATCTAATTTTAAATTTACTTTAAATAAATAAACCCTACATTTTAATGAGCATGGTGTAAGTCTCATACACCTATATTGCTTGTATAATCAAGCACGACACAATAATATATATCATATATATATTAAGTGTTCACAAGTGAGAAAAAGAAATACTTAAGTGAGCAAATATTAGTTAATGTATGTTAATATATCAAATATATAATTATCATTAAATTACTAAATCAACACTTGATTTAATAATCCTGCTATATCACATACAACCGACTAATATCATATGTATCAACTTATTGAATCAACACTTGATTCGATAACCCGGCTATATCACATATAACCGACCGATATCACATATCACGAGAATAGAATACGATATCACATACACGTATTAATCTCGGTCCTGCACATATCACATATGTGCTCCTACTTCGTTTCGCCTAAGCCAGGAACCTCTGTATAGGACTCTAAAGACTCGGCAATACACCGGCAGTAGGTGATGATCATATCACTCACTCACAGGCGGTCAGCGGTATTAGTTGGACGTAACGGCTACCCGGGTATTGAGCGATCAGAAGATCAACAAGCAAGCCTGCTCATACTCCTGTAAAGCCTGTCCGTAATACTACCGTACAGTCCGGTCTCTTCGTTTGATATGTCGCATATCTAGTCTAGGGGTGGTAAACGTCAGACCCCAGTAACCGATAAGTCGTGCCGATGTGAGGCTCATAACGGGTCGAGAAACTATTGACAACACTTACCAGTAGATCTCCGAATCATCCCTGGTCAGGGACTTCCTGTTATAGCCAATCGAGCACAGCGCAATATCAACCCCCAATACCGGGAGAGATGAATTCTCTACTATCGCTCATTGCCTCCATGTGATTCAGGACTGTACCCAAAAGCCACCATTTTGCACGTTCTCTTGAACGTGGTAAGGTGGAAATCAAAGCACAGTGGGAATCACACAAGACTCTATGACGATCTCGGGTCAACAGACTAACCTGTACCAGTGTAACCAGAGAACTGTTATCTGACGATAGGTATAATACCAACTAGGAGTTTCCGGCGAGTCCGTTCAGTGTACCCAGTCTCCACTGAGCACCCGTATACCATCTTTGATGTCAAACACCAATGGATGTAGAATCATCCATTGCCCATCATATGGGTCAAGAAGCGTATACGCCAGTCTACTCTGGAATATCGATACCCTGTCTCGATACTCTCTCGACTAGGAACAATTAAAGGATGTGCTTGTGGGCTACTCTTGGCCCTACTAGTATGATCTCCATCATAGTCCTGGTAGTCAAGTACGCATCCTAAGGGCTTTATCAACATGTGAGAGCAAGACAGTATCACAATACAAGTCTACATGTTAAGACAAAGAGCAACCAGATAGCATACTATCATGTCGAGCAAGAAAGTCCTCTCTATATATGTCCAAGCATCCACTGTAATATACATCATATGTACAATAATGGCCTCTAGGGCATACACATAACTAACAATCTCCCACTTGCACTGAGGCCAGTTGTTGTAGTATCTCATACCCAACATCCTGAAGAGTCTCTCAAATTGTATCTGGGGTATGTCCTTCGTGAGTGGATCCGCCATGTTGTTCTTCATGTCAACTCTCCTGACCTCAATCTCCCGGCGATCAACTTTCTCCCGGATCAGGTGATACCGCCTCAGAATATGCCTGGATCGCTAATGGGACCTGAGTTCCTTGGCCAAAACCATTGCTCTATTGTTATCACAATACAAAGGTATTGGATGCTCGATGGACGGAACCACACCAAGTTCGGTTATGAACTTCTTCATCCAGACAGGCTCTTTGGCAGCATCGTTAGCAGCGATGTATTCAGCATCTATCGTCGAGTCTGCCACGGTTTCTTGCTTGGAACTCTTCCAGCAAACCTCCCCTCCATTGAGGGTAAAGAAAAATCCCGAGACCGACTTAGAGTCATCCTTATCACTCTGGAAGCTCGAATCGGTAAAGGACTCCACTTGGAGTTCACCGTTACCATACACCAAGAACATCTCTTTAGTCCTTCTCAAGTACATGAGAATGTTCTTCACGGCTATCCCGTGACTTTATCCTGGATCTGCTTGATACCTACTCACTACACTTAGTGAGTATGCTATATCGGGTCTGGTACATAGCATCGCGTACATGATAGAGCCTACTGCCGAAGTATAGGGTATCCCTTGCATGCGAGCTCTCTCCAAATCAGTCTTGGGAGACATCTCTTTAGAGAGAGTGAGTCCTGAGATCGTGGGTAAATTCCCACACTTGGAATCTTCCAAACCTCTTTAGTATGGTGTCGATGTACCTGGATTGGGACAATCCCAACATCCGTTTAGATCTATTTCTATAGATCTTAATCCGCAAGATGTATGAGACATCACCTAGATCTTTCATTGAGAATCTTTGTGATAAGAAGAGCTTGACCGAGTGCAGTATAGGAATATCATTTCCTATCAAAAGTATGCCATCCACATACAATACGAGGAAGACAACCTTACTCTCTGCCGCCTTCTTGTATATACAAGGTTCATCTACGTTTTTGATGAAGTCAAACTCTTTAACTACCACATCAAAACAGATGTTCCAACTCCACGATGCCTGCTTTAATCTGTAGATGGATTTAAGCAGCTTGTACACCTTCCCGCTGCTCCCACTATCCACGAAGCCATCTGGCTGAGTCATGTACACGCATTCTTCTAAATCACCATTTAGAAAGGCGATGTTAACATCCATTTGCCATATTTCGTAGTCATGGTATGCAGCGATGGTAAGTAGGATCCGGATGGACTTAAGCATAGCCACTGGAGAAAAGGTTTCATCACAATCCACACCTGGTCATTGACGAAAATCTTTTGCAACAAGTCTAGCTTTGAAAGTCTCAACTTTTCCATGTACACCAAGTTTTTTCTTGAAGATCCACTTGCTCCCGATGGGTTTTACCCCTTCAGGAGCATCTTCCAAAGTCCATACTTTGTTGGTGTACATGGATTCCATCTCAGATCGCATTGCATCCAGCCATTTCACAGAGTTCCCACTCGTGATGGCCTACTCGAAGCTAGTTGGGTCATCATCTTCCATGATGCAATCCTCGCTCCCACCATCAATGAGAAAACCGTAATATCTCTCAGGTGGATGAGGAACCCTACTAGATCGGCGGAGAGGCTAAGATTCGTTAGGAACTATCAAATCCTCTGGTTCTACTAAATCTTCTGTCGTAGTTTGTATTGCTGGAACTTCTTCCAGTTCTACCTCCTCGCCACTAATTTCTTTTTCAAGAAATTCCTTTTCTAAAAATGTGGCATTGCGAGAAACAAACACCTTTTGTTCCTCGGAACGGTAGAAGATATACCTATGTGAATTTTTGGGATATCCAACAAACTTACACAGAACCGACCTTGCCTCGAGCTTTTCCGGATTTTGCGTTTTAACATAAGCCGGACAACCCCATATCTTAATATAATCGAGACATGGTCTCTTCCCCTTCTATATCTCATATGGAGTGGTAGGCACAGATTTGGTAGGGACCATATTCAATAGGTGTGTGGCTGTCTCAAGCGCATACCCCCAAAAGGAAATAGGTAACTCAGCGGTGCTCATCATAGAGCGCACCATATCTAATAAGGTGCTATTCCTCCGCTCCGATACACCGTTGTACTGTGGTGTATACGGAGGAGTAAGCTGAGAGAGAATCCCATTCTCTTTTAGATAGTCACGAAATTCTGTGCTCAAGTATTCTCCTCCCCGATCAGATCGTAGGATTTTAATACTTTTACCCGTTTGGTTCTCAACTTCATGCTTATATTCTTTGAATTTCTTAAAAGCTTCAGACTTGTGTTTTAACAGGAACACATGTCCGTATCTTGAAAGATCGTCAATGAATGTAATGAAGTACGAGAAACCATTTATGGCATGTATAGACATGAGACCGCATACATCACTATGTATTACTCCCAAGAGTTCCGTAACTCTTTCTCCGTGTCCAGTAAACGGAGTTTTGGTCATCTTGCCTTTGAGACATGACTGGCAAGTTTCATAAGATGATAATTCGAACAGATTCAAATATCCATCCTTATGTAACTTAGCTAGTCGTGTCGCATTGATATGACCTAGTCTACAATGCTACAAAAAGAATTTGTTCATTTCTGAACTCTTTCTCTTGTGTGTGTTTGTACGTTAAGAACTGTGTTATGATTCAGAATATATAAACCGTTACATAACGCACCAAACCCAATCAACAATTGATTGAGGTAAATGTTCATAACATTATTCTCTACTACAAAGTTATATCCTTCTTTATCTAATAAAGAAATTGATATTGAATTGCATATCATAAAGGGTACGTAATAACATTCGTTCAAGATCAAAGTATTGTCATTTGGTAATACAAGGTGATATTCACCAACTGCTTTGGCTGCAACACTTACACCATTCCCTACTTTTAGAGAATGATCGCCTATACCCAGTTCTCTACCTTTCCTTAGCCCATGCAACATATTACATATGTGGGATCCCGATCCGGTATCTAATACCCAGGACGTAGAGTGTACTGAAAAACAGTTCACGGTAACTAACACACCCGAAGAAGATGCATCAAAATGCTCATTCATCGTTTGGGTGGCATGGGAATCCGAATATTCCCCTATTTCCTGCTCAGTCTTATAAAAATTATAAGAAAGAACGGAATCAACGTTCTCCTGCTCAGTATAGCAAGCAGGTTCAGTCAATATATCCATATTATTATCTTGATTAAGGCCTGACATGGTCTCTACCTGGAGAGAGAGAGAGAAGAAAACACTTAGCGTATGCTCTTGTAAGATTAGATTGGTTATTATCTTATCTAATCAGGATGGCTCCCACTGTTTTTATCAAATCTTTCTTCAAACCCTGAAAGGTAAGACTAGTCAAGATTAATTACACCTTACAAGTTCGCCAATTTTTCAGCCAGGCCAGTGTTGGTACTTTGAGGGAGGTTCCCCGTGCTTTCGTACGGACCAAATTAAAATAAACCTCGTTTTCCCACGGGCGTAACCCCATTAACACTTTTCTAGACACCTACTTGATCGGCTAATTGTGATGTGTAAAACTCTCCCAGGAGTAACTCTTACTCGCAGTGGGTATCGGGATCCAACTATCTTATAGAAGGTATGCAATCTCATTGCAAATTTTAACACTTGAAATTTCCGATAATATTTTACCCCTAACTTCCTATGACCTTGACGAAGGCCAACAAACCATAGGCCGCTAGTTATGTTCAACCCGTACATTTCTTGATTGAATTAAACCCACCCGCACGACCCTTGACGAAGGCCAACAAAGTCGCACGACTACCCTAATCCAATCGCATCACATGCTATAAGCAGATAAGTACTAATTAGCTACCGCACACTACGCCTTGACGAAGGCCAAAAAACGTAGCACGAATACTAACTAGTGCTTATTTAAAATGACGGAGGGCTACGACAGGTTTTTAATAAAACCTTTTGCGTAATGAACTTGATATCGTTGTAGAATCGAGTGATTTTTGAAAAGGAGTGTTTTTGAGGATTTTACTAGTTTTGCTAAAGAGGTCACTCCCGGTGAACGGATCCTGGCTCTTTCTTTATCGAATAAGGTGCTGGATATTTCACAAATACCACTATGCAAAGCAAGAACTAGAGAAGCAATCAAAAGACAAGACCGAATGGGTTGTAGCATCTGCTGGCTTTTTCTTAAGAGGTCACTCCCGGTGAAGGGATCTCGGCTCTTTCCTTCTCGAATAAGGTGCATGATATTTCACAAATACTACTATGCAAAGCAAAAACTAGAGCTACCCTTTTTGAAAATTTGATTCTACAACATCTTTTAGGTTTCTTTTCTTTCATTAATCTCATTAATGAAGTCCCATCATTTATGCTTCCTAAGCATCACAGAAGAAACGAAAATACAACGTACGCTTATGCCATCTGCATTCGCCACAGTGTCCTGTTATACACCGTTAGGTTACTTAACTAACGGTATAGCGGGGCGGGACTAGCGCGGGTGCAAAACATAAACAATTTTTATTATATATCATATATATAATAATAAAACATTTGTCTCACGTATATAAAATGATCACATCACAGAATATCAGCAGCAGAAGATATTATATGAAATATTGGATATACTAGGAATTCCGTGTTTTAAATTAAGCCAGTATAAAACACAGATTCCACGGTCGCGATGAATAGCCAAGCCCACATCCCTAGACCCCTACGAGAGTGGCAAGCAACCCTACCAATTCTATAGTTAGAAGACCCGGACTCGACTCCTCGAGATGGTCTCCCACTGGACTCTAGAACCCGATTACTTGTGCTTCCCACCTTGGGTCTATCATAATGCGGAAAAGTAAATAATATACAACAATGGTGATATCATCCTCAATCCGGAAGTGCCCCAATAAAAGAATATTACATACAAGTTTTTATATGAATGAAAATGAAAAAACTCGCATCTCACATAAAAAAAAACCCGGTTATTCAAAACACGACGATCTAATATAACATATCCCAGCAACACATAACATCACATGTCATCAACGTAAGTAAATATGCGTATCCCAATCGTCGTTGACATATAGCAACGAAACCGGCGATACACCACATATTACACTTACGGTCGCACAAAAAAATGTCAAACTACAATATTTGGAATCCACAATCACCTTACACTGTTAGTTATATGTATGCCCTAGAGGCCATTACTATACATAGGATGTATATTGTAGTGGATGCTGGGACATATATAGGGAGGACTTTCTTGCTCGACATGATAGTATGCTATCTGGTTGCTCTTTACCTTAACGTGTATACTGATTGTCTCTCTGTTACATGTTGGTAAAGCCCTTAGGATCTGTACTTGACTACCTGGACTATGATGCGGATCATACTAGTGGGGACATGGTAGTCTATAAGTACATCCTTCACAGTCCCTAGTCGAGGGTGTATCGAGACGGGGCATCGATATACCAGAGTAGACTAGCGTATACCTTCTCGACCCATACAGATGGGCGATGGATGATCCCATATCCATCGGTGTTTGACATCAGAGATGATATACGGGTGCTCAGTAGAGACTGGGTACACTGGACGGACTCGCCGAGAACTCCCAGATGGTATTATACCTCACGTCAGATGGCAGTTCTCTGGTGACACTGGTACAGAGTAGTCTGTTGACCCGAGATCGTCATAGAGTCTTGTGTGGTTCCCACTGTGCTTTGATTTCCATCTTACCACGTCCAAGAGGGCGTGCAAAACGGTGGTTTTTGGGTACAGTCCCGAGTCACATGGAGGCAATGAGCGATAGGAGGGGATTCGTCTCTCCCGGTATATGGGGGTTGATGTTGCACTGTGTTCGATCGGCTATAACAGGAAGTCCCTGGCCAGGGCTGCTCAGAGAATTGCTGGTAAGTGTTACCAGTAGTTTCTCGACCCGTTATGAGCCTCATATCGACACGACTTATTGAGCTATTGGGGTCTGACGTTTACCACCCCTAGGCGAGATATGCGACATATCAGACGATCAGACCGGACTGTACGGTAGTGTTACTGGTCGGATTCACTGGAGTGTGAGCGGGCTTGCTCGTCGATCTTCAGATCGCTCAATACCCGGGTGGCCGTTACGTTTAGCAGACCGCTTGCGGCTTGTGGATGTTTGATATGATCATCATCCGCTGCCGGCGTATTGACGAGTCTTTAGAGTCCTACACAGAGGTTTCCTGGCTCAAGCGAAACGAAATAGGAGCGCATATGAGATATGTGCGGGACCGAGAATAATACGAGTATGTGATACCGTATTCTATTCTCGCGATAAATATATCGAATGGTTGTATGCGATATAACCTAGTTATCGATTCAAGCGTTGATTCGATAAGCCGATATATTGGATACCAGTCGGTTATGTGCGCATGACCGGATCATTGAATCAAGTGTTGATTTAATGATTTAATGTATAATTATATATTTGATATATTACTTTGCATTAACTAGTATCGGTTTACTTAAGATGGATTTTCTCGCTCGGATGTGCATATTGTATATGTGATATACATTTGTACATTTGATTGTATCATGTTTGATGATGCATACCACTTTGGTTAAGTGTAAAGTTTGAACCATGGTTGTGTTTATGTTTAGGGTTTTATTTTCTTAATTATTCATTTATTCTTTTTGATAAATGAATAAAAGAAAGTGAGAAAAGAAAATGAGAAAAGAATGGTGGCTTCTTTTGTTGTTTAGTTGAAACTTCATGAAGCTTTGACCTAAGTCCACCATTCTTATCTCATTCTTAACCCTAACCATACAACTAACCTTGGTTAACTCTCTACACTTTACTATAGTTAGAATTATGATAAGAATTGTTTTTCTTTTCATTTTTCTTTTAACTTATCATAACTTTTTCATGAGCTTCTTCTTCTTCTTCAAAAAACACATGAAGAAAAAGCTTCTAGTCATCAATGGTAGATTGATGATATGAGTGAGAAATCCAATTCTAAAGTATACCCACTTCCTATTTCTTCATCCTCTACCTCTTGCCAAGTAGTAGAGTGTGTTTCCTTCACAAGATTTTAGGGTTTGGTGAAGGAGGAGCTTGATCTAGCGATGCCTCGACGTAGATCATCTTCGGCATGGACATCGACGACCTAGCTTGCCCATTCTCCGACGAAGTCGACTCTAGAGCCCGGATTTGATTTGGACAGCGGAGATGACCTCGTTGCGGAGCCGTGGAGGTGGATATCCGGATCTACAAAGGTTGTAATTTCCGTATCTCTTTAGTTAACTGTTAACTAGTTCTTGTTCGCCTAGATATCTAGCAAACGATCCGTACTTTAGGGTTTGTAGGCACCATAATTTTTGAAATTGCCATGGTTGATGGCTTGGGAGACCTCACTAGAGTGCCTAGGAACCCTGCAGTGGTATCAGAGCCTAGCTAGAGCCTTAGGCGATGTCCAGACGGAAATTGAAGTCCGAACGAACCCGGAACTCCAAATCAAATATGCTCTCTGTACTTTTTTCAAAACAGTGCATTTTTCCACATTAAAAATATTCAGAAAAACATGCAGGAAAATATAAGATTAACTGTGCAACCCGTAGCCCTAACTCCATTAAATCGCCGCGCTTCCGCGGCACGAGCATGGCTCGTGCGGCGGAAGGGCGGCCGTTTTGTCGTCTTCTGTGGTTTGGTTTGCACAGTAACTCCTATTTAGTTGTGCTGAGTTCTCTGGATATTTTTAAAAATTTATTCAAGTGTTGAATAATCTGGAATGTTTTGGAGCTTCGATGTTTCGATCGGGGTATCAAATTTTGTCTGTGTGGCTTTCCGGATAAATTTTAGAATATGTTAAAAAGTTCGACCGGATACAATACCCAACTTTTCCCCTGTCGGGAAATTTCCAAGTGTTGGATTTTTCCACAGTTTGACGACGTTCTAAGTAGTGCAAGTAACGCGATGGTCCCTCTAGAAGACACAAACCTTAACTCGATTATGTGATCGTCTTGAACTGCCCTTTGAACCTTCGGGTTTGGGGCAGTACGGCGTGCCACATGTGAGGCGTTGGCTTGACCCTTCTACGGCTGGATCGTTGGTACTGAGGCACGAACGGAATGTTGTTAGACTTGTTTCATGTGTTGATCTGTTTCGGGAAAACTTGGGTGTTCGATTGTTCGATCGAAAAGTTTAACATTTTCTGTTTATCTGGAATGGGATACAATAATTGGAATTCACAAGTAGTTATGTGATAACTAAATGAATGTTATAAACACAGCAGTTTAGTCTCACTTGATCGGTTGCCACGGAATTTTGATGTGATCAAAAGTCCGTCGCAATCACGTAGCGTACGCGGATACTCGCCGGGTAAACTTAATAGACAGCTTCACTCCATAGCCCCGACCAAGTGACTGTAGGAGAACCCCGTCGCCGAAAGCATCCGTTCGGGTGCTCGCGGTAGCGGTGTTCCGCCTTGGTGCACTTCGTCGACGGTATCGGGGGTGCGGCCGTCTACTGAAGTTTGCGACGAGCATTCGATCAGGCTGTCGGGAATCTTGTTGAATTGCCCGACTTGATATTGAAAAGTGTTTTCGATTTTGAGACTAAAATGCGGGGTTTATAATTGTTAGGCATGCGATGTCTAAGAAATTCATTTGGTCAGGCATGCGATGTCTGAGGAGGTTGCGGATTCCAACTGTTGTAGTTTTACACTTTCTTTTCTGTGACCGTAAGTGTAATATGTGATATTGCCGGTTTCGTTGCTATATGTCAACGACAATTGGGGTATGCATATTTACTTACGTTGATGACATCTGATGTTATGTGTTGCTGGATATGTTATATTGGATCGTCGTGTTTGAATAGCCGGGGGTTTTTATGTGAGATGAGTGTTTTTCATTTTCATTCATGTAAAAACTTGTATGTAATATTCTTTTATTGGGGCGCTTCCAGGTTGCGGGAGTTGTCACCTGTTGTATATTATTTACTTTTCCGCACTAGGATAGACCCAAGGAGGAGGGCACAAGTAACCGGGTTCTGGAGTCCAGTGGGAGACCAACTCGAGGAGTCGAGTCCGGGTCTCCTAACTCCAGAATTGGTAGGGTTGCTTGCCGCTCTCGTAGGGGTCTAGGGGTGTGGGTTTGGCTATTCATCACGACCGTGGAATCCGTGTTTTATACCGGCTCGTATTGAAAACACGGACGTCCTAGTATATCCAATATTTCATATGATTCTTCTGCTGCGATATCTGTGATGAGATCATGTGATGTTTCTGTGATGGATATAGTATATAGTATATATGATATATTATATAGACGTTACTTATGTTTTACACCCGCGCTAGCCCTGCCCTGCTCTGCCGTTAGTTACCTAACCTAACGGTGCACGAGGGGACATCGAGGCGAATGCGGATGGCATAAGTGTACGTCATATCTATCTGTGATGTTTAGGTACTTAAATGATGGAACTTCATTAATGTGATTAATGAAATAAAAGAAACCTAAGATGTTGTAGAATCGAATTTCAAAATAAAACAGGTAGCTACAGTTCTTGCTTTGCACAGCGGTATATGAGATATATCCTGCACCTTATTCGATGAGGAAAGGACCGAGATCCCTTCACCGGGAGTGACTCCTTTAGCAATAACTGGCAGATGCTACACACTCGGTTTGTCTTTTGTTCGCTTTTAAGAGTTTTTGCTTTGCACAGTGATATATATGATATATCCCGCACCTCATTCGACGAGGAAAGGACCGACGATCCCTTCACCGGGAGTGACTCCTTTAGCAAAACTAGAAAAGCCTCAAAAGCACTCCATTTCAAAATTCATTCGATCCTACAACGATATCAAGTTCATTACGCAATAGGTTTTCAGAAAAACCTGTCGTAGCCCTCCGTCATTTCAGATAAGTACTAGTTAGTATTCGTGCTACGTTTGTTGACTATGTTAAGGCGTAGTGTGCGGTAGCTAACTATTGGTTATCTGTATTAGCATATGATGCGATTGGATTAGGGTAGTCGTGCGACTTTGTTGACTATGTTAAGGGTCGTGCGGGTGGGTTTAATTCAATCGGGAAATGACGGGTTGAACTTGACTAGCACTTATGATTTGTTGACTATGTTAAGGTCATATAGCTGCTAGGGGCAAAATATTATCGGGAATTTCAAGTGTTGAAATTTGCAATGAGATTGCATACCTTCTATGAGATAGTTGGATCCCGATACCCGCTGCGAGTAAGTGTTACTCCTGGGAGAGTTTTATACATTACAATTAGCCGATCAAGTAGGTGTCTAGAAAGGTGTCAACGGGGTTAAGCCTCTGGGAAAACGAGGTTTATAGTAATTAGGTTCGTGCGAAAGCACGGGGGACCTCCCTCAAAGTACCGACACTGGCCTGGCTGAAAGATTGGCGAACTTGTAGTGTGTAATTAATCCCGGCTAGTCTTTCCTTTTAGGGTTTGAAGGAAGATTTGATAAAAAGCAGTGGGAGCCATCCTGATTAGATAAAATAAAAACCAATCTATTCTTGATAGAGCGCACGCTGAGTGTTTTCTTCTCTCTCTCTCCAGGTAGCGACCATATCACGCCTTAATCAAGATAATAATACGGATTGTTGACCGAACCCGCTTGTTATACTGAGCTGGGGAACGTTGGTCCCGCTCCAACTTATAAATATTATAAGACAGAGCAGGAAATTGGGGAATACCAGATTTTCTATGCCGCCCAAACGAAGAGAGTGCATGTTGATGCATCATCTTCGGGTGTGTTCATTATACAGAACTGTTTCTCAGTATTTCTTTACGTCCTGGGTATGTGATACCAGATCAGGATCCCAGATATGTAATCTGTTACATAGGGCTACAGAAAGGTAGAAAAACTGAGAACGGGTGATAAGTTTCATGAGACAGAAAACGGGGCAAGTGTTGCAGCCAAGTCTGTTGGTCACTGTCACCCTGTATTACAATACATTGATTCTGAACGAATGATATTAGATACCGAACCTGATATACAAAATCATATCTGTCTCTTTATTAGTAAAGAAACGATATAATTTTGTATTGTTGGATAATGTTTTGAACATTTCCTATATCAAAAGTTGATCGGTTCAGGCACGTTATCTAAAAGCATTGATGTTCTAAATCAAACTACAGTTCTTTAGTATACAGAACATACACAAGAGGAAGAGTTCAGAAATGAACGAATCCTTCTTGAGGTATTGTAGACTAGGTCATATCAATGCGACCCGACTGGCTGAGTTACATTTAGATGCATATTTAAATCAGTTTGAATTTACATCTTGTGAAACTCGCCAGTCATGTCACAAAGATAAGATGACCACAGCTCCGTTTACTGGAAACAGAGAAAGAGTTAGTAAACTCTTGGGATGATACATGTTGATGTATGTTAGGTCCCCTGTCTACAAATGCCAGGACTGGTTCTTTGTACTTCATTACGTTCTCTGATGATCTTTCGAGTTTCAGACCTATGTTCCTGTTGAAACACAAGTCCGAACCTTTTGAGATATTCACAGAATATAAGTTAGAAGTAGAGAACCAAAATACGGGTATAAGTATTATGTCCTTGATGTGATCAAGGAGGAGAATACTTGAGCACGGAATTCCTGGATTATTCTAAAGGAGAATGAGATTCTCTCTCAGCATTACTCCTCCGAATACACCATAGCACGATGGTATATCGGGGCGGAGCAATCACACCCTATATGATATGGTGTGCTCTATGATGAGTACTACTGAGTTACCTATTTCCTTTAGGGAGTTATGCACTTGAGAAGCTGCATACCTATTGAATAAGGTTCAAATCAAATCAGTTGCCTACCACTTCATATGTGATATGATAAGGGAAGAGCCCATCTCTTAAGTTAGTTAAGATTTAGGGTTGTCTGGCCTATGTCTAAAAGCAAAATCCGGACAAGCTCGAGGCAAGGTCTGTTATGTAGAACTGGAAAGGTTCCAGCTATACTAAATACAGCAGATGATTTGATAAAACCAAAGGATTCAGTAGATACCAACGAACCTCAGCCTCTCCGCCGATCTAGTAGGGTTCCTCACCCACCTGAGAGATACTTCGGTTTCTCTATGACAGTGGGAGCGAGGATTACATCATGAGATGATGACCCAACTAGTTTCGAACTGGCCATCGAGAGTAAGACTCCGTAAGAATGGCTGGATGTTTAGTGATCTTAGATGGAATCCTTATACACCAGCAAAGTATGGACTTTGGCTGCTAGATCTGAAGGGTTAAATCCCCATCAGGAGCAAGTATATCTTGAGAAGATTACTTGGTGTAGATGGAAAAGTTGAGACTTTCAAAGCTAGACTTGTTAAAGCTTTTCGTCATCGACCAGGCATGGATCATGATGAAACCTTTTCAAGTAGCTATGCTTAAGTCCATCCAGATCCTACTTGCCACGGCTACATACCATGACTGCGATATCTGGTTGGGTGTCTTGACTGCTTTTCTAAATGATGATTTAGAGAGCGTCTATAAGTACGCAGCCAGAGGGCTTCGTAGACAGTGGGAGCAGCGGAAACGTGTGCAAGATGCTCTATAGGATAAAGCAGGCATCGCGGAGTTGGAACGTCTGTTTTGATGAAGTAGTCAAAGAGTTTGACATCATCAAAATGGTAGATGAACCTTGTATAAACAAAAAGGTAGTAGGGAGTATGGTGACGATCCTCGTAGAGTACGTGGATGACATACTCTTGATAGGGAAGGAGTTTCCTATGCTATGCTCGATCAATCTCCGCTTATCACAATGATTCTCCACTTAGGATCAAAGTGATACCTACTAAATCCTGGATTTTGGATCTATGAGATAGATCTAAATGGATGTTAGGATACTCACTAGATGTAGTGAGATGGTGTCAATCGATCCTGAGGAGAATCACTGGAAGTGTTCCAGGGTGATAAAGACGACTGAGTGTCAGTCGCAGGCATTGTCTTTACCCTCAGTAGAGGGACGGTATGTTGGAAGAGTTCCAAACTAGATACCGTGACATACTAGACGATAAAGGCTGGATACATCGCTACTTAAGATGCTACCAAAGAGGCTGTTTGGATGTATAATGGTTCATGAGATGAACTATGTTCCTCCCATTGTGTGACAATGGAGTTGTGGCTTATGCCTAGGAACGCCGGTCCCATCAGTGATCCAGACATATTCTAAGGCAGCATCGCCTGATCATGGAGATGATTGATCTCCAGGGTGATCGAGGTTTGGAGAGTAGACTCAGAGGACAACACAGCGGATCCACTCACAAAGGCCTGTTCCGAGAGAGAGACTTTTATGGGATGGTTGAGTATGAGATACTTCAAACCACTGCTACAGATGGCCCTAGTGCAAGTGGGAGATTGTTAGTTATATGTATGCCCTAGAGGCCATTACTATACATAGGATGTATATTGTAGTGGATGCTGGGACATATATAGGGAGGACTTTCTTGCTCGACATGATAGTATGCTATCTGGTTGCTCTTTACCTTAACGTGTATACTGATTGTCTCTCTGTTACATGTTGGTAAAGCCCTTAGGATCTGTACTTGACTACCTGGACTATGATGCGGATCATACTAGTGGGGACATGGTAGTCTATAAGTACATCCTTCACAGTCCCTAGTCGAGGGTGTATCGAGACGGGGCATCGATATACCAGAGTAGACTAGCGTATACCTTCTCGACCCATACAGATGGGCGATGGATGATCCCATATCCATCGGTGTTTGACATCAGAGATGATATACGGGTGCTCAGTAGAGACTGGGTACACTGGACGGACTCGCCGAGAACTCCCAGATGGTATTATACCTCACGTCAGATGGCAGTTCTCTGGTGACACTGGTACAGAGTAGTCTGTTGACCCGAGATCGTCATAGAGTCTTGTGTGGTTCCCACTGTGCTTTGATTTCCATCTTACCACGTCCAAGAGGGCGTGCAAAACGGTGGTTTTTGGGTACAGTCCCGAGTCACATGGAGGCAATGAGCGATAGGAGGGGATTCGTCTCTCCCGGTATATGGGGGTTGATGTTGCACTGTGTTCGATCGGCTATAACAGGAAGTCCCTGGCCAGGGCTGCTCAGAGAATTGCTGGTAAGTGTTACCAGTAGTTTCTCGACCCGTTATGAGCCTCATATCGACACGACTTATTGAGCTATTGGGGTCTGACGTTTACCACCCCTAGGCGAGATATGCGACATATCAGACGATCAGACCGGACTGTACGGTAGTGTTACTGGTCGGATTCACTGGAGTGTGAGCGGGCTTGCTCGTCGATCTTCAGATCGCTCAATACCCGGGTGGCCGTTACGTTTAGCAGACCGCTTGCGGCTTGTGGATGTTTGATATGATCATCATCCGCTGCCGGCGTATTGACGAGTCTTTAGAGTCCTACACAGAGGTTTCCTGGCTCAAGCGAAACGAAATAGGAGCGCATATGAGATATGTGCGGGACCGAGAATAATACGAGTATATGATACCGTATTCTATTCTCGCGATAAATATATCGAATGGTTGTATGCGATATAACCTAGTTATCGATTCAAGCGTTGATTCGATAAGCCGATATATTGGATACCAGTCGGTTATGTGCGCATGACCGGATCATTGAATCAAGTGTTGATTTAATGATTTAATGTATAATTATATATTTGATATATTACTTTGCATTAACTAGTATCGGTTTACTTAAGATGGATTTTCTCGCTCGGATGTGCATATTGTATATGTGATATACATTTGTACATTTGATTGTATCATGTTTGATGATGCATACCACTTTGGTTAAGTGTAAAGTTTGAACCATGGTTGTGTTTATGTTTAGGGTTTTATTTTCTTAATTATTCATTTATTCTTTTTGATAAATGAATAAAAGAAAGTGAGAAAAGAAAATGAGAAAAGAATGGTGGCTTCTTTTGTTGTTTAGTTGAAACTTCATGAAGCTTTGACCTAAGTCCACCATTCTTATCTCATTCTTAACCCTAACCATACAACTAACCTTGGTTAACTCTCTACACTTTACTATAGTTAGAATTATGATAAGAATTGTTTTTCTTTTCATTTTTCTTTTAACTTATCATAACTTTTTCATGAGCTTCTTCTTCTTCTTCAAAAAACACATGAAGAAAAAGCTTCTAGTCATCAATGGTAGATTGATGATATGAGTGAGAAATCCAATTCTAAAGTATACCCACTTCCTATTTCTTCATCCTCTACCTCTTGCCAAGTAGTAGAGTGTGTTTCCTTCACAAGATTTTAGGGTTTGGTGAAGGAGGAGCTTGATCTAGCGATGCCTCGACGTAGATCATCTTCGGCATGGACATCGACGACCTAGCTTGCCCATTCTCCGACGAAGTCGACTCTAGAGCCCGGATTTGATTTGGACAGCGGAGATGACCTCGTTGCGGAGCCGTGGAGGTGGATATCCGGATCTACAAAGGTTGTAATTTCCGTATCTCTTTAGTTAACTGTTAACTAGTTCTTGTTCGCCTAGATATCTAGCAAACGATCCGTACTTTAGGGTTTGTAGGCACCATAATTTTTGAAATTGCCATGGTTGATGGCTTGGGAGACCTCACTAGAGTGCCTAGGAACCCTGCATACACATCATAAACCCGAAATATCACATACTTAGGATTTCATGCCTGACCAAATAAATTCCAAATATTGTATCACGTTCCACAAATAGCTAGACGATATTAAACATTCCGATCGAATCAGCAAACACGCAAAATTTCCCAAAGAGCTCAACAATTGAGCATAGTTTAAAAATACTCAGAACATGCCACAGTACCTATGGACCAACCGTAGAAGGGTCGACCCTTGCCTCACCTATGGCGTCGCGGAACTACCGCAAACCCTAGGGTTTGGCGGCGGTTCTTACGGTCATAGAATCGAGTTAGAGTTTCATTCTTCTAGAGAGTCCATCGCATTACTTGTATGATTTTTAAATGTTCTTTAACTTGGAAAAATCCAACTCTTGGAAAATTTCCAGCGAGGGAGAAAATTGGGTATTTGATATTTGTTCGAACTTTTTAACGCCGTCTAAAAAACCCGAAATAATGTTAGAATTACGACTACGAAACTCTCCGAATGGCCTTTACAGAAAGTTAACATCTCATGCAATTTCAGTAAAAATAAGCAACATCTGAAACACCAAAACCCAGAGACCAAAACACAGAACAAAAACAAACCCCAAAAACTTCATTAGCCGGCCAGCTCGGAATTTATGTGAATGTCGTCGGGTCAAATCCGGCCAATTGTGTTCGTTTTTGTCCAGTGTTCATGTTACATCTCATATAACATTCTGCAGTTGCTTAAAAAAAATTTCGACGACTTAAAAAATTTGACAGAAACTAGGTTTTTATTTCGGGTGTTTCGAAGTTGTTTTGGTTTCGTAATTCTACAAATATCGTCTAATTCTACAAATTAGTGAGTGAAAGCAAATGATTTTAGTGTTGAATTTGCTAAGTGTTTGTGATAGTATATAGTATATGTGTAGGAATGCTTAGCACGACAGCAAGGTTTCAGGAGGTATCGGCCATGCCATTTTCAAAAAAATGCCATGCTAAACAAACCTAACCCTAAAATCTTAACTAGAGATTTAGATAATACAAAATGAAAACAACTTTACAACTAAGTGAACAAGGAATACAACCTCTGTAGACCGGTTCTTCACTTCAATAGCTCCGTGTAGTAGTCCTCTCGCTCCAAGTAGTGATCTTCCGGACTCTAGAATGGCTCCACAAGATGAAAAGAATATGCTTGCACGAAGTCTTCGAGGCTGAAGATGATCTACGTCGAGGAGACACCAACCCAAGCTACCTCTTCACTAATTAGGGATTAGTGAAGCTAACACCCTGAACTAAATGGCTAATCTAGTAGAGAATGATGGATATGATTTTTACTCACTTTAGAATTAATTTTCTCACCATTTTTCTTCACTTCTCAAAAACCTAGAGAGTTAAACTCTTGATGAAGAAAAAGATGAAGATATAATGTTGTGAATGAGAATAGCAACCATGGGTGAGATAATATCTCATATTAACCCTTATAGAGACATAACCATGGCTAATTAGAATGGTTGGGTTAATAAATATCTTAAGTAAAACAAAATTAGTGGACTAAGTCAATGGTTCCACAAGCTTCTGCAAGCTTCAACCAAGAACAAATTTCCATCTAATTTTAGATTTACTTTAAATAAATAAATCCTAAATTTTAATGAGCATGGTGTAAGTCTTATGCACCCAAGTTGCTTGTATAATCAAGCACGACACAATAATATATATCACACATATATTAAGTGTTCACAAGTGAGAAAAAGAAATACTTAAGTGAGAAAATATTAGTTAATGTATGTTAATATATCAAATATATAATTATACATTAAATTACTAAATCAACACTTGATTTAGTAATTTAATGTATCACATACAACCGACTAATATCATATGTATCAACTTATTGAATCAACACTTGAATCGATAACCCGGCTATATCACATATAACCGACCGATATCAAATATCGCGAGAATAGAATACGATATCACATACACGTATTAATCTCAGTCCCGCACATATCATATATGTGCTCCTACTTCATTTCGCCTGAGCCAAGAAACCTCTGTGTATGACTCTAAAGACTCGTCAATACGCCGGCAGTAGGTGATGATCATATCACTCACTCACAGGCGGTCAGCGGTACTAGTTGGACGTAACGGCTACCCGGGTATTGAGCGATCAGAAGATCAACAAGCAAGCCTGCTCATACTCCTGTACAGCCTGTCCGTAACACTACCGTACAGTCCGGTCTCTTCGTTTGATATGTCGCATATCTAGTCTAGGGGTGGTAAACGTCAGACCCCAGTAACCGATAAGTCGTGCCGATATGAGGCTCATAACGGGTTGAAAAACTACTGATAACACTTACCAGTAGATCTCCGAATCATCCCTGGTCAGGGACTTCCTGTTATAGCCAATCGAGCACAGTGCAACATCAACCCCCAATACCGGGAGAGACGAATCCCCTCTTATCGCTCATTGCCTCCATGTGATTCGGGACTGTATTCAAAAGCCACCGTTTTGCACGTTCTCTTGAACGTGGTAAGGTGGAAATCAAAGCACAGTGGAAATCACACAAGTTTCTATGACGATCTCGGGTCAACAGACTAACCTATACCAGTGTCACCAGAGAACTGCTATCTGACGATAGGTATAATACAGTCAAGTACACATTCTAAGGTCTTTATCAACATGTGAGAGCAAGACAGTATCACAATACAAGTCTCCATATTAAGACAAAGAGCAACCAGATAGCATACTATCATGTCGAGCAAGAAAGTCTTCTCTATATATGTCCAAGCATCCACTATAATATACATCATATGTACAATAATTGTCTCTAAGGCATACACATAACTAACAATATGAAACTCAGAGATTTTTCAAGTCACTTAATCACAAAATACCATATTTAAACCTAGCAACCTTAACACTAAATTGATTTTAACTTAAATATTGAAATGGGGAAAGGGAGTGAATACGGTATATGAGGAGGTTACAAAGTAACCATGTTTCAAAATACCATACCACATCAATATATAAACAATCTTTAAGTTAGAATCATATATATATAAGCATATTAAACATTAACAAGAGAATGAGGAGGCAAAACCTTTCATCTCGTTTCCTCACCATTACCACAACCAAAGATATTAGTTAAGCATGATAAAAAGAAAAGCAAAAAAGAAAATAAAGCAGGTAATCAAAGAAACAACAATATTATTAACACTTGAAAAAGATTAGGTACAAGATATTGATAACTTGTTCAACCTTCATAATGAAGCTCTCAAAAGAAAGCTTCAAGAGAGAAGAAGAAGAAGAAACCAAGTTGAAGCCCACTCAATTCTCAAGCTAAACCAAAAACGAAAGAAACTATATATGTTACATGGTACCCGTTGCTCAATATCTGTTCTGGTATTTATAGACATCAAAATAGAACAAATAATCAATATAAAATAGGTGATGTGATGCCTATAAAGTGCCAGAAGAAAAATGGGGGGAAAAGGGGCTAAGGGGACCGGTGTCGCCGGATATTCTTGGGGTCTCGCCGGCCAAAATCTGAGCATATAGGCTCGTCTTGGCATGGTGCACTTGTGTGCTCTCCACTATTCTTCTGGTGCTGCTTGATTTCTCTAAATAACCATGGTTTGCACTCAGTAGAATTGGCGAGAAAGTGTTGCATTATATCACATCATAACTTTATGCATTAAACACACATCAACTTACATATGTGCCCACTTGCATAAACTGTGCAAGGGCAGCTCCCAAATGGTCGATGTCAAAAAGCTACTGTCACACATGTATTGTGTTGGACCAAAATTATGTGCACACATGTTTATTGCAAAAGAGTTCTCTGAATATCGGTCGGTTTTCTGTTCTGTTTGCAGTGTCGTCTCCCAAACGCTATATCCGTGATATTGAGTATGTTTCCAGTATTTTATCACGAATACCTGTAATCTGTAATTACTGAGCAAACACTGGTTAATAGCACCGATATATAACAAAATAGATAATAAATAAGCGGTATTAAAATGCAGTTTTCGAAGATGAACAATCACCATCTAGACCCAGTATGCGATACTCTTAGACGAAGAAACCAGACTGTACGGAGATCGTCACGGATAGGCTCAGTAGGGGTTCGGATGAGCTTGCTCATCGGCCTTCCTTTTGGCCAGGTACCCGGGTATCCATTATGTACAGCTAGTGTCACTGACGTACTTGTGGTTAAACCCACCGTCGGCGTACTATCGAGTTTTTAAAGTCCCACACAAAGGGTTCTCTGGTTCAGGCGAAATGATGTAGTGGCCGTATTTTGATACGTGCAGGATTCCGATTAAATGAGTGTACTATCTACCCGGACTTTTGATCGGACGGTTGATAATACTAGACGTCTTAAGATTAAGCCAGATTATTAAATCAGGTATTGATCTAATAATTTACATATATATATTTCGATATGTAAATTCTAGTATTATGTTTATTGTATTATTCTATCTCTTTAAGTATTCGTATTTTGATACGAATACGTGTATGTATATATGGTAGAGTGTATTCCATATTTATACGGAAATGACATTCTATAAGGAGGATACCTCATTTCTTTTGTATTTCCATTTATGGAAATTAGAAATGAGGTGGAGGGGTGAGGTGGCTTGAGAATGGTGAAGGAATGGATGAATAGGGTAGACAAATGAATTGTTAATTAATTCATTTGTCTACACTATTCAAGTATGGTTGGGTAATTATATTGCTAAAATCCATATATGAAAACCATGCTTGAATTATTATTGTGCAATATTTTTCTCATTCCACCATTCTCTTTCTCTCTCCCTTTCTTGAGCTCCTCTTTTTTCTTCATCCTACACTCTCATGAGTTGAGAATCAAGGGTTGAAGAGAGGTAGAAAATTATTAGAACTCACTACATCTCGAGACATCCTAGTGCAGTAAGTTAGGATCTTTAGTTGCTCCACTTGATTCTTAGTGTGGAGCTAAAACTATGAACCATATCTTTCGGGTGGATTATCTTCAACGGAGGAAGACCGGTGGTCAAGCTCGATCACGGAGACCCCAAGAAGCTATGGAAGAGGGTAGAAGACCAAATGACACGGATCATTTGGTATAATCTTCTAACACAGTAGCTAAAACCTCTATGTTATTTTTCCTAGTTCATGTGTTTGGTTTAGATTCTAGGGTTTATAGTTTCTAGCGCCTCTAGATTTTTGTTTTTCATTCTGCATAGACCGCGGTTGTGATGGCTAGGGCGTTAGGAAATCTAACATGGTATCAAACTCACCTAAACACATCAACTAGTTAGTTACGACGTTTGAATTCCGCTATTTTCGTCGTGCAAAAATTGCCGACAAAACAGTCACGAAATTCCAAGTTTTAGCATGTTTGCACTCCCCGTAGGCTCACGGTTTGGACCGAGAAGCCACGGGGTGTTGCTTGGATACCCCGGGGGTTACCTCGGGGAGACGAAGGTCGGGCCCACCCCTCAAGACCACCACAAGGTAGCCTTGGGGGGTGGGGACCCGAGACCTACCCAATATGGGTAGTCTCGGATCTGCTTCACCCTCCAGGCCACCTCGTGGTGGCCCAAGGGGTGGGTATCCCTTAGCCCCTCGAACGATAGTTAATTTTGGGTATTTTTCTTCTGCGAAGGTTTGGGCGAGTTTCGAGTTCATTTCGACTCCCGGATTCTCCCGGATTGATTTAAAACAATGGAATTTTAGGACTTAGTGAACTGTTATTTCTGGTTTTGGAAAAACTTGTTGTATTTGCTATTTGTGCGTGGAATTATATTGTCGTAGTTTTTGTTACTTGCTTAAGTGGTGCGTATATGTGTTGTTTAACGTCTTCTAATCGCTATACGTCGATTAGAAGGGGTTACACGCATCTTGTTTATATGTGATGTTGATGGTTTTGACGGATTGTCTTGATGGATAGCCTTTTGTGCAATGTTTGTTGTATAGTTTTGAATTCGTTTGTATATTCATTATTACAGGATGAGCGTCCGACATGTGGACTGCTATTTCTGTCAGTTTGCATATTCTTTTATTGGGGCACGGCCAGGTTAAAGTCGATGTCACTGCTGTATATATTTTTTTCTTTTCTATATTAGGATAAACCCTGCAGCAGAGTGCTCGAGTAGCCGGGTTCTAAAGGGCAACGTGCCTCCATCTCATGGCGTTGAGACCGGGTTGCTTTACTTTAGAATTGACGGGCTATTCACCGCATTCATAGGGGTTTTTAGGATGACCCACGGTGGAGTGCTTAAGTTACCGGATTCCGTAAAGTGCTGGGTGGCTCACTCACTTCGTTGATTGGGACTGCCTCGCTTATGGGATTGGCGGGTAACTTGCCGTACTCGTAGGGGTCTTAGTTCTATATTTTACAGGTTATCCACAAGACCAAGGAACGTCGAGTTTTATTTGTGGCTCAAATGAAACCCGGGACTCCTAGTTTATCCGCTTTTCTATACTGCTTATCGCTTTTCTGTGATGTTACTTATATCATGCCTGAGATGACTATATATATATATATTGTATATGTTTTGCATCCGCTCTAACCCTGCCCCCGCTCTGCCCTTAGTTAAGTAACCTAACGGTGCATGACAGGGCCTATGGCGAATGCGGATAGCATATATGCACATTCTATTTTCGTTCTTTTTTGGTGTGATAAGTATTAATTGATGGGACCGCATTAATTTTGATTAATGTAAGGAAAAATAAACCTAAAAGATGTTTTCGGAATAAATTTTTCGAAAAACCATAAGCGTATTCTTTTACTTTGCATAGAGGTATTTAGTCATGAATATCCCGCACCTCATTCGAAGAGGCAAGAGCCTAGATCCTTTCACGGGGAGTGATCTCTTGAGCAAAAGTTTATGATACTATATATTACTCGGTTTTCTTCAAAACCACTAGTTTTCAAAATCGGAGCCTAAACCACCCATTTTTCAAATCTGCTCGGTTCCTTTAACGATATCAAGTTCATTACGTTAAAGGGTTTTCGCTAAAAACCAGCTGTAACCCTCCGTCATTTCATATTAGTATTGCTTAGTATTCATACTACGTATGTCGTGCTCAGCCGAAGCGTAGTGTTTAGTAGTTATGTAGTACTTTTCTGCAGCATTAGGTGCGATTGGTTATGAAAACCGTACGGTCATTTTGGCTCAGTCAAGTAATCGTACGGGTGAGTTTAATGTAATCAAGATAATGACAGGTTGAACTTGATTAGGACCCTTTGATATGTTGGCTCAGTCAAGGTCACTTAGGTCCTAGGGGCAAAAATCACATCGGAAGTTTCAAATATATAGGAAACTTGCTAGTGTTGCATACCTTCTGGAGTGTGGTGACTAGAGTGGCTTTCATCTAGGTTATCACATGATGATAGTTGGGTCCCTATCTCACTGATGAATAGAATTACTTTTGGGAGATATTTTTATCTCATAATTAGCTAACCTATTAGGTGTATAGAAAGGTGTTAACGGAGCTACGCCTCTGTGAAAACGATGTTTATTTTAATTATGTCCGTGCGAGAGCACGAGGAACCTTCGTCGGGATACCAAAACCCACCTGGCTGAACGGTTAGCGAATTTGTAAGGTGTTAATGATCCTAACTAGTTCTCTTTTAAAGGTTTGAAGGAGAATTTGAGGAAACAATGGTAGCCATCATATTTAGATAAAATAATAACCAATCTAAACTTGTAAGAGCGCACGCTGAGTGTTTCTTTTCTCTCTCTCCAGGTAGTAACTATGTTATGCCTTAAACAGGATAATAAAATGTATGACTTTACCCACCCGGATCCTTATTCGGGACTGGGGAACGTTGGTTCGGTTCTAACTTGTGACAACTGTCACAAGTATGAGCAAAGGAAATAGGATTGCATGAATTCCTTGATGACCCCGGTGAAGAAGAACTATACTATTGCATCTCTTTCAGGCGTTCTTGTTATTAAGAACAGTTTTTCGGTCAGTCCTACCTACTGGGTACTAGATACCGGATTGGAATCTTATATATGTAATTTATTACAGGGACTGAGAAAAGGAGGATAGTTGGACCTGGTAATATGTCCTTCCTTGATGAAAGCCCGTCAAATAGGGAACGGTGCACAAGTTGATGCTGATTCCGTCGGTGAATATCACCTAATATTGCCAAGCGGTAATATTATGATTTTGAACAACTGCTACTATGTACCTTCCATGCTTTGCAACATCATATCAGTTTCTTTACTTGATAAAAATAGATTTAATTTTGTTCTAGATAGAAATATCATGAACATTTACCTAAATAAGGTACTGGTTGCAGCATGTACATTATGTAATGGTAACTATGTTCTAAATCAAAACACGGTTTTCAATATAAAGAACACACGCAAGAGGAGGAGTTCAGACGTGGATGAAACCTACTTGTGGTATTGTAGACTTGGTTATATCAATGAGAAAAGACTAGCCAAGTTGCATAAGGATGGATTTCTGAATTCATTCGAATTTTCATCTTATGAAATTTGCCAGTCTTGTCTCAAAAGAAAAATGACCAAAACTCCATTTACGGGACACGGAGAAAGAGTAACAGAGCTCTTGAGACTCATACATAGTGATGTAGATGTTCCAATGTCTACACATGCAAGGGGTCGGTTCTCATACTTCATCACATTCACTGACGATCTCTTTAGGTTTAGATATGTGTATCTTTTGAAACACAAATTTGAAGCTTTTTAGAAATTCAAAGAATATAGAAATGAAGTAGAGAACCAGATTGGCAAAAGCATCAAGATTCTCCGATCTGATAGAAGAGGGGAGTACTTAAGCACGAAATTCCTAGAATACCTAAAAGAGAATGGTATTCTCTCTTAGGTTACTCCTTTGTATACACTACAACACAACGGTGTATCAGAGCGGAGGAACCGTACCCTTTTGGATATGGTTCGATCAATGATGAGTAATCCCGAGTTATCTCTATCCTTCTGGGGATATGCATTTCAGACAGCAACATACCTATTGAATGATGTTCCATCCAAATCTGTGCATAAGACTCTATATGAAATATGGAGTGGAAAAAGACCATATCTTAAACGTATTAAGATATGGGGTTGTCCGGCCTATGTTAAAGTACAAAATCCGGACAAACTTCAGGCACGTTCAGCTTTTTGTATGTTTGTGGGATATCCAAAACATTCGACTGGATATCTTTTCTACCACACTGAAGAACAGAAGGTGTTTGTTGCTCGGCACGCCACTTTTTTAGAATATCAATTTCTTGCAAAAGAAATAAATGGGAGCACGGTAGAATTGGAAGAAATTTCGCAACCATAAACTGAAACTGAAGCTCTGGTGGAACTTCAAGATTCAATAATCCCATACGAGTCTCAGCCACTCCGCAAATCTAGTAGGATTTCTTATCTGTCCGAGAGATACTACGGTTTTCTCATAGACAGGGATCGAGAGGATTGCATCTTGGAAGAAAATAATCCTAGTAGTTTCATGCAGGTCATTACCAGTAGGGACTCTAATAAATGGCTGGATGCTATGCGGTCCGAAATGAAGTCCATGTACACTAACAAAGTTTGGACCTTGGATATTACTCCTCCCGGGGTAAAACCCATTGGATGTAAATGGATATTCAAAAAGAAGATTGGTGTAGATGGACAGGTGGAGACCTATAAGGCTGGACTTACTGTAAAAGATTTTCGTCAAAGACCCGGTATGGGCTATGACTAAACCTTTTCTCCAATGGCTATGCTGAAATCCATTCGGATCCTACTTACTATTGCTGCCTTCCATGACTATGAAATCTGGCAGATGGACGTAAAAACGGCTTTTCTGAATGGAAGTTTAGAAGAGTGCATTTATATAGATCAGCCGGAGGAATTCGTAGACTGCTGGAGTAGCGGGAAGGTGTGAAAGTTGCTTAAATCCATTTATGGATTAAAACAGATATCGCGGAGCTGGAACATCTGTTTTGATAAGACAGTCAAGGAATCTGACTTCATCAAGAATGTGAATGAGCCGTGTATATATAAGAAGATTGTAGGGAGAACTGTTGTATTCTAGTCTTGTACGTGGATGACATTCTCTTGATAGAAAATAACATTCCTATGCTACAATCGGTCAAGCTGTTTTTGTTACAAAGGTTCTCCATGAAAGACCTGGGTGATGCCTCCTACATTCTAGGGATTAAGATCTACAAAGATATATCTAAGAGATTGTTGGGACTTTCACAGTTCAGGTACATAGAGCTCATACTAAAGAGATTTAGTATGGAAGATTCTAAGCGTGGTAATATACCCGCTTTGCACGGAATCACCTTCTCCAAAGAGATATCTCTCAAGACTGATGAGGAGAGGGCTCGCATGAGCATTATACCTTATGCTTCGGCGGTAGGATTTATAATGTATGTAATACTATGTACCAGACCAGATGTAGCTTACGCGCTTAGCGTGGTGAGCCGGAATCAGTCAAACCCATGGGAGAACCACTAGACAGCAGTGAAGAACATTCTTAAGTACCTGAGAAGGACTAAGAAATTATTCTTGGTGTACGGTAATGGAGACCTCCAGGTGGAGTCTTTTACCAACTCGAGCTTCCAAAGTGATAAGGATGATAGCAAGTCTGTCTCGGGTTTTTTGTTTACCCTCAATGGAAGGACGGTCTGTTGGAAGAGCTCCAAGCAGGACATCGTCGCAGACTCGACGATGGAGGCGGAATACATTGCTGCCAATGATACTGCAAAAGAAGCGGTCCGGATGAAGAAGTTCATTACTGAACTTGAGGTGGTTCCATCCATTGTTGATCCAATACCTTTGTATTGCGACAACAATGGGGCTATAGCTTTAGCAAATGAACCACGGTCCCATTAGAGATTTAGACACATCTTGAGGCGGTATCACCTGATCAGGTAGATCGTAGATCACCGGGAGATCGAGGTTCAGAGAGTAGACATAAAAGAGAACACGGCGGGTCCATTCACCAAGGCCCTCCCTCAAGCACAGTTCAAGAGACTATTTGAAATGTTGGGTATACGATACGCCAACAACCGGCCCTAGAGAAGACGTTAGGTACTCGATATGCCAATATACAGCCTTAGTGCAAGTGGGAGATTGTTGGATATGTATGCTATAGAGGCCATTATTGTATATGTATATATAGTGGATGCTTGGACATATGTATATACAGGACAATCTTGCTCGATATGATTGTTAGATATGGTTTGATCAATAATGAGTAATCCCGACTTATCTTTATCCTTCTGGGGATATGCATTTTAGACAGCAACATGCCTATTGAATGATGTTCCATCCAAATCTGTGTATAAGACTCTATATGAAATATGGAGTGGAAAAAGACCATACCTTAAACGTATTAAGATATGGGGTTGTCCGGCCTATGTTAAAGTACAAAATCCAGACAAACTTCAGGCACGTTCAGCTTTTTGTATGTTTGTGGGATATCCAAAACATTCGACTGGATATCTGTTCTACCATACCGAAGAACAGAAGGTGTTTGTTCCTCGGCACGCCACTTTTTTAGAATATCAATTTCTTGCAAAAGAAATAAATGGGAGCACGGTAGAATTGGAAGAAATTCCGCAACCATAAACTGAAACTGAAGCTTTGGTGGAACTTCAAGATTCAATAATCCTATACGAGTCTCAGCCACTCCGCAAATCTAATAGGATTTCTTATCCGCCCCAGAGATACTACGGTTTTCTCATAGACAGGGATCGAGAGGATTGCATCTTGGAAGAAAATGATCCTAGTACCAGTAGGGACTCTAATAAATGGCTGGATGCTATGCGATCCGAAATGAAGTCCATGTACACTAACAAAGTTTGGATCTTGGATATTGCTCCTCCCGGGGTAAAACCCGTTGGATGTAAATGGATCTTCAAAAAGAAGATTGGTGTAGATGGATAGGTGGAGACCTATAAGGCTGGACTTATTGTAAAAGATTTTCGTCAAAGACCCGATATGGGCTATGACGAAACCTTTTCTCCAATGGCTATGCTGAAATCCATTCGGATCCTACTTACTATTGCTGCCTTCCATGACTATGAAATCTGGCAGATGGACGTAAAAACGGCTTTTCTGAATGGAAGTTTAGAAGAGTGCATTTATATAGATCAGCCGGAGGAATTTGTAGACTGCTGGAGTAGCGGGAAGGTGTGAAAGTTGCTTAAATCCATTTATAGATTAAAACAGATATCGCGGAGCTGGAACATCTGTTTTGATGAGACAGTCAAGGAATCTGACTTCATCAAGAATAAGAATGAGACGTGAATATATAAGAAGATTGTAGGGAGAACTATTGTATTTCTAGTCTTGTACGTGGATGACATTCTCTTAATTGAAAATAACATTCCTATGCTACAATCGGTCAAGCTGTTTTTGTCACAAAGGTTCTCCATGAAAGACCTGGGTGATGCTTCCTACATTCTAAGGATTAAGATCTACAAAGATATATCTAAGAGATTGTTGGGACTTTCATAGTTCAGGTACATAGAGCTCATACTAAAGAGATTTAGTATGGAAGATTCTAAGCGTGGTAATATACTCGCTTTACACGGAATCACCTTCTCCAAAGAGATATCTCTCAAGACCGATGAGAAGAGGGCTCGCATGAGCATTATACCCTATGCTTCGGCGGTAGGATTTATAATGTATGTGATACTATGTACCAGACCAGATGTAGCTTACGCACTTAGCGTGGTGAGCCGGAATCAGTCAAACCCATGGGAGAACCACTGGACAGCAATGAAGAACATTCTTAAGTACCTGAGAAGGACTAAGAAATTATTCTTGGTGTACGGTAATGGAGACCTCCAGGTGGAGTCTTTTACCAACTCGAGCTTCCAAAGTGACAAGGATGATAGCAAGTCTATCTCGGGTTTTTTGTTTACCCTCAATGGAAGGACGGTCTATTGGAAGAGCTCCAAACAGGACATCGTCGCAGACTCGACGATGGAGGCGGAATACATTGCTGCCAATGATACTGCAAAAGAAGCGGTCCGGATGAAGAAGTTCATTACTGAACTTGAGGTGGTTCCGTCCATTGTTGATCCAATACCTTTGTATTGCGACAACAATGGGGCTATAGCTTTAGCAAAGGAACCACGGTCCCATTAGAGATCTAGACACATCTTGAGACGGTATCACCTGATCAGGTAGATCGTAGATCACCGGGAGATCGAGGTTCAGAGAGTAGACATGAAAGAGAACACGGCGGGTCCATTCACCAAGGCCCTCCCTCAAGCACAGTTAAAGAAACTATTTGAAATGTTGGGTATACGATACGCCAACAACCGGCCCTAGAGAAGATGTTAGGTACTCGATATGCCAATATATAGCCTTAGTGCAAGTGGGAGATTGTTGGATATGTATGCTATAGAGGCCATTATTGTATATGTATATATAGTGGATGCTTGGACATATGTATATACAGGACAATCTTGCTCGATATGATAGTATGCTATTTAGTTTGTCTTTATCTTAACATGTGTATATGTTTTACTTATTATTACGTATCGTTAATACATATTGATAAAGTCCGTAGGATTATTGCTTGACTACCAGCATTATGATGGCGATCATACATGTAGGGGCTGGGTAGTCCATAAGCACATCCTTAAATGTCTTTGGTCGTGGGAGTATCGAGACTGGGCATCGATATTCCAGAGTAGACTGGTGTATACGTTTCTAGACCCTAACGAAGGGCGATAGTTGGTCATATAGCCATTGGTCTTTGGCACCTAAGATCGTATGCAGGTGCTCACTAGGGGTGAGTACATTGGACGGACTTGTCGAGAACTTCTAGATGGTAGTATACCTATCGTCAGATAGCAATTCTCAGGTGACATGAGTACATGTTAGTCTTTAGACCTGAGATCGTCATTTGTCTCATGTGAGTTCCCGCTGTACTTAGATTACTACCCTACCATGGCTCTACTGAGTCGTGTAAACAAGTTTTAGTTGGGTACAATCTCGAGTCACATGGAGACAGTGAGCGATTGTTGGGGATTCGTCTCTCTCGGTATAGGGAGTCAATATCGCACTGTGTTCGGTTGGCCAGCACTATAAGGCCTTGTCCAAAGCAGTCAGGGTTTACTGATAGTTAGATCAGTAGTTTCTCTGATTGATCCTGAGCCATATCGGCATGAATTATCGGGTTATTAGGATCTGACGTTTACCACCCCTAAACTTGGTATGCGATACTATTAGGTGAAGAAACCGGACTATACGGAGATTGTCACGGATATGCTCAGTAGGGGTTCGGATGAGCTTGTTTGTCGGCCTTTCTTTTTGACAGGTATCTGAGTAGCTGTTACGTATGTTCCCTCATAAAAAAAAGAGAGAGGGGAGAAAATTCCCCATAACTCAAGCCTCATGTGTTAAACACATGAGTGCCTATACGCAAAGTGTAAGTGCACGGCGGCGCCCCGGCCGTCAAACCGACGGCCAAACGCGGAAACGGTGATAAACTTAAATTTTGCGGACTTTGCAAACCGGCACCACCGCGCACTAAACTCCGGATCGTAACCATTAACAAGTCTAAGCGAACAACAATACGGGTTAGAGATGTATACCGACGATCCAAGTCCTCCGGTCTTCATCTCCACTCCGATCTCCTTGCGGGATCCCGTCCGTCTCCTCCTCGTCGGAAAGGGCACCACATCGCCTGTAGCTTTTACGGGCTCCCACCTCAATACCGAGGCAACTCGAGCATGAAGCCGGCAACTCGACATGCTCAAGATGTGCTGTAGGAAGTGTAGTGCTTTGTCTCTTTGGGGTTTTGGAGTTGCCTTTAGATGGAGGGAAGAATGAAACTTTGAGAGAAATGATGCTATCAATTTCTAGTAAGCAAAATGAGATGATCAAAGATTGCAACACTCTCATTTTTCCTCTCTCTTTTTCCCTCAAGGAAGTGGCCGGCCATCATGAAGAGAATGGTGGAGGAAAACAACATATATCATATGAGGGAGGTGAGTGTAGGAGAAGAAGGAGGTGACCACAACCCAAGACAAGAAAACATACTACCATGCTTTTTCCTTACAACAAAACCATACCCTCATTAATGCAAGTAATGGTGCAAAGATAATGAAAGCTATCATAATCATTCTTTTAGCAATGAACCCCCTCCACAAATGTTATTTGCACAATTGCAAATAACCCCCTCCATCGGAAAAGTCCGGCCGGGAAAGAACAAAGGAAAACCGGCCGGAACGGAATGCAAACTGGCAACTCCAGAAAACTGGTCCCGTAATAAATTACAGGAAAACCCCGATACTGTGCATACACACCCGCATCTGTATTCCGTCCGGATACAAATGCAAAGAGACAAAATCTACACTGTACTAAACTAGGACCGGCTTAAACCAAAGCCGGCTAGTAAAAACCGTTCGATCCTGATCCGTGCAATACCGCACGTATCTGATCGAACCCTGCCATATACCTATACGGCTACTAGTACAAACCGTCCGATCCTGATCCGTGCAATACCGCACGTATCTGATCGGACCCTGCCATATCTCCATACGGCCTCTACAGCGTTTCGCCCGAAAACTGAGTAACTGAAAGTGTGGTGGACTCTAAAGACTCGTCAATACTATGGCTGTGGATTTAACCACTAGCACGTCAGAGGTATAAGCCAATACGTAACGGGCCACCAGCTATTGACTAAAAGGGACGTCGATGAGCGAACTCATCCTGACACCCTACTGAGCCTGTCAGTGACAATATCCGTGCAGTCCGGTCCGTTCGTCTATGAGTATCGCATGGCGGGCCTAGGGGGTTGGTAAAAGTCAGACCCCCAAAAGCGGTACAAGTCGTGTCGGAGTGTAGCCCAGAACACCCTGAGATACTACTGGAATACCTACCAGTAAATCTCCTTGCCTTGGCCAAGGACTTTGTGTAATGGCTCTCCTAGACACAGCACGACCTCACCCCCAATACCGGGAGAGACGAACCCCTGAAGATACGCTCACTGCCTCCATGTGGCTCGGGACTGTACCCAACTAAAACCTGTTTGCACGACTCCTTTGAGCCGTGGTAGGGTAGTAATCAAAGTACAGTGGGAACTCACACGAGACAAATGACGATCCCCAGGTCGATGAACTAACCTGCACACATGTCACCAGGGAACTGCCATCTGACGTCTGGTATATGACCAACTAGCATGTTCCCGGCGAGTCCTGTCCGGTGTACTCATAACCCAATGAGCACCTGTATACATCTTAGGTGATCCAACTGACACCAGTGGCTTGTGAGACCGGCCACCGCCCCTTATCGGGGTCTCGACTGTATACACTAGTCTACTAATGGAGTATCGATGCCCGGTCTCGAAACTCCCACGACTAGGGACCTTTTAAGGATATGCTTGTAGACCCCCAGCTCCCACTTATATGATCGCCCTCATACTGCTGGTGGTCAAGCAAGAATCCTATGGGCTCTATCAACGTGTAATAGCGACGTGTCATGTCACCTAAAGCAGTACACGATGATAAAGGTAAACCAGATAGCATACTATCATCTCGAGTAAGACTGTCCTACCGGGATAGGTCCTCCCTCAATCATTACAATCACGTACCTGTGACCTAATAATTGACTATGAGGGCACTATCTCCAACAATCTCCCACTTGCACTCAAGGCTAATTATTGCGATGTCGCATACTCACAGCCCGTGTGATACCGAACATCCAACTCCTCTACTAGTCAGTCTCACAAAGCTCGTTTGCGGAACTATTGCGTTCGAGGAATAGCCTTAGTGAGTGGATCCGCTTAGTTGTTTCTTTCTATGTCTCTCTATATCTCAAGTTCGCGGAGAAAACCATCTCCCGAAAAGAGCAATACCTGCCTTAGAATGTCTGGATGTCTGATGGGACATAGCTCATAAATGAACTCCAAATCCAAACTTTTTAGACTGTATCGTCAACTGAACTTAATCAGTATCCTGCGCGCCATGCCTCCCTCAGTATTGCCTTGGATCACCTGTCCAAAATACTGCCCCTCATCAGAAGGAAAACTATAACTCTGACAACCTGCTTGTCGTCCATGTCACCTTGGAAGCCTGGAATGATAACTGTCTCCTAAATGAGGCTGTCGTTATCATATCCCTAGAACATCCACTTATGTTCTAAAACTGCTTCCGACTGTTTCTTCAGGATTGGATTAATGTCAACTTATTGCATCTAGTGCAAGAACAACATCTGGTGTGGTACTTGACATCTCACGATTGACTCAATTGCCTTAGCAAGTGATCTGCCAATCATGCACGTCCCTCTCCACTTTAGTCTGTAAGACAACTTTGGAGAGGGTGACTCCATTACCCGCAGGTACACTACCGTGCCAGGAGTCGTCCATCCTAAATACTCTTAGAATGCTGTCAAGTACCCTGATTGGGAAACCACCCAAATCTAGATCTAAAACCATAGATCCAGTAACCAGTATGTCAGATATAAAATCCAGTTCCTGTGTGGAGAAACCACTGTGTGACGACCAAAGTATAACCGATCGTAGTATAGGAATATCACTTCCTACTATGTGTATGTCATCCAAATACCAGGATATCACACCCTACTACCTTCTCAACAGATCCATCCCCTATTCTGATGACGTCAAACCTATGACTGTCACATCAGAAACAGATGATCTATCTCCGCTATATCTGCTTTAGTCTATAAATAGATATAAGCCTGATGTCCACCAATGCTTCCGCTGCTCCCACTGACTACGACAACCCTCTGCCAGAGTCATATAGACGTGCACTTCTAAAACTAGTTCAGAACGACGTTATACTCATCCTCCTGCCGGGTCTCGCAGCCTGGAACAACAACAATGGCAAGTGTGGGTAAACAAGAACTTCCCTGTCACCGTCCTTGAGGCTACCTGAGTACCTCTCGGGTGCCTGAAGTCACCCACCTTATCTGCGGAGTGGCCAATGGAATGTCAAATCAGATTGAATCTTTAGGTTCCTTATCAAATCTTCAGTAATCGTTTGCGGTTCTGGAATCACTTCCAGTTCTACCATACTCCCACTACTGTTTTTGAAAAAATCCATTTTTATTAAAACTGTGGCGAGTCAAGAACAATATCACTATTGATCTTTCTTATGGTAGAAAGTCAACCCTCGTCATAGCCTGGGTCAACCCACAAACAGCCATTACAGAAACGTGCCTTGAGTTATCCAGAGTCTGGTTTTAATCATAAGCCGGACAACTCCCCGTACCTTAACAATGTTAAGATATGAACTGTACTATATCCAATATAGAAGCAGAGGCACTGATTTAATTGAACCAGATTCAAATCATGCAGCTGTCTCCAGTGCATGTTAACTAAATGGAGAGAGGCCGATCAGCGTTACTCAACTTAGGAAGCATTTCCAATTATGAGTAACCTGAAAGAGAAGCAATTTCTCTTTATCATTACTATCAACTGAATACCATACACAAGTATCTACATCTTCGATCACCTTGAAGAATCCCGATACTTGCTACACCTGGTTCTCTACTCTATTCAAATACCTATAACTCCTTAAAAACTTAGACCCTGTGTTTCTACGAAACACATGTCTAAGAACTAGAGAAGTTAAAAGTAAACAGAATATAGTATGAGGACCAACCCCTCTGTCCAAATGGACACTGGACAACATACAATACTTTGTATAAGTCCGCTGAGTCTGACAACTCTTTCACTGTGTGTCGTAGGTTGAAAACTGTTCTTATGGTTAAGAAGAATTACACCGCTGTTTAATGCTCCTTACCTAACCATCCACTGATATAGGTAAATGTCATCGACATAATATCAAAAGGTATATCTCACTCTATGAAAATAGACGTACAGATATATCAATTTGAAATTGGTGCATAAAACCGGATATTCAAAACCAAATATTTGCCGACCGACAAACAGCCCAGGTGATCTCCTCAAATATCACCGATTACAACGAATCCCGATATAATGAGGATGATCACCCAATTCCCAATAACTTACTCCCACTCATCATCTGTAAAACTATACAGATGTGAGAATCATACCTGGTAAATACATACCCTGGAGTAAGTATCTAATCGGGAAATCAGTTTTCTTTTAACAGTACACAGTGAAACTGAAACATTGAAATGTTTCGATGGGGTATCCTGGTATTTCTAGTAATGCCTCTACCATTATCCAGATTCACAACTATAACCGTATAATTCTTTGCCACCTCTCCAAATCCCTTTATATGTCTTTAGTCATTACCTTCTGCACACCCCTTAGGCCAAATGGTTTTCTTCCTTCCCTACCGTTCGGCACCAGCCTATGGTTTGGAAGAAGACTATCCAATAAGCATAATGGGTGTACTGTCCTAGTCCTAGGAGCACTCGCAATGCGAGAGAAGGTGAAGATAAAAGACAACTGAATAAACCTTATTCCTATTTCTCCTGGACCAGAATCCATCCCCGAACTGGAACAAGTTCCTTTCGAGTTCGTATATAACCATACGATGGAATATCCAAATGACTGTGGATCTTCGTAGTGATACGGAGTGTCCTGGAGAAATACAAAGGTGATGTGGGAGTGGTAATGAAATACTTGGTTTGGTCGTGAATATCAGTCGCAATTTACTTTGCCCTCTTACTAATCCCTTTCTTTGTCTTAACTCAATACCTTCTGTACACCGTTTAGGCTAATTAGTTTTCTTCATTCCCTACCGGTCGGCACCAGCCTATGGTTTGGAAGAAGACTATCCAATAAGCATAATAGGTGTACTACTCCTAAACCAAGGAGTACTCGCAACCTGAGAGAAGGTGAAAAGAAAAGACAACTGAATAATCCTATTCGTTTTCTCCAGAACCGGAAACCATCCTCGAATTCCTTCGAGTTCGTATCTAACCATACGATGGTTTTGTCCAATGGAAGTGGACGTTCGTAGCAATACGGGGTGTCCCGGAGAAAAGGGTAAAAGTAGGAGTGGCAATGAGGTCTGCAACTCTGACAATCCAAAAGCCAGTGTTAAGTAGGTTCGGTCAACTTGGTCACTGAGTCATAGTCTTAGGGTCGGGTCAATGGTCGCTGCCAAAGAGAGAGAGAAAAGAAACACTCAGCGTGCACTCTAACCTAGATCAGAATGGTCACCAATTTATCTAATCTGGAAACCTCCCACTGTACCTCAAATTCTCCTCCAAACCTGAAAGAAGAATTAGTCGGGGTTACCTGAGGAGTAAACTAACTCATCAGTGGGAATCGGGATCCAACTCTCATCGCATGACAACGTGACGGAATCCGCTCACGGTATCACACTCCAGAAGGTATGCGCATATCTGGCAAGTTTCAGTACTTTTGAAACTCCCGATGTGATTTCTGCCCCATGCTCTTATGACCTTGACTAAGGCCAACAAATCATAAGTCACATGTCAAGTTCTACCCGTCATTGTCCAGGTTGATTTGAACCCACCCGTACAAGCCCTTGACTAAGGCCAACAAGGCTATACGACTGTCCCAAACCAACGCATCTATCTATGCTGCATATGAATAACCAACAGCTACCAAACACTGTGCCTTGACTTTGGCCAACAAACACAGCTTGAATACTATTGACTACCCATATGAAACGACGGAGGGCTACGAATGGTTTCTGGCGAAAACCTTTAACGTAATGAACTTGATATCGTTGAAGGAACGGATAGCTTTTTAGAAAATATAGTGACGAAAACCTTTACTAAAGAGGTCACTCCCGGTGAAGGGATCTCGGCTCTTTCCCCGTAGAATGAGGTGCAGGATATTCCAACTGAATACCACGATGCAAAGCAAAAGTAATCGGCTATAGTGAAGTTAATGCCCTGACGCAAACTTCTGTCCAAGGGGTCACTCCCGGTGAAGGGATCTCGGCCCTTGCCTCGTCGACTGAGGAGCAGGATATTCCAAATGAATACCACGATGCAAAACAAAAGTGAACGTCCTTGCAATAACAGCTTTTTGAAAAGTGTTCCAACAACATCAGAATAGGTTTGTTTAACTTGCATTGATCCGAATCAATGCAGTCCCATCAATTGATCACACCACAAAGAACGAAAATATACTGACGTACGTATATGCCATCCGCATTTGCCACTGGGTCCCATCATCACCCGTTAGGTTAGCTTACTAACGGCAGAGCGGGGACTGGACTAGCGCGGATGAAAAACATATACAACATCTACTAATATATATATACCAATATATAGTATTTCGCTCAAGGCGTGAATAGAAATGCAACATCACAGAAATGTACAACATCACAGAACAATACAGATATCTGGGATCCCCGGGTTTCACAGAGCCACTACTGAAACCCGACGTTCCCCTGGTCGTGTGGATAGCCTGTGCAATGAAAACCTAGACCCCTACGGGCGCGGCAAGTCACCCGCCAAAGCCTGAAGCGAGGCAGCCCCCTCCAGCGCCGTGAATGGACCACCCAGCACTTCACGGAATCCGGTAACTTGGGCACCCCTCCTGGGTCAACCTGTACCCCCTACGAGTGCGGCGAATAGCCCGCCAATTCCAGAGTGAAGCCCCCTCCGTCTCAATGCCATGAGATGCGGGCTTGTTGCCCTCCAGAACCCGGCTATCCGTGCACCCCTCCGCGGGGCAATCCTAGTACAGAAAGTAAAATATACATACAACGGGTACATCGACCGCAACCAGGTCGTGCCCCAAAATAATAATACAAACAGGCAGTGACGGCAGTCCACATGTCGGACGCTCGCCCCGCAATATCAAATGTACATAATACAACAGCACACCTGTACTAGCATTGCATCCAGGCTATCCCCCACGACCGATCCGCAACATCACAGCAAATACAAAGAACATCAACGTGAAAATCACGTTCGCAAATCCGTCTAACCGGGCTATAGCAGTTAGACGGGATTTACCGATCGAGTGACATTCACGGTCGCAGATATAATGTAAATACTGTGAAAAATGTGTTTTAAAATTTTCCGATTGATCAAACAATTAACAAGTGGGCCCCAAAGAAAACTGTAGCACTCACAGAAATAATTGGCCCAAATTTAATATTCCAGGAACCACATTTCTCACTCAGGAACATACTGTAAAATTTTGGGGCGGTGAACTGTTCACATTGCGGCGGAAGCGCGGCCAAAACAAGGTTTTGGCCGCCCTTCCGCGGTTGAATGAACAGTTCATGCTACCAAAATTTTGCAGTATGCTTATATTTCTCTGTACATCATTCTGAGACAACTTGAAAAATTTTTGGACTCAAAAAAAATTCGACAGAAACTGATGTACATGAAAAATGCGGTTTCGGGATTTTGTTCGATCGGAAACGTAAAACACATTAAACCAAGCTAGACTAAGTTAATGGCGAGGCTCTGATACCACTGTAAGTGCACGGCGGCGCCCCGGCCGTCAAACCGACGGCCAAACGCGGAAACGGTGATAAACTTAAATTTTGCGGACTTTGCAAACCGGCACCACCGCGCACTAAACTCCGGATCGTAACCATTAACAAGTCTAAGCGAACAACAATACGGGTTAGAGATGTATACCGACGATCCAAGTCCTCCGGTCTTCATCTCCACTCCGATCTCCTTGCGGGATCCCGTCCGTCTCCTCCTCGTCGGAAAGGGCACCACATCGCCTGTAGCTTTTACGGGCTCCCACCTCAATACCGAGGCAACTCGAGCATGAAGCCGGCAACTCGACATGCTCAAGATGTGCTGTAGGAAGTGTAGTGCTTTGTCTCTTTGGGGTTTTGGAGTTGCCTTTAGATGGAGGGAAGAATGAAACTTTGAGAGAAATGATGCTATCAATTTCTAGTAAGCAAAATGAGATGATCAAAGATTGCAACACTCTCATTTTTCCTCTCTCTTTTTCCCTCAAGGAAGTGGCCGGCCATCATGAAGAGAATGGTGGAGGAAAACAACATATATCATATGAGGGAGGTGAGTGTAGGAGAAGAAGGAGGTGACCACAACCCAAGACAAGAAAACATACTACCATGCTTTTTCCTTACAACAAAACCATACCCTCATTAATGCAAGTAATGGTGCAAAGATAATGAAAGCTATCATAATCATTCTTTTAGCAATGAACCCCCTCCACAAATGTTATTTGCACAATTGCAAATAACCCCCTCCATCGGAAAAGTCCGGCCGGGAAAGAACAAAGGAAAACCGGCCGGAACGGAATGCAAACTGGCAACTCCAGAAAACTGGTCCCGTAATAAATTACAGGAAAACCCCGATACTGTGCATACACACCCGCATCTGTATTCCGTCCGGATACAAATGCAAAGAGACAAAATCTACACTGTACTAAACTAGGACCGGCTTAAACCAAAGCCGGCTAGTAAAAACCGTTCGATCCTGATCCGTGCAATACCGCACGTATCTGATCGAACCCTGCCATATACCTATACGGCTACTAGTACAAACCGTCCGATCCTGATCCGTGCAATACCGCACGTATCTGATCGGACCCTGCCATATCTCCATACGGCCTCTACAGCGTTTCGCCCGAAAACTGAGTAACTGAAAGTGTGGTGGACTCTAAAGACTCGTCAATACTATGGCTGTGGATTTAACCACTAGCACGTCAGAGGTATAAGCCAATACGTAACGGGCCACCAGCTATTGACTAAAAGGGACGTCGATGAGCGAACTCATCCTGACACCCTACTGAGCCTGTCAGTGACAATATCCGTGCAGTCCGGTCCGTTCGTCTATGAGTATCGCATGGCGGGCCTAGGGGGTTGGTAAAAGTCAGACCCCCAAAAGCGGTACAAGTCGTGTCGGAGTGTAGCCCAGAACACCCTGAGATACTACTGGAATACCTACCAGTAAATCTCCTTGCCTTGGCCAAGGACTTTGTGTAATGGCTCTCCTAGACACAGCACGACCTCACCCCCAATACCGGGAGAGACGAACCCCTGAAGATACGCTCACTGCCTCCATGTGGCTCGGGACTGTACCCAACTAAAACCTGTTTGCACGACTCCTTTGAGCCGTGGTAGGGTAGTAATCAAAGTACAGTGGGAACTCACACGAGACAAATGACGATCCCCAGGTCGATGAACTAACCTGCACACATGTCACCAGGGAACTGCCATCTGACGTCTGGTATATGACCAACTAGCATGTTCCCGGCGAGTCCTGTCCGGTGTACTCATAACCCAATGAGCACCTGTATACATCTTAGGTGATCCAACTGACACCAGTGGCTTGTGAGACCGGCCACCGCCCCTTATCGGGGTCTCGACTGTATACACTAGTCTACTAATGGAGTATCGATGCCCGGTCTCGAAACTCCCACGACTAGGGACCTTTTAAGGATATGCTTGTAGACCCCCAGCTCCCACTTATATGATCGCCCTCATACTGCTGGTGGTCAAGCAAGAATCCTATGGGCTCTATCAACGTGTAATAGCGACGTGTCATGTCACCTAAAGCAGTACACGATGATAAAGGTAAACCAGATAGCATACTATCATCTCGAGTAAGACTGTCCTACCGGGATAGGTCCTCCCTCAATCATTACAATCACGTACCTGTGACCTAATAATTGACTATGAGGGCACTATCTCCAACACAAAGCATATAGGCGCTGCAACCAAACAACAAATTGGCAAAATGAGCCTCACGTGTTGAACACGTGAGTGCCTATATGCAAAGCATATAGCCGCTGTAATCAAAAAACTAATAGGCTAAATGAGCATCACGTGTTAAACACGTGAGCGCGTATAAGCAAAGTATATAGGCGCTGCAATCAAACAATTGATAGGCTAAATAAGCCTCACGTGTTAAACATGTAAGTGCCTATATGCGAAGTATATAGGCGCTACAATCAAACAATTGATAGGCTAAATAAGCCTCACGTGTTAAACATGTAAGTGCCTATGCGAAGCATATAGGCGCTGCAATCAAACAACTAATGGGCAAAATGAGCCTCACGTGTTAAACACGTGAGCGCCTATATGAAAAGTATATAGACGTGGCAATCAAATAATTGGTAGGCTAAATAAGCCACACGTGTTAAACACGTGAGCATCTATATGTAAAGTATATAGGCGCCACAGTCAAACAACTATAGGCCAAATTGGCCTCACGTGTTAAACACGTGAGCGCCCATATGCAAGGCATATGGACGCCAAATTATAGGAGCTAAATAAGTCCCACGTGTTAAACACGTGAGGGCACCTCCTTACATAGAATTAAATTCTACTCAATGAACCGTTGGATCAAGGATCCAATGGTGGTTAAGTATAGAATTAAATTCTATTGAGAAGGATATTTTCTGTTAAACAGAAAGTTAGTGGATCAAAAATCCAATGAGATGGAAAATATTTCCCATATCTTTCTATACAAAGAAAGATTGTGCTCTGTTAAACCGAGCATCGTTGGATTAAAAATCTAATGGTAATGAAAATATCACCGTTCAATAGAATTTTATTTTATACATGAGAGAATATTTTCCCAATCTTGTTAAAAAAACAAGAACAATATATTCTGTAAAAACAGAGACATTTGGATCAAAGATCCAATGGTGGGTAAAATTCCCCAAATCAATTTTGAGACAAATTAAATCAATTGAAATCTTTCAATTAGAGATTTTCTCAAAACCAATTAACAATCTGCCTCCACTATATAAAGGACCCGAGACTTCAAGTCTCAGATAGAAAAAACCCCTACAAGCTTCTGCAAAAAAAAATACAGTGAGCTCTTGAAAGAACAAAGAATTTAATTCTCAAAGAAGAAGACTTTCCACCTTAAAACCCTAGGTAAAGAAAACACGAAGCTCATAATATCTCTTTTACCTATCTAAGGGTTTAACCTTTAACATAAGAACTTAGTTCTTTCTCTGGTTAAGATTTGCAAAAGCAAATATACCCACAAGTTGAGAATTTAATTCTCATCAGGGAGATTTTGTTCTTTATATTCAAAATTTAGGGGAAAAGAACTAGGTTAAAAAGACAGAGAAAGAAAAGGAACAAATGGGAATTTAATTCCTCCAAAATTTGGGTTTAACCCTACATAAATAACTTAGTTCTTATAAAAATAAAAGAAGAACTTAGTTCTCCAATAAAAAAAATGATTCAAGATCTTCAAAACAGAGTTCTTGATGATCATCAATGACTAAAATGTGATTAACAGATATTAACATCTCTATAAACAAAAACTTGGCGTCTCGCGTGGAACACACGTGAGCAAAATTAGTGTTTAGCACTATCATAGCACCTCACATGTTTCCCATGTGAGTGCCTAAAACAAACAAAAGAAGAGCTAAAATGCATCACATGCTTCCTACGTGAGCGTCCAAAGAATAAAAGAAAACTCATTTGGGTTGATTGGCAGCTGCCAAATAAAACAACCCAGCACCCCAAAAATAAAGAAATCACGTGAAATGCACATGAAACAAAAAAAGTGGCTGAGTGCCTCAGGTGATTCACACGTAAGCACCAGAGCTCTAGCAAAGTGCTTAGCACTTATGTTTAAAGAAAAAGGGGTGAACAATCAAAACCCAAAATCAATGCTCAACACTCACGTGCTTCCCACGTGCGTGCCATGCAAAGTGCTTAGCACTCTCTGATCAGTCAAAATGACTAAAATGCTTAGCACTGATTGGGTGATGCCCATATCTGAGCGCCTCACGTGTTTCACACGTGAGCGCCACAGAACATTTGGGCTTAGCACTAATCCAGCGCCCCACGTGAAACACACGTGAGCGCTGCATGTCTTAGTGCTTAGCACTGCTGGGTAAGTATAGAAACCCAACAAATTGGCTAAGTTTCCTGAGGTTAAACCTTTTTGATTTTAAATCAACCGAGCCCATATGCTCGTGATTTCCAAAATGATCTTAGCCTCAAACATGAATAATGATCTCTCATTGATGATATCCAAAATAATACTCATCCCATATCTCCTAAGGGAATCTTAGTCTCAAATATATCTAACGATTTTTAGGTTCATTATAACCCTTTTTTCCCCAAATACGGGATTTGGTTCAAGGGTACATCTTTCCACACCTCTGATATATGCCGTTGTAATTCTTCAATGTCTTCAGAGAGGTGGCGGGTCCTGATAACCAACAATTCCTTTCATCCCACATTGATGCACCTCCAAATTGACGTGCACACCCCAAATCAGATCACACCCCAAATTGGGTGCATTCCATGTCACCATCGTTCACTCCACCACGTAACAAATACACGTGCGTGCAAGATGAATGTTGGACTGAAATGTCCTTAAACTAACATTCGTCCCCAAAACGGGAACGTCGGACCGAAACGTCCTTAAACTAATATTTGTCCCTAAAACGGGAATGTCGGACCGAAACGTTCTTAAACTAACATTCGTCCCCAAAATGTGAATGTCGGACCGAAATGTCCTTAAACTAACATTATTCCCCAAAACGGGAATGTCGTACCGAAACGTCCTTAAACTAACATTCATCCCCAAAACGGGAATATCGTACCGAAACGTCCTTAAACTAACATTCGTCCCCAAAACGGGAATGTCGTACTGAAACGTCCTTAAACTAACATTCTTCCCCAAAACGGGAATATCGTACCGAAACGTCCTTAAACTAACATTCGTCCCCAAAATGGGAATGTTGCACCGAAATGTCCTTAAACTAATATATCGCCTCAAACATGGAGATAATGGACCGTGATGTCCTTAAATGAAACTAATTGAGCCCAAATGCTCATATATTTAAGTTGATCTTAATCTCAAAATAGATTAATGGTCCTTAAATAAAACAGACCCAAATTTAAAATATACGGATTTGGACTAATCCGCACCCTACGGGCGACGACATAAACTAGTCTCTGTATACAATCCACGGGCAACAAAAATACACACGACACGAAGTGAACTGTTGGAGGAGGAGAAAGTGGTTATCGCAACGTGATAACGTAATTAACTACATGGTCTTACGCCTGCAGGGAAGAGCGTCCCCACAACCAAAAAACTCCTCACAAATGAGGGGGAATCTGATGAAGTCACGCTACAACGGTTGTGTCTATCTGGACCTCTGATATATGGTGCCATAAATAAACTTGGTATTTTCGGAGAGGTGGATGGATAAGTCCAAATAGCATCTGCCCCCAAATTCAGGCAAGACGTTCAATCCCAGTTCGTCTCTGTTTTCGGCGGTAAAAAGATTCTGGCACGCCCGGTGGGACCTTTTCCTCTTTCCACTCTACACTTCTGACGTGTTTCGCAAGAAATTGTTGGATATAGTGCCCTCAGAGTCAATTATTAGATCACAAGCACGTGATTGCAATGATTGAGGGAGGACCTATGCCGGTAGTCAAGAGGGAGGTTCATTTGATTTTGGTGTGGAAAAAGTATCATTCATCTCATTTTTAGCTTGCCACAAAAATTCCCAAGTTCATCTCTTTTCTTTATCTCCATCCAAAGGCAACTTCAATCCCAAATGAGACAACCTTTCTACACTACACCTATAGCATCTCTTGGACGCGTTAGCTCGCCAACTTCGCGTCCGAGTTGCCTCGGTCCAGAGGTGGGAGCCCGTAAAAGAACCCGGCGATGTGGTACCCGTTTCGACGAGGAGGCGACTACCGGAGATTTCGCGGGAGATTGGAGTGGAGATGAAGACCGAAGGACACGGATCGCTTGGTATAGCTTCTTTTCCCGTCTTGTAGTTGCTAGTTGCTAGGTTAATGGCCCGATCCGGGATAAAAGTGCGCGGTGGTGCCGGTTTGCTAGTTTGCAAAGTTTTTCGTTTCCGCATTTCCGGCATCGGAACGACGGCTGGGGCGCCGCCGTGCACTTACATTGGTATCAGAGCCATGCCATTAACTTAGCCTAGCATGGTTTAGTGTGTTTACATCCTCGATCGAACAAAAATCCCGAAAACCCGATTTCAAGTGTATCAGTTTCTATCGAATTTTTTTTTGGCTCCAAAAATTTTTCAGGTTGTTGCAGAATACTGTGCAGGGAATTCTAAGCAATCTGTGAAAAATTGGTCAAGTGATCTCACCATACCACCGCGGAACCGCGGCCAAACCCATGCTTGGACCACGGTTCCGCCGCGCTTTTGACTGATCATTTGACCAAATTTTTGCAGATAGCTTCTGAGTTGAAAATGGGGATTTTGGGATATTCTGATTGGGCCCAGATTTTCTATAAGTGCTACAGTATTGCTTGGGGACCACTTCGGTAAATTCGTTCGATCGGAAATTTTAAACACTCTAGTTCACAGTATTTACATTATATCTGCGACCGTGAATGTCATTTGATCGGTAAGTCCTGTCTAACTGCTATAGCCCGGTTAGACGGATTTGCGAACGTGACATTCACGTTGATGTTCTGTGTTATGCTGTGATGTTGCGGATTGGTCGTGGGGGATAGCCTGGATGCAATGTTAGTACAGTTTTGTTTTATATGTACATTTGATATTGCGGGGCGAGCGTCCGACATGTGGACTGCCGTCACTGCATGTTTGTATTATTCTTTTGGGGCACGACCGGGTCGAGGTCGATGTACCCGTTGTATGTATATTTTACTTTCTGTACTAGGATTACCCCGCGGAGGGGTGCACGGATAGCCGGGTTCTAGAGGGCAATGGGCCCGCATCTCATGGCATTGAGACGGAAGGGGCTTTACTCTAGAATTGGCGGGCTATTCACCGCACTCGTAGGGGGTACAGGTTGACCCAAGGAGGGGTGCCCAAGTTACCGGATTCCGTGAAGTGCTGGGTGGTCCATTCACGTTGCTGAAGGGGGCTTCCTCGCTTCAGGTTTTGGCGGGTAACTTGCCGCGCCCGTAGGGGTCTAGGATTTCATTGCACAGGCTATCCACACGACCAGGGGAACGTCGGGTTTCAGTAGCGGCTCTGTGAAACCCGGGAATCCCAGATATCTGTATTGTTCTGTGATGCTGTACTTTTCTGTGATGTTGCATTTTATCACGCCTTGAGCGAAATATTATATATTGATATATATACTAGTAGATGTTGTATATGTTTTGCATCCGCGCTAGTCCAGTCCCCGCTCTGTCATTAGTTAAGTAACCTAACGGGTGATGACGGGACCCAGTGGCGAATGCGGATGGCATATACGTACATCATTATTTTCGTTCTTTTGTGGTGTGATCAATTGATGGGACTGCGTTGATTCGGATCAATGCAAGATAAACAAACCTATTCTGATGTTGTTGGAACACTTTTTCAAAAAGCTGTTATTGCAAGGGCATTCTCTTTTGTTTTGCACAGTGGTATTCAGTTGGAATATCCTGCTCCTCAGTCGACGAGGCAAGGGCCGAGATCCCTTCACCGGGAGTGACCCCTTGGACAAAAGTTTGCGTCAGGGTAATAACTTCACTATAGCCGATTACTTTTGCTTTGCATCGTGGTATTCAGTTGGAATATCCTGCACCTCATTCTACGGGGAAAGAGCCGAGATCCCTTCACCGGGAGTGATCTCTTTAGCAAAGGTTTTCGTCACTATATTTTTACAAAGCTATCCGGTTCCTTCAACGATATCAAGTTAATTACGTTAAAGGTTTTCGCCAGAAACCATTCGTAGCCCTCCATCGTTTCAGACGGGTAGCACGTAGTATTCATGCTATGTTTGTTGGCCTTCATCAAGGCATAGTGTATGGTAGCTGCTTGTTACCTTTCTGCTGCATAGATAGATGCGTTGGTTTGGGACAGTCGTATAGCCTTGTTGGCCTTCGTCAAGGGCTTGTACGGGTGGGTTCAAATTAACCTGGACAATGACGGGTAGAACTTGACATGTGACTTATGATTTGTTGGCCTTCGTCAAGGTCATAAGAGCATGGGGCAAAAATCCACATCGGGAGTTTCTAAAGAAACTGAAACTTGCCAGATATGCGCATACCTTCTGGAGTGTGATAACGTGAGCGGATTCCGTCATGTTATCATGCGATGATAGTTGGGTCCCGATTCCCACTGATGAGTTGGTTTACTCTTCGGGTGATCCCGGCTAATTCTTCTTTCAGGTTTGGAGAAGAATTTGACGTTACAGTGGGAGGTTTCCAGATTAGATAAAGTGATAACCATTCTGATCTAGGTTAGAGTGCACGCTGAGTGTTTCTTTTCTCTCTCTCTTTGGCAGCGACCATTGACCCGACCCTAGACTATGACTCAGTGACCAAGTTGACCAAACCTTCTTAACACTGGCTTTTGGATTGTCAAAGTTGCAAACCTCATTGCCACTCCTACTTTTACCCTTTTCTCCATGACACCCCGTATTACTACGAACGTCCACTTCCATTGGACAAAACCATCGTATGGTTATATACGAACTCGAAGGAATTCGAGGATGGTTTCCGGTTCTGGAGAAAACGAATAGGACTATTCAGTTGTCTTTTCCTTTTACCTTCTCTCTCAGATTGCGAGTATTCCTTGGTTTAGGAGATAGTACACCTATTACGCAAATTGGATAGTCTTCTTCCAAACCATAGGCAGGTACCGACCGGTAGGGAATGAAGAAAACCAATTAGCCTAACGGTGGTGTACAGAAGGTATTATGTAAAGACAAAGAAAGGGATTAGTAAGAGGGCAAAGTAAATTGCGACTGCTATTCACGACCAAACCAAGTATTTTTTCGCCAATCCTAAATCACCTTTGTATTTCTCCAGGACACTCCGTATCACTACGAAGATCCCAAGTTTATTGGATAATCCATCGTATGGTTATATACGAACTCGAAAGGAACTTGTTCCAGTTCGGGGATGGATCCTGGTTCAGGAGAAATAGGAATAATGTTCATTCGGTTGTCTTTTATCTTCACCTTTTCTCGCATTGCGAGTGCTCCTAGGATTAGGACAGTACACCCATTATGCTTATTAGATAGTCTTCTTCCAAACCATAGGCTGGTGCCGAACGGTAGGGAAGGAAGAAAACCATTTGGCCTAAAGGGGTGTACAGAAGGTAATGACTAAAGACATATAAATGGATTTGGAGAAATGGCAAAGAATTATACGGTTATAGTTGTGAATCTGGATAATGGAAGAGGCATTACTAGGAATACCAGGATACCCCATCGAAACATTTCAATGTTTCAGTTTCACTGTGTACTGTTAAAAGAAAACTGATTTCCCAATTAGACACTTGCTCCAGGGTATGTATTTACCAGGTATGATTCTCACATCTGTATGGTTTTACAGATGATGAGTGGGAGTAAGTTATTGGGAATTAGGTGATCATCCTCATTATATCGGGATTCGTTGTAATTGGTGATATTTGAGGAAGCCACCTGAGTTGTTTGCCGGACGGCAAATATATGGTTTTGAATATCCGTTCTTGTGCACCAATTTCAAATTGATATATCTGTACGTTTATTTTCATAGAGTGAGATATACCTTTTTGAGATTATGTCCATGACATTTACCTATATCAGTGGATGGTTAGGTAAGGAGCATTAAGCAGCGGTGTAATTCTTCTTAACCATAAGTACAGTTTTCAACCTACGACACACAGTGAATGAGTCATTTGACTCAAGGGACTTATACAGAGTATTGTATGTTGTCCAGTGTCCATTAGGACAGAGGGGTTGGTCCTCGTACTATATTCAGTTTACTTATGACTTCTCTAGTTCTTAGACAAGTGTTTTGTAGAAACACAGGGTCCAAGTTTTGAGAAGTTATAGGTATATGAGTAAAGTAGAGAACCAGGTATTGCAAGTATCGGGATTCTTCAAGGTGATCGAAGATGTAGATACTTGTGTATGGTATTCAGTTGATAGTAATGATTAAGAGAACTTGCTTCTCTTTCAGGTTACTCATAATTAGAAGCACTCCTAAGTTGAGTAACGCTGGTCAGCCTCTCTCTATTTACTTGACATGCACTGGAGACAGCTGCATGATTTGAATCTGGTTCAATTAAATCAGTGCCTCTGTTTCTGTATTGGATATAGAACAGTTCATATCTTGACCTTGTTAAGATACAGGGAGTTGTCCGGCTTATGCTTAAAACCAGACACTGGACAACTCAAGGCACGTTTCTGTAATGGCTGTTTGTGGGTTGACTCGGGCTATGACGAGGGTTGATTTTTTACCATCTGGAAGATCAATAGTGATATTGTTCTTAACTCGCCACAGTTTTAATTAAAAATGGATTTTTTCAGAAAACAGTAGTGGGAGTATGGTAGAACTAGAAGTGATTCCAGAACCGCAAACGATTACTGAAGATTTGATAAGAACCTAAACATTCAATCTGGTTTAACATTCCATTAGCCACTCCGTAGATATGGTGGGTAACCTCAGGCACTCGAGAGGTACTTCGGTATGCTCAAGGACGGTGACAGGGAGGTTCTTGTTTACCCAGACTTGCCATTGCTGTTGTTCCAGGCTGTGAGACCCGGCAGGAGGATGAGTATAGCGTCATTCTAAACTAGCTTTAGAAGTTTACGTCCATATGACTCTGCCAGAGGGTTGTCGTAGTCAGTGGGAGCAGCGGAAGCATTGGTGGATAGTTGGCTTATGTCTATTTATAGACTAAAGCAGATATAGCGGAGATAGATCATCTATTTCTGATGTGACAGTCATAGGTTTGATTTCATCAGAATAGGGGATGGATCTGTTAAGAAGGTAGTAGGGTGTGATGTCCTGGTATTTGATGACATACACGGAGTAGGAAGTGATATTCCTATACTACGATCGGTTATACTTTGGTTGTCACACAGTAGTTTCTCCACATGGGACTTGGATATTATATCAGATATTCTGGTTACTAGATCTATGGTTTTAGATCTAGATTTGGGTGGTTTCCCAATCAGGGTACTTTGACAGCATTCTAAGAGTATTTAGAATGGACGACTCCTGGCATGGTGGTGTACCTGCAGGTAATGGAGTCACCCTCTGTAAAGGTGTCTTACAGACTAAAGGGGAGAGGGATGTGCATGATTTGCAGATTACTTGCTTAGGCAATTGAGTCAATCATGAGATGTCAAGTACCACACCAGATGTTGTTCTTGCAGTAGGTGCAATAAGTTGATATTCATCCAATCCTGGAGAAACAATCGGAAGCAGTTTTAGAACATAAGTTGATGTTCTAGGGAATTGATAACGGCAGTCTCCTTTGGGAGACAGTTATCATTCCAGGCTTCCAAGATGAACTGGATGACAGAGTGGCTGTCAGAGTTATAGTTTTCCCTCTGACGAGGGGCAGTAGTTTGGACAGGAGGTCCAAGCGGATACTGAGGGAGGTATGGCGCAGGATACTGATTAAGTTCAGTTGACGATACAGTCTAAGAAGTTTGGATTTGGAGTTCAGTTGTGAACTAGGTCCCATCAGACATCCAGACACATTCTAAGACATGTATTGCTCATTTCGGGAGATGGCTTTCTCCGCGAACTTGAGATAAAGAGAGACATAGAAAGAAACATCAGAGCGGATCCACTCACTGAGGCTATTCCTCGAACGCAATAGTTTCGCAAACGAGCTTTGTGAGACCGACTAGTAGAGGAGTTGGGTGTTCGGTATCACACGGGCTGTGAGTATGCGACATCGCAATAATTAGCCTTGAGTGCAAGTGGGAGATTGTTGGATATAGTGCCCTCAGAGTCAATTATTGGATCACAGGCACGTGATTGCAATGATTGAGGGATGACCTATGCCGGTAGGACAGTCTTACTCGAGATGATAGTATGCTATCTGGTTTATCTTTATCATCGTGTACTGCTTTAGGTGACCTTACGAGTCGCTATTACATGTTGATAGAGCCCTTAGGATTCTTGCTTGACTACCAGCAGTATGAGGGCGATCATATAAGTGAGAGCTGGAGTCTATAAGCACATCCTTAAAAGGTCCCTAGTCGTGGGAGTTTCGAGACAGGGCATCGATTCTCCAGAGTAGACTAGTGTATACAGTCGAGACCCCGACGAGGGGCGGTGGCCGGTCTCACAAGCCACTGGTGTCAGTTGGTTCACCTAAGATGTATACAGGTGCTCATTGGGTTATGAGTACACCGGACAGGACTCGCCGGGAACCTGCTAGTTGGGATTATACCTGATGTCAGATAGCAGTTCACCGGTGACATGTGTACAGGTTAGTTCATCGACCTGAGATCGTCATTTGTCTCGTGTGAGTTCCCACTGTGCTTTGATTACTACCCTACCACGCTCAAAGGAGACGTGAAAACAGGTTTTAGTTGGGTACAGTCCCGAGCCACATGGAGGCAGTGAGCGGATCTGCAGGGGTTCGTCTCTCCCGGTATTGGGGGTGAGGTCGCGCTGTGTCTTGGAGAGCCAGTACATGAAAAGTCCTTGGCCAAGGCAGGAGATTTACTGGTAGGTATTCCAGTAGTATCTCAGGGTGTTCTGGGCTACACTCCGACACGACTTGTACCGCTTTTGGGAGTCTGGCTTTTACCAACCCCCTAGGCCCACCATGCGATGCTCATAGACGAACGGACCGGACTGTACGGATATTGTCACTGACAGGCTCAGTAGGGTGTCAGGATGAGTTCGCTCATCGATGTCCCTTTTGGTCAATAGCTGGTAGCCCGTCACGTATGGCTAATACCTCTGACGTGCTAGTGGTTAAATCCACAGCCATAGTATTGACGAGTCTTTAGAGTCCACCACACACACAGTTACTCAAGTTTCGGGCGAAACGCTGTAGAGGCCGTATGGAGATATGGCATGGTTCGATCAGATACGTGCGGTATTGCACGGATCGTGATCGGACGGTTTTTACTAGCCGGCTTTGGTTTAAGCCGGATCCTAGTATTGGACAGTGTAGATTTTGTCTCTTTACATTTGTGTTCAGTGGGAATACAAATGCGGGCATGTATATGCAGTAGCGGGATTTTCCTGTAATTTATTACGGGATCCGTTTTCTAAAGTTGCCATTTTGCATTCCGTTCCGGCCAGTTTTCCTTTGTTCCTTCATGGCCAGACTTTCCGATGGAGGGCGTTATCTGCAAGTGTGCAAATAACATTTTGTGGAGGGGTTTTCTTGCATTATGTGGATTCATGATGAGATTCTTTTTCCATCTCTTCCTTTGCATTAAATGGTGATTAGGATGGATTAGAAATTGATATGATATTGTTATCATTTCTTTTGGATGTGGTCACCCCTTTGCTTTTACTACACTTACCTTCCTTCTTGTTTTGTTTTTCCCTCCACCATTTTATCATAAGGGGCCGACCACATTAGGAGATAGAGGGAGGTTCATTTGATTTTGGTGTGGAAAAAGTATCATTCATCTCATTTTTAGCTTGCCACAAAAACTCCCAAGTTCATCTCTTTTCTTTATCTCCATCCAAAGGCAACTTCAACCCCAAATGAGACAACCTTTCTACACTACACCTACAGCATCTCTTAGACGCGTCAGCTCGCCAACTTCGCGCCCGAGTTGCTTCAGTCCAGAGATGGGAGCCCGTAAAAGAACCCGGCGATGTGGTGCCCGTTTCGACGATGAGGCGACTACCGGAGATTCCGCGGGAGATTGGAGTGGAGACGAAGACCGAAGAACACGGATCACTTGGTATAGCTTCTCTTCCCGTCTTGTAGTTTGCTAGTTGCTAGGTTAATGGCCCGATCCGGGAGAAAAGTGCGCGGTGGTGCCGGTTTGCTAGTTTGCAAAGTTTTTCGTTTCCACATTTCTGGCGTCGGATCGACGGCCGGGGCGCCGCCGTGCACTTACAGAAAAATCGCGGTTCACTAAGGTTGCCCTTGGATTCGAGGTACTAAAACTTGGTGTATTGCTCCTGTGCAGAAAAAATCGATGGCTTCCAACTACACCTCTTGCAACAGAACCTCTCGCTCCGCCCCAACTGGAGGAGTGGCCTATGGGCCCAACGCGGCTTCTATCTTTTCAATACCGGTAGGGTAAGTTACACAAGCCACTACTGGACTATTCTTCGGGACCATGTTCCCACCAGTGAGTTTCGGTGCCTCGGCGCCGCAGAATAAAGCTCCCTAGAGGTCAGTCTTCGATCGACTTGCAACCACAACGACCCCTCTCAACGGGCCGTCCAAATCTGACATCTCAGTCTTCAACAGGATGGGTAGGAACCCAAACGGGCCCGCAAAGAGGCTCATGATACCTGTAGGGGCTGCCCAAAATTAGATAGCCCTCCCAACTCTTGCCATGGGAAAAGTCGTCAATGGTGCTTCCCCTATGAGAAAGTCGGTCTTCGAAAGATTAGCCAGCCCTCAACAAACTTCAATCAAGACGTCGGTCTTCAACAGGCTGACACCAACAGCAACCCCTCAGCAAAGCCGGGGGCACAACGAAGCCGCTTCCAAAACTGAGGCGGCCCCGTCTGCAATACACGCTCGACGTCGCTACTGGCGCCGAGTGAAAAAAGCTTGGGGCAACTCCCCCTCTGGACTTACCCCACCAGCTCCAATGGTGGAAGTTGACGCTACTGTTCCAACCGGGAACAATTTTGATCTACTCAGGAGGGTGCACAAGAACTCTCCAACGGCAGTGCTAAAGAAGTCGCCCCTGCCTGCAGAAGCCACAGTGCTGGAAGAAACAGAGCAGCCCCATCAGCGGCTCTCCTCATAAATTCACAGGGTCTGGTGGAAAGTCCAGAACTCTGTGATCAACAAAGATTACTCTCATCGGCCGAAGAAATCGAAGACTTGGAAAGAAAAAGACTATCCCTCCGTAATACAGCGAGGGAATTCTTCTACACGGGAGTATGTTACAACGGCTCCTTCAACTTCAATCTCCCACAAAAGGACAAGGCCGGAGAAAATCCCACCGCCGGCGGCAAATTCCAAAGGCGATGGAACTAAACGCCCCATGTTTGGGGGCATAATCGTACATACGGTCCATATGGCTTCCGGGAAAGAAGAAAGCCGTGCTTTCGTAGGTCATCGACCGCAAATTCGGTCGCTGACAAAAGCTCAGGAGCAACAACAAAAGCTCAAGAAAATGCTGACCAAAATGGCAGCACTTACCGGGCAGAAAGAAAACCCGGACACAACAGTCGAACAACGCTAGGAGCAGGAGACCGATACAGAGTTCTTACGAAAGGTGCTTGAAAGAAAAGATAAAGAGGCCGCTGAACAAGCCACTAATATAAAGTAGATGTCGCTCTTATTTCAGGATATGGTTTGAATGATGATCCAGCTAGAACCCCCAGCCGAGGATCCGCCGATAATCATTGAGGATGACAGAGGGGAAACATCAAACCCTCTTCCGGCTTTATCAACAGCCAAGGAGGAAACGATCTCGAAGGTTTCTTTTGATGATTATATAGCTCAACAAATAAGAGCTCATCAAGCTAATAAAGCGGCTGGCCAAATCGTCAGAATCGGACGACCGTATCCAGGCCGGTATGACCAAATCAAATACCCACCGGGATATACGATCCCCAAGTTCTATGTGTATAAGGGGATAAGAAACACACACCAGCATGTCGCACAGTTCAGAGCTTTGTGCGGCAATACTATAGGCGATGACAAACTGTTGCTTCGCCAGTTCGTTGGCAGCCTGTCAGAGACGGCCTTTGAATGGTACTCGGAGCTCCCAAATGACTCTGTGAGAACATTTGCAGAGATGGAACTAATTTTTACACAGCGGTTCTCCAGCACAAGCGAGCGCACCCCGATCACGGCATTAATCAATACCAAGGTAAGGCCAGAAGAAACTTGGGTCCAATACGCGATCCGGTGGCGGAACCTATGGTCAAAGTAAGAACAACGTATCGAAGAATCTCCCGCCGTGGGCATGTTCATCGAGACCATAGATCCTCAAACAAATGTGTCCCAGTTCATGACATTCTTCAAGCCGACCACCTTCCAGGCTCTGATTGATAAACTGACCCAAATGGACCAGATGGGCTACGAGCCTTCCTCCTCAATAAGGACCCTCGAAACGCCAAGGGTAAATGGAAAGTGGCCTTCATTGCCAACACGTAACAACAACCGAGCGGCCCAAAACCGTCTGCTCGTCAAAATAACGTGTGCCCACGCCTATCCCTGGAAGAAAGGCTAGGACGCACTTTCTCGTTTCTCCATGATAAGATGAGGAGACTCTTTGAACTGGCAATGCATATCAAACTCATCACATTGCCAGACCCATGGCATCCACCGCAACCCAGCGACGTCAATAACCCCAACTACTGCCCCTATCACAGAATGGTGAGCCACCCAATTGAAGATTGCTATGTTTTCAAGAACTGGGTCGAGGACCAATATCAACAGGGGAAGTTCACGCTGTCTGAGAACTGGCGGGTAAACCTGCCCCAGAAGCACACTCCCAAAAATGTGGATGTGCCGGGGGCACATGCTCGCTCATGGAAGAAACTCCATGGAAAGTCGTTCTTTTAGCTAAAACCAAAAGAATGCTGAAGGGTCTACAGGCATGTCCAGCAGTCAGGTGGAAAAGCCCTCTTGAACCTGAAATTATCGAAGGGATGCTAAAACCGCGTCCCGTATCAAAAATTGTTGACAAAGGGAAAAACCCCCAAGTCAAGCCTTCAAAGTATTCAAAGAAAAAGAAGAAGACTAAGAAGCATGTGCAGCCTGCCGAATATGACGACAAGTGCACAGACCTACAAAAGTACATTGACGCGTTGGAGGAGTACAACCAGAAGGCGCGGACATCGGTTACGCTCGAAGAGTTCCTCAAGCATATTCTTGAGAACGAAGACAGTGACAACGATGAGGAAAATGACTCATCAGAAGAAACTGAAAACTATGTAGCAAGCTGCTACATGGTCCCCCATTCGTCGTCAAATGACGAAGAAACTCCCTCGGCATCAGAAAACAACATGGAGGAACTGGGTGCAGAATCGGCACTAAAATCTCCGGAATTGCAAGAAGCCCCGATCGATAGGCTGTTAAACGAAGCCTTTCAGAAAAGTAAAGCTGACCGAGAACGCGAAACAACCATATACGAAAAGGCTAAGCATCAACGTCAAGATGAAAAAGCTGCTGCAAGGATGAGTCGTAAAGTACTCCAACCAAAGAAAGGCATACCTGCGACAAATAAGAGCAGGATCAAGGCAGAGAAGCGATTCGCCAAACCCCCTATCAGTGGGAATGAAGCTGCCACCTCTCGTAGGAAACACTCCTAGGGTCATATGCTTCGACGGAGATGACTCACATCCAAACTACTGCCTATATCATCGGAGGGTTACCTACACCACTGACGAATGCAGTGCCTTCAAGAAGTGGTGGCAAGGATACGTTACCTATCAAAAACACTTTAAGAGGATGAGCACGAAGCTCATCAACGGCAAAAAAGTGCGATAGATGCGCGTGAAAAAACGACTGGCAACTGTCATATGGTTGATACTAGTCCGGAAGGGGAAAAACCCCAAGTTCTTACCTTCGAGAGCGGTTCTGAGGACGAAATAACCCTCAGCCCTTTCTTCAAAGACTCCACCTCCGAAAAAGAAGAGGAGGAGAAGAACTGTGAGAACATTCAGCTGCGTAACCGCACGCTGCCTGAGAAGAACCTCGGACCTACAAACAAAGGTTCGGGCAAAAAAGACAATGGGAAAGAAAAAATCCCTGAGGAAATTGCCTTCGACGATGGAGTTTTCAAAGAGCTCGCTGCCAGGGACTCGCCTAAGAAAAATAAGGTGGATTACAATGTCCTAGCACATCTGAGGAAAATCCCCTCGCAACTGAACATATTGGATGCTCTCTTCCTGTCCAAAGAGGCACGAGATTCTATGATCAAGGCATTGCAAGAGCCCGATCAGTTCCAAGCTTTCCTTCCAGAAGAAAACATGAAGGACGAGCTGGCAGAGGTTCACACAGCTGACATTACATTCAGCGATAAAGACCTCCTTCTCAGTACATACGAACATAACCGCCCATTATACATCACAGGGTACTACCACGGCATCAAGATAGGGAAAATCTTTGTCGACAACGGATCCTCCGTCAACCTTCTCAATGTGAGAGTGCTGAAGGAGATTTGTATGAACATCCAACACTTAGCCCGAGACAAAATTACCATCTCCGGTTTCGACTCACAGTCATCACAGACGCTTGGGTCCGTAATACTGATGCTGCGTTTCGGGTTGCTCGTCATTGACATCAAATTTCATGTCATTGATGCCAAGACTTGATATAACGCTCTGCTCGGCAGGACTTGGTTACACGAGTACAACATCATCCCTTATACACAACATCGGTGTATGAATTATTTCAAAGACGGCTTGGAATACACCGTTACAGGGGAGCTAAATCCATTCTCCGTAAACGAAGTCCGAAGATATGAAGACGCAAAGTACTTCCTGCCAGAATTCGAAAATACGGAAATGTGTCATAAGCTGGAGGATAAACAGAAGTCTGTCGCCACTATCCCAATCTTTGGGAGCGATACCGAGGAAGATGAAGAAATAGTCTACTCGGGGAAACCCCAAAACAACAATCCCGGACCATCTACTCATATTCCGGTCTTTGGCAGCTACTCTGAGGACGAGGCTAACGCTGTGTTCTCCATCTGCCCATCAGTGCAAACCCTCGCCGGAGCATATCAGAGTCTGCAAATCATAATGGCTCCGCCTCGGCACTATAAGGAACTTGATATGCTTGATACATACAGCGTACAGGAATTACATGCTTTCTACGCGCCTCCCAGGATAAGAGGTGAAAAGGCGATCCTCTTCTACCGGTCTACGGAGACCAGAGTAGAGAAAGAAGTCTGACAAGATGCCAATTTTGCACTTGACAAGCTTCAACCAATCCGTCTGTCAAGATACTGCGGAGGGATTGAAAAGGCTATTAAAATGCCATGGTGTACCCCTCGAACAAACTGTTCGACAAACCCAATTCTACAAAAAGATTTGAGATATTTCTGGGACTCAGCGAAAGATGCCTAACGGGAAGATGGAGACAACCAGGCTCGGATACGTTCGGTCCAGAAAACGGGAGCAGTTCCACAGCTACCGCGTCATAAACAGCTCCAGCGAAGGGGAAAACGCTCTTCCAAATGGCCATGACGTTGAAACAGAGCGAAATCCCGCTCTAAGAACGTTAAGTTCGTCACTCAAAGAACAAAGACAAGCTAATAAAAGAGGCTTGTGAAAAGAGTCGAGACAACCACAGTAGCGAAATGGCTATCTATGAAAAAGCCAGGACGCGACGCCACAATCAGCAACCTACGGAGAAGGAAGGCTATAATGCTCTTCATCCCCGGACCGCGGCACAACCTCGCGAAAGGGGGAAACCCCGAAATAGAGGCATAAACAGGGCAAAGAACACAAACAACGCTCGAAAACAACAAAGCGGATCCAAAAATCCATGCTACCGAGGAAAACTCGGTTGGAACCCGTCATTTATAAAGAAGATGGGTCGGGAATACTCTTTCCCCTAATACAAGACGAGAAAAATATTCAACCTTATCATGAAGCACCAAAGAATGACGCTTCCGGAGTCTCGGCACCCCGAAGAAATAAACGAGGTCCATCATCCGGATTATTGCTTCTACCACTGAGCAATAGGTCATCCCCTCGAGGACTGTTTCACCTTCAAAGATTGGGTAGAAGATCAGTATCAATAAGGCAGGTTCGCTTTATTCGACAGCTGGAAGGTAACCCCGCCACAAAAGCATGAGCCAAAGAGGACCTATACCATAAGGATAGGACCAGCTCAACATAAAGAATGGAAGCGAACTCGTACCTGCCATATGATAACACTCTCAAAAGAGGGAGGGCACGAGACTATGGGTGACCTCCGCATGTACTTCGCAAATGAAGACGAGGACGAGGTAATCTCCGAGTTTCCATCAGCACCAAAGGAGCTGGAAGATGGGATACACACCACGGCGGACAACCTAAGAAAAATTGACTTAGGGACAGAAAATGATTCAAGGCCAACGTTCTTCAGTGAGCTACTATCTGAAAAACGGGTAGCCACGTTGAAGGACATGCTCATGCAACATAAAGACTGCTTTGCATGGAACTATTTCGAGATGCCGGGTCTAGATCTAAAAGTGGTAGTACATAAATTGGCCATATCGCTGGACATAAAGCCAGTCAAACAGGCACCGAGAAGGATGCGACTCGAACTTGAGATGAGTATCAACGCTAAAGTAAAGAAACTAATTGACTCTGACTTCATCTAAGAAGTTCAATATCCCGACTGGATCGCTAACATCGTTCCGGTGATGAAGAAAAATGGGACGGTGCGCATCTGTGCGGACTTTAGGGACCTCAACAAAGTTTGCCTAAAGGATGACTTCCTAGTACCTGTTGCCGGGATAATGATCGATAACACGTTTACCCATGAGGTCTTCTCCTTCATGGATGGGTCTTCGGGATACAATCAAATAAAAATGCATCATGAAGACCAAAAGCATACCACCTTTCAGACTCCGCTAGGCATATACTGCTATAAAGTGATGTCCTTCGGTTTAAAGAACGCTGGCGCTACCTACCAGAGGGCCATGACAAAGATCTTCGATGATCCCATCCATGTGATCGTCGAATGCTACATCGACAACCTTGTGGTTAAAAGCAGATCTCATGAGGAACATTAGGAACACCTAAAAATAGTGTTCCGACGTCTTCGGAAGTATAATCTGAAGATAAATCCTCTAAAATGTGCGTTTGGAATCTCCTTAGATAAATTCCTAGGATTCATTATACGGAACCTGGGTATCGAAATCGATCCCTCAAAGATCAAGGCGATAATGGAAATGCCCATGCCAAGAACTCTCAAACAATTGCGATCTCTTCAAGGAAAGCTCGCGTATATCCGGTGGTTCATAGCTAACCTCTCCAGAAAATGTCGTCCCTACAGTCATTTAATGAAAAAGGGAACCCCGTTCATCTGGGATCAAAATTGCCAAAATGCACTGGACGAAATCAAGCAATACCTGCAAAATCCGCCGGTATTGACCGCTCCGGTTAAAGGAAAACCCCTTATCATATATACAACAGCCCTTGAGGGTTCTCTAGGAGCGCTATGGGTACAAGAGAACGATCAGGGAAAGGAGAGAGCTCTGTACTATTTGAGTCGAGTTCTCTTGGGGGAAAAAAACAACTACTCCCCCATCGAAAAGCATTGCCTGACACTGATCTTCGCGATAACGAAGCTTAGACATTACGCCTTGGCACATGAGGTCCATCTCATATCAAATGTGGATCCTCTCAAATATTTGATGTCAAGGGCATACTAATAGGAAGGCTCGCCAAATGGGCCCTCCTCCTGATGGAATTCTCGATAACGTATAGACCCCTCAAAGCAGTGAGAAGCCAGGCCATTGCCGACTTTCTTGCCAAGTATCCGATACCAGCAGACTCCCCCTTAAATTGCGAGTTGCCGGATGAACATGCATTCGACACAATCGAAGGAGAGAAGGAAGAAAATGATTCCCAATGGAAACTCTATTTCGACGGAGCATCTTCTATGAGGAGGCGAAAACAAAATACCCCCATAATCAATGCCGGGATAGGACTTATCTTCGTGACTCCGCAAAGAGGGATATTGCGTTACACCCTCTCCTTAACGGAGCCAAGGACTAATAACGAAGCTGAATATAAAGCTTTGATAGCAGGCCTCAAGATCGCTGTCGGTATGGGAATCAATGACCTCCTCATATATGGAGACTCCTAGCTGATCGTTAGCCAAGTAAATGGCAACTATCAGACGTGCAAACCAAAGCTAATAAAGTATGGAGAAAGAGTGCAGCAACTGCTGAACAAATCCCCTCCTACATCCTGGAGAGTATACCGCGTGCAGAAAATAGCAAGGCAGATGCATTGGCCAAATTGGCTAAGGAACTGGCAGATGAAGATCTCGATGATGTAAAGATCATTGTGCAAAGTCGCGGGGTTCTCGCGCCAACAGATATATCTTCGGAAGACTTAATAGAGCTACCCGAAAGAAAAGGAATGATCGAATAAGTAGCCCTTCAAATAGAGAACGAAGAAAAGGTCAACGATTGGATGGAAGTCTTCATAGACTACTTCAAATCACAACGAACGCCCGAAAATGCGTCGTCTAGACATCAACTCATGAAACGAGCTCTGTCTTTCGCCTTCGTCAATGACACTCTATATAAGAGATCGTTCGACTGTATGTGGTTCAGATGCCTGGGGAAGGAGGAAGCGAAGAGAGCCGTCTAAGAAACTCACGACGGACTCTGTGATTCTCATCAAACTGGGCCAAAGATGAAGATGAAGATAAAAAGAATGGGTTATTATTGTCCCACAATGATTCAGGACTGCCTCGAATAAGCGAAGTAGTGTTACCCGTGCCAAATTCATGGGGACTTCATCCACCAGCATCCAAGTCCACTAGCTGGCCGTTCGAAATATGGGGAACCGATATAATTGGCTCCATTGAGCCAGTATCGTCCAAAGGACATCAGTTCATACTGGCAATGACCGACTACTTTTCTAAGTGGGCAGAAGCAGTACCTCTAAGGGAGGTGAAAACGGAGAATATCCTCCATTTCTTTAGGACGCATGTCATCTATCGGTTCGGTACTCTGCGACGAATTATCTCGGATAATGGGCCAGCTTATAAAAGCCATAAAATCAGCCGCTTCATGCAACAGCATAAGATAGATTTGAGATACTCTTCAGTCTATAATTCTCGTGCCAACGGTTTAGCCGAAGCCTTCAACAAGACCATAACAAAGATTATAAAGAAAATGGTGTCCAGAAACAAAAAAGACTGCCATGAAAGGCTGCATGAAGATCTTTGGACGTACAGAACAACATTCAAAAAGGCCACGAATACAACGCCATACGCGTTGGTATTCGGCACGGAAGCAGTGCTCACACTAGAAGTAGAACTCCCTTCTCTGTGAGTAGCGGCTCGATACGAGCTAACAGATGATGAAAATGCTCATCTTCGGCTTGAGGAGCTTGATGCCCTCGACGAAACTCGCCTTATACCATAGCAAAATCTGGAATCTTATAAGGCAAGGATGACGAGGTACTACGAAAAACTGACCAGGCCGAGAACATTCCGCCAAGGCGAGCTCGTGCTAGTCGTCAAAAGATCCATGATCCCCAATCGTGCAAAACGAGGGAAGTTCGAGCCAAACTACGAAGGCCCGTACAAAAAATACAAAGTCTATCAAGGTGGAGTCTACTTGCTTATGGATATGCATGGTGATTGATCGGGCAGAGCTATGCGTTCCGCCTTATCCTATTTGTTCTACTTACCGTAATCAAGACGGTATCGCTTTGCAGCTAGCCGGTTGAGCACGAGTCAATCCACAGGGAGATGGTTGTATGTCCGTTCGTGTCTTAGACGAGTCAATAAAAAATGTATATGTATCGGTCCAAATCTATCCCACGTGTTTGTATTTATGTTCTAGTAAGCTTATTAGGGTTAAGGTTGGTTAGTAGAGTTAGGATTAGTCTTGTACTTTTCTTTTTCCATTCTTAAAATGATGTTGGGATAATCGAACGTAGCGGGGATTAGGACATAGGAATGGGATTTGCATGTTTAAGCAAACTTTCCAACGCTAAATCCATTCCTAGTGCCTCTTGTCCTTCCGCTACGTGCACTTATTTCCAACCCTAAGCCAAACACCCACAACTATGTATCCAATTAAGTCGCAGCTATATGTCACGTTGTAGTGCGCCCAAAGGACTTCTCGACTTAGGTCGCGGCTATATGTCACGTATAGCGCGCCTAAGTGAGAGGATTGTGTTTGTTTGGTCTAAGTTCGTTTCAAGGTGTTTGGCGAAGAGAAGCACAAGGGATTTTTCCGCCCCTCATACTAACCTTCCTTAGCCCTAACAAGTGTGGAAATTATTCACATATTTAAAAGAAAATAAAAACAAAGCAAGAAGGAAGCAAAGAAAGAAATGAAAAAATACGGTTTTACAAAGATACAAGCTAACTACTTGGGTCCTCACCTATGCAAGGAACTCCATCGAGTATCATGGCTTGAAAATACAGTTAAGAAGAAAAGAAAAAGAGCAAGAAATAACAACAACTACTTAACAACAATAAATAAAGTTACACTAAGAATTAAAATAACAATACAAGAAATAAAGATACATGTTAAATAAAAATAACCCTCATCTTCATTTCACTTCCACTCAAGAGTTCTCACTACACTTTAATGGAGGAAAGATGATGAAGAAGAAGAAATACAAACTAACCTACATAAAAATCTAACTAAAAAGAAGCATTCCTACAATGGCTCAAAACTGGAGTATTTATAGGCAAGAAATGAAACTCTAGACCCATATTCTGAGCCCTAATACAATGACCAAAATACCCCAAAAATATCTTATTTCACTGAGTCAACTCGGCCTCGGAACCGCCGTATAATGGCCACATTGGCCGCGGTTCCGCGGCTCTTTGAGGGAATCTTGGAGTGATTTTTCTAGGGCTTCTCCAAGTTGCTTTATTCTTCTGTTGTACAGGTCTTAAATTGCAAAATGCTTCCAATATTTCTTCAAATTTTCAACAGTCCAAATGGGCTTCACTTTTAATTCATATGATATTTATCGCTCTCGAGCTCCGCGCACCCATTGAATCTTGTGCTTCCTCTCTCGTGCTATGTGCTTGTCCGAGACATGAATGACCACTGTTTTTTGTCTTGTCTCTTGAACTGGTAAGTGGCACTGGACGGATGCGGATGACCGGAATCCGGCTTTTATCTGTCTGTGACAGATGTTCTGGATTTTGGCACAACTGTGGAGATTTTGTATGATTTGCGTTATTTTGGACTGGGAACCTGTAACCTGTAAATATGTAGCAACATGGATCAAAAGCACCTGCCTATAAACAAACGAGCAGAAGAATGGGCAGTATTAAATGCAATATTCTGGTATGAACAAATACCCCCAAACTTAACTTTTGCTTGTCCCGAGCAAAACCAATCATTCACAAAAAGTCCTAACCTCACTTTCATAGGGAACACGATTGCACTGAGCTCGTGCAACAAGCCGTTAAATTTCTAGGTGTCCCTAGTAGGAGGAATGTTGTCTCTTGAGGGTTTTCAGCGAATACTACCCACAAAATCCCGTCAAGCTAGTTTCGTAAGTTAACGTCGACTCTACTCCTACGGTTTAACATCTAAGTTATAAATTTTATCATCCTAAATTAGAAATATTCAACCCTTATGTTTCACACCTCCTATTTATTCAACCCAAGATCCTATACATTTTAACAGCTTAGAAAGATCTCGGTTTCCCCTGAGTTTTCTTTCTAAAGCGCGGTCTCCAATCCGGGATTTTTATCATCTTTACGGAAAACATAAGTCTTATTCTTTATTGCTATCGTTCCTCCAAACATCGATCGTATACTCCTACGTGTGTGTAAAATTTCATCTCTACACTTAAGAATTCAATTCAAGCTATAGTACCCTTGCCCTAATACCTAATACTACTTTTTTCGTTAATGATGGACGGTTTTGCTCACACACCTTTCATGCGACTATTAATACTTTTTGAGGCACTAACAGCCGATTACTGAATATGTGAGCTTAAAGCGTAAATAGCAGTTTCCAGGTCTTGATTTTATTTATTTATTTGTTCTTTATTTTCTTTTTCAAGACCGGATATATTTTTCAATGATGCTCTTTTGGTGGTTAGCTTTAAATATCGTTTTTTCTTTCATACTAAGTTTTCAAGCAAGAGTATTTCTAGGTATTCTCTACTATCCCAAGTTTCAAGGTGCGTGTAAGTGCGATTTATAGGGTATATACTTTCTAAATTTGGACTTAAGAATAGAAACCATTTTTCAGACTTATCCTTCAATAAAGCTTTCAATACTTTCCCTTCATCTCGACTTAACTCAAGAACTCAAGATTACCTGCTTCTAAAAAAACTGCAAGGACGTATATTTACCAAGGTTAAACAGAAGGAGGGTCATTTTTAGGTTTTTCAGTTCCTAAGCCTGTGATTTAGTTATTTCTAATGTATCAACTAAATTTTCAGAATAAAAATCTAAGTTACCCTACTAGCTAACTTGACGACAAAGTTTTTATATTTTTTGGAAATTTTTTCGATTTTTGTGGGTTTTTAATAAGTATACAAATGCAAAATATACACATGAATGCGAAGGTAGAAACTTTATCGAGCACACCCCCAAACTTAAACTTGACAGCGTCCTCACTGTCAGGCTACACCAAGAGGGTCAAAATTGTCAGCGCTTCCCTGTAATTTTTTATTTTTTATTTTTTATTTTTATTTATTTTTTACAAAAGAAAATGCAAACCAATATATATATATATACATACATACACACATACAAAAAAAGGTCCCCCCAATCTTAAGTAAAACAGTGTTGCCACTGTTTAAGCATTAAAGTTCAAATTTATGGGGGGAGAGAACAGTATTAATCTATACAAGGCCTTACACAGGCCGAAAGTTAGCACAAACCATTCAAAAATTTTATCGCGATAATGTGCAGGTTGGTGAAAGAATGCGGAAATGAAAGAAATGGAGAATACGTGAGACCGTATGGGGGTGGAAGCGGGATACGGTCTCGGTGGAGGAGAAGAATGGTGGAAGGGAGAAAGAAATAGAATACGAACTTGACGGTGGAAATGGAGTGAATAAATTAGTATAATTTGTAATGACCGATGTGTAAAAAGCGATTGTACTACCCGTTGAGAAATGGGGTCAAATCTCTCAAGATTCGTGAGAAAACATAGGTAGGCCGAACTTGGTGAACCAGACATAAGAAAAGAAGGTGATACGGTGGCCTACGAAGTGGGAACGATGGAAAGGATGGAGAGAAGTGATCGAGGAATGGGATCGATTAAACGTTCAGGAGGGTGTACATAGTCAATGAAAGGGACATGATGAATTGGAAAATCCGACTCATCAAGTAAAACTGGTTCATCATCAATGCTATCCTCAAGACTCTCCCCAAAATTCAGCTCATCCATGAATTTATCATCATCAAAATCTAGACGCATATGGAGTTCGGGAATAACAGTTAATGACTCGGGATGATGTCCATACGGAAGTGAAAGGACATGATGAATTGGTGAGAAAAACTCATCCATAATTGTGGGTTCATCATCCAAAATATTCCCAGCGTCGATATCCTCGATCAAGTGAAAATCAAATTTCTCAGACACCTCATCAAAAGCATGGATTTCAATCAATTATGCTTCTAGGATGGAGGTGTACAGGTCAAAAGGATTGGGTGTGGTTTCACTTGATAAGGCCCCTTCACAATCCGGTAAATCAAACACTACAAAGTCGCACAACTTATTAAACGTTCTATCTTCAATTTGTGATTCATGTAGGGTACTCTTTCTAAACCGGAGTTGTGGAATTTAATTTGGAACATGTAGGTTTGATTTGGAAGGGTGTACTGCTCACTCTCACCACTCAAATTCTCAAACTGTCCAATCGCCTCATCATACATTGGAAAATTCAGAGCTAGTCGAAAACTAGCTGCCGGTTCGTTATGATGTATGAGGGCGGCCATGGACGCATTCAAATCCTCTATCTGTTGGCACGATACTACCCGAAATTCTTCCAAAGTTCGCTCAAGACTAGACATGGGCTGTGAAGGGGTTTCAGTAAAAGATTCAAAGTTGTCTGGATACGTGAAACTACCAAAAGGCTGTTCAGAAGCAATGTCTAGATAAAGTGCAACAGTTGGGTAGGATTGATAGGAATCGAATGGATAGATAGGAGTAGGATCAACATTCTGATAAGAAGGTGATTGGAATTGTTGATCAAAAGAATTGAAAGTGGTGAAATGAGTGAAAGATCGGCTACGGGATTGTTCAATTCTGTCAGCAATGGACATGGTTTTTGGAGTTGCAACATGACTCTCTGACGGGGTATCAACATAAGAAGGGGTGAAAGTTTGAAACGGTTGATACAAAGTGGAGTGCGATGTCCAATTGTTTGTCCTAGACGCGTCTATCCGATCTCTCAATGAAATTTTGGGCATGGATGGATCGTTTGAAGTTCGACCATAGCAAGAACCGTATGAAGAAATGTCTGATTGCGGGTACCAAAATTCAGCAAGAGTTGGTCATTTTGGGGTACCCATGTTATGAAAAGGTAGGGAAGGAGAAAAGTGGTTGAATTTTTATAAATTTTTTTTTTTTTTTTTTTGGAGTTTTCGAAATTGCTGTTTGGTTTTAGAAACAAAAATATGGAATTATGGCACTAAACTTTATACAAGTATAATCACAATGACAATATGCACAAACAACACCTAGAGCTAGGGTCTTTAAAGTCCAACTAGACCGCTCCTAAACTTCCAAACGACAAGTTGCAGAATAAATCTCGAATCACCTCTTCACTGCCAACTGTGGCCAGGTAAGCACAAGTGAGATAAGGAGGGTTCCGCTCACGAATCATCATGAGATGGGCCTTTTAAAATTACCTCCTCACTTTTCTAGACTAGAAACCATAAAGTCAAGTTTAGATAAACGACCGATTCCCCGCAACCTTCACTTATCCTAAATGAGCGCGACAAGTCCTTATAGGTTTGGTCTGGATATTTTTTATTAACTCAAGATAATGCGTATGCTATTTGTGATTTGTGGGGTCTTAGGAAGGGTGATGAAATCCCCACCCAATATTAATTGGTGTTCAAGCCCCTTAATGTCCGTATTATTATATGCAAAGCGTATAAACAAACAAAATATGAAACAACAAAAAATTTATTGGGCGGCAGCGCAAATTGGTGCAAAGAAACCTGAAGAAAAATATAGTTCAGTGGAGTTTACAGAGAGTTTTATAGGAAAGAGAAGGGGTAGAAAAAAATTGGGGCTTAGAAGCCACAATAGAACCGTGGAACCGTCGCAAAACCCTCCCTTTGACCACGGTTCCATTGTCAAATTGTTGAGTTCAGGCTTGAACTTTTGGTCCATGCACTCCTCTTGTTCTGTACAACAGAATAAAATCCTCTCTCTCTTAATTTGATTACTGTACTTGCTCCAGATAGCCTGCACACTTGCACACAAAAAATATCAAAAAATAACAAAAAGGGTTTTTGTTATATTTATTTATTTATATATTTTTATATATATACAAAAAGAATATTTAACCCGAATGACAAGAAAGAAAATACGTTACCGTCTCTCCGGCAACGGCGCCATTTGATTTATCGGGCAGAGCTTGCGTTCTGCCTTGTCTTATTTGTTCTACCTACCGCAATCAAGACGATGTCGTTTTGCAGCTAGCCGGTTGAGCACGGGTCGATCCATAAGGAGATGGTTGTATGTCCATTCATGTCTTAGACGAGTCTATAAAAAATGTATATGTATTGGTTCAAATCTATCCTACGTGTTTGTATTTATGTTCAAGTAAGCTTGTTAGGGTTAAGCTTGGTTAGTAGAGTTAGGGTTAGTCTTATACTTTTCTTTTGCCATTCTTGAAATGATGTTGGGATAATCGAACGTAGTGGGGATTAGGAGGAAATAGAAATAGGATTTGCCAGTTTAAGCAAACTTTCCAATGCTAAATCCATTCCTAGTGCCCCTTGTCCTTCCGCTACGTGCGCTTATTTCCAACCCAGGCCAAACACCTACAACCATGTATCCAATTAAGTCATAACTACATATCACATTGTAGTGCGCCCAAAGGACTTCTCGACTTAGGTTACGGCTATATGTCACGTATAGTGCGCCTAAGTGAGGAGGTTGTGTTTGTTTGGTCTAGCTTCGTTTCAAGGTGTTTGGCGAAGAGAAACACAAGGGATTTTTCCGTCCCTCAGACTAACCTTCCTTAGCCCTAACAAGTGTGGAAATTATTCACACATTTAAAAGAAAATAAAAACAAAGCAAGAAGGAAGCAAAGAAAGAAAAGAAAAAATACGGTTTTATAAAGATGCAAGCTAACTATTTGGGTCATCACCTAAGCAAGGAACTCCATCGAGTATCATGGCTTGAAAATACGGTTAAGAAGAAAAGAAAAAGAGCAAGAAATAACAACAACTACTTAACAACAATAAATAAAGTTACACTAAGAATTAAAATAACAATACAAGAAATAAAGATACAAGTTAAATAAAAATAACCATCATCTTCATTTCACTTCCACTCAAGAGCTCTCACTACACTTTAATGGAGGAAAGATGATGAAGAAGAAGAAATACAAACTAACCTACACTAAAATCTAACTAAAAAGAAGCATTCCTACAATTGCTCAAAACTGGAGTATTTATAGGTAGAGAGATGAAACCCAAGACCCATATTCTGAGCCCTAATACAATGACCAAAATACCCCAAAAATATCTCATTTCACTGAGTCAACTCGGCCACGGAATGCCGCAAAATGGCCACACTGGCCGCGGTTCCGCGGCTCTTTGGGGGAATCTTGGGGTGATATTTCTAGAGCTTCTCCACGTTGCTTTATTCTTCTGTTGTACAGGTCCTAAATTGCAAAATACTTCCAATATTTCTTCAGATTTTCAACAGTCCAAATGGGCTTCACTTTTAATTCATATGACCTTTATCTCTCTCGAGCTCCGCGCACCTATTGAATCTTGTGTTGCCCCTCTCATGCTCTGTGCTTGTCCGAGACACGAATGACCATTGTTTTTTATCTTGTCACTTGAACTGGTAAGCGGCACTGAACGAATGTGGATGACCGGTGTTGGATATAGTGCCCTCAAAGTCAATTATTGGATCGCAGGTACGTGATTGCAATGATTGAGGAGGACCTATACCGGTAGCACAGTCTTACTCGAGATGATAGTATGCTATCTGGTTTGCCTTTATCAGTCGTGTATAGGTTCAGGTGACTGATCACGATTACACGTTGATAGAGCCCTTAGGATCTTGCTTGACTACCAACAGTATGAGGGCGATCATATACGTGAGAGTTGGGTAGTCCATAAGCACATCCTTAATAGTAGTCCCTAGTCGTGGGAGTTTCGAGACAGGGCATCGATACTCCGGAGTAGACTAGTGTATACAGTCGAGACCCTGATGAGGGGCGGTGGCCGGTCTTACAAGCCACTGGTGTCAGTTGGATCACCTAAGATGTATACAGGTGCTCATTGGGTTATGAGTACACCGGACAGGACTCGTCGGGAACCTGCTAGTTGGTATTATATATATCGTCAGATAGCAGTTCCCTGGTGACATGTGTACAGGTTAGTTCATCGACCTAAGGCCGTCATTTGTCTCGTGTGAGTTCCCACTGTGCTTTGATTTCTACCCTACCACGGCTCAAAGGAGTCAAGCAAACAGGTAGTTTTTGGGTACAGTCCCGAGCCACATGGAGGCACGTGAGCGGATCGGCAAGGGATTTGTCTCTCCCGGTATTGGGGGTGGAGATCGCGCTGTGTCTAGGAAAGCCATTACACCAAGTCCTTGGCCAAGGCAGGTGAGAATTACTGGTAGGTACTCCGGCAGTTTCTCAGGGTGTTCACGGCTTGTCTCCGACGCGACTTATACAGCTATTGGGGGTCTGACGTTACTAGCCCCCTAGGCCGGATATGCGATACTCATAGACGAACGGACCGGACTGTATATACATTGTCACTGTTAGGCTCAGTAGGGTTTCAGGATAAGTTCGCTCATCGGCATCCCTTGAGGTCAGTTCATGGGCAGCCGTTACGTACAGCTAGTGCCGCTGACGGCTTTTGGTTAAACCCACTGCCAGGGTACTGACGAGTTATTAGAGTCCCCCACAGATAGTTTCCCAAGTTTGGGCGAAACGTTGTAGAGGCCGTATGGTTTTATGGCAGGGTTCGGAAAATGCACGTCCGTTTACGCACGTGTTATATTTCGGGCAGATAATACCAGTGGGCTTTGGTTTAAGCCAGATCCAAATATTATACTTTGTAGATATAATATCTTTGTCTCAGTTGCATTTGTATTCGGTCGTAATACAAATCCGGGTATATTTATACAGTTATGGGGTTATCCTGAAATTCGTTTCGGGATCACTTTTGGAAGTTGCCAGTTTCCAGTTTTCTATCACCCGTATTTAACATTCGATTAAATACGGATTTATCTTTTCTTGAGGTGAGTCATGAGTGTGGAAGGTTCTAGAAGCTTCTTGTTTTTGGTGACTAGGTTCATGAATCATTCACTTGCATTAATCGAATGGATGACTAGATTAATGACTCATTCTTGCATTTAATGTTATGCAAGGTGTCATTAGTGATTCATCATTCCTTTAATGAAGTGATAAGGATTCATGCTTGTGGTCACCCTCTCCCTTACTCCTACACTCACCCCCCCACCTACATATTGTGGCCGGCCCTTCTTGTGGGAATAGAGATTGATTCATTGGAAAAAGATTATGATAGTTTTGGTTCATAGAAATTTGATATGTTCATTTCTCATTTCATTCAATCCAAAAAGGCAACTTCATTAACCATTCATCCATGGGTTTGGACGAAGTGAGACAAAGTGTTCTACACATTCTCTACATCAATCTTGGTCATCTCTTTTAGCAAACTTGATGACCGAGTTTCCTCGGGTCAGAGGCGGGAGCCCGTTTAAAGATCCGTAGATGTGGTGCCACCTCGACGACGAGCCAGGAGATCAGAGCAGCCGCAACGGAGCGTGGGATGATGGTTAAAGAACAAAGGACTCGGATCGTTCGGTATAACCTTTCTACCCTCTTTGTAGTTTGTTAGTTTAGCGTTAATGGCAGATCCGGGTTATAGTATGCGATAGCGCCAGTTATAAAAGTTTTTGTTCCGCATTTGGCGTCTGAAAGACGGCCGGAGCGCTACCGTAGACTTACATGGTATCAGAGCCACGCCATTAAGCTTTACTAACTTGTTCTAACGCGTTTAAAATAACGATCGAACGGATTTTCGAAAATCGCAATTTTCAAGTCTAAAGTTTCTGTTGATTTTAAATCTGGTCTAAAAATCATTTTTTCTATACTAGAAAATTAAGCAGGCTTTTTAAAGAACACCGGAGAAAAACGATAAAGTGAATCGACCGTACGACCGCGGAAACGCGGTCAAAGCATGGCTTTGACCGCGTAACCGCGGCCGTCTTGGTCAATCACTTGACCATTTTTCTTCTGGGGCTTCTACTTGGGAAATTGTGGTTTCCGGAACTGTTCTTTTGGGCCCAGTTTTTGTTACTGTACAGCAGATGTACGTGGGGCCCACTTCGGGAAATTTAGTCGATCGAAATTTAAACGTGTCAGTTTACAGTACTTACATTATATCTCGGACCGTGAATGTCATTCGAGCGGTAAACCGCGTCTGATTGCTATAGTTCTTTTAGACGGGTTTGCGAACGTGACATTCGCGTTGATGTTCTGTGTTGTGCTGTGATGTTGCGGATATGTCGTAGTGGATAGCAGTGTGCAATGGTAGTGCAGTTTGGATTTATTTGTACATTTGATATTGCGGGGCGAGCGTCCAACATGTGGACTGCCGTCTCTGTCTGTTTGTATAATATTCTTTTGAGGCACGACCGGGTTGAGGTCGATGTACCCGTTGTACATATTTTTCATTTTTGCACTAGGTTTTACCCCGCGACGGAGTGCACGAATAGCCGGGTTCTGGAGGGAAACAGATCCGCATCTCATGGCTTTGAGAGGCAGAGGGGCCTCACTCTAGTATTGGCAGACTATTCGCCGCACTCGTAGGGGTTACAGGTTGACCCAAGGAGGGTGCCCAAGTTACCGGATTCCGTGAAGTGCAGGGTCGTCCATTCATTATGCTGCAGGGGCTGCCTCGCTTCAGGTTTTGGCGGGTAACTTGCTGCACCCGTAGGGGTCTAGGTTTCATTGCACAGGCTATCCACACAACAGGGGAACGTCGGGTTTCAGTAGCGGCTCTGTGAAACTCTGGGATCCCAGATTATCTGTATTGTTCTGTGATGCTTATTACTTTTCTGTGATGCTTATTACTTTTCTGTAATGTTGTATATTGGTATATATACTAGTAGATGTTGTATATGTTTTACACCCGCGCTAGTTCAGTCCCCGCTCTGTCGTTAGTTAAGTAACCTAACGGGTGATGACGGGACCCAGTGACGAATGCGGATGGCATATACGTACATTTTATTTTCGTTCTTTTTTGGTGTAATTAATTGATGGGACTGCGTTGATTCTGATCAATGCAATGGAAAACAAACCTGTTTGGATGTTGTTGGAACAGTTTTAAAAAGTGTTATTACAAAGATGTTTCCTTTTGTTTTGCACAGTGATATTCGGTTGGAATATCCTGCACCTCATTCGACGGGGCAAGGGTCGGGATCCCTTCACCGGGAGTGACCCCTTGGGCAGAAGTTTACATCAGGGTAATAACTTCACTATAGTCGATTACAAGTTACTTTGCATCGCGGTATTCAGTTGGAATATCCTGCACCTCATTCCACGAGGAAAGAGCCGAGATCCCTTCACCGGAAGTTACCTCTTTAGCAAATGTTTTCGCCACTATATTTTTATAAAAAGCTATCAGATTCCTTCAACGATATCAAGTTCATTACGTTAAAGGTTTTTCGCCAAAAACCAGCCTAGCCCTCCGTCATTTCATATGAATGGTCAGTAGTATTCAAGCTATGTTGGTCTGGCCCTTAGCCAGGACATAGTGATTGGTAGCTGCTGGGGTGTTCACATGTTGCATAGATAGATGCGTTGGTTTGGGATAGTCGTATAGCCTTGTTGGCCCTTAGTCAAGGGCGAGTATGGGTGGGTTCAAATTAACAAGATAATGATGGGAAGAACTTGACATGTGACTTATGATGGGTTGGCCCTTAGTCACGATCATGAGAGCATGGGGTAAAAATCATATCGGGAGTTTCTAAAGAAACTGAAACTTACCAGGCATGCGCATACCTTCTGGAGTGTGATAACGTGAGTGGATTCCGTCACGTTATCATGCTATGAGAGTTGGATCCCGATTCCCACTGATGAGTTGGTTTACTCTTCGGGTGATCCCGATTGATTCTTTTTTCAGGTTTGGAGGAGAATTTGACAGTACAGTGGGAGGTTTCCGGATTAGATAAAGTGATAACCATTCTGATCTAGGTTAGAGTGCACGCTGAGCGTTTCTTTTCTCTCTCTCTTTGGCAGCGACCTTTGACCGACCCTAGACTATGACTCAGTGACCAAGTTGACCGAACCTTCTTAAAATACTGGATTTTGGATTGTCCGAGTTGCATAAGTCATTTCCGCTCCTTCTTTTACCCTTTGCATTTCTTAGAACACCCCGTATTATTACGGACATCCACTTCCATTGGATAGATCCATCGTATGGTTATATACGAACTCGAAGGGACTTCTTCGAGGATGGATCCATGTTCAGGAGAAATAGAATTGGTTTATTCAGTTGTCTTTTATTATCACCTTCTCTCAAGTTGCGAGGGCTCCTTGGTTTAGGAGAGTACACCTATTACGCTTATTGGATAGTCTTCTTCCAAACCATAGGCAGGTGCTGAAAGGTAGGGAATGAAGAAAACCAATTAGCCTAAGTAGGGTGTGCAGAAGGTAATTACTAAAGACAAAATAAAGGGATTAGAAAGAGGGCAAAGTAAATTGCGACTGTTATCATTCACGACCAAACCGTGTACTTCATCGCCACTCCTATTTCACCTTTAAAAGAATAAGGTATTATTCAGTTGTCTTTTATCATCACCTTCTCTCAAGATGTGAGTACTTCTAGGTTGAGGAGGGTACACCTATTATGCTTACTGGATAGTCTTCTTCCAAACCATAGGCTGGTGCCGAATGGTAGGGAAGGAAGAAAACCATTTAGCCTAACGATGGTGTACAGAAGGTAACGACTAAAGACAAATTAAGGAATTTGGAGAGATGGAAAAGAAATATACGTTTACAGTCATGAATTGGATTATGGAAGAGGCATTACTAGGAATACCAGGATACCCCTACGAAACATTTTCATGTTTCAGTGCATTGTTAAAAGAAAACTGTTTTCCCGATTAGATACTTACTCCAGGGTATGTATTTACCAAGTATGATTCTCACATCTGTATGGTTTTACAGATGATGAGTGGGAGGAAGTTATTGGGAATTAGGTGATCATCCTCATTATATCGGAATTCGTTGTAATTGATGATATTTGAGGAAGTCGCCTGGGTTATTGCCGGCAGGCATGTATTTTGTTTTTGAGTATCCGTTGTTGTGCACCAATTTCAAAATGATATATCTGTACATTTATTTTTATAAAGTGAGATATAACCTTTTGATATTATGTCGATGACATTTACCTATATCAGTTGGCGATTGGGTAAGAAGCATTGAACAACGGAGTAGTTCTTAACCATAAGTAAAGTTTTCAACCTACGATGCACAGGTTTTGAGTTATTCGACTCAGCGGACTTATACAGAGTATTGTATGTTGTCCAGTGTCCATCAGGACAAAGGGGTTGGTCATCGTACTATGTTCTGTTTACTTATGACTTCTCTAGTTTTTAGACAAGTGTTTCGTGGAAATACAAGGTCTAAGTTTTGAGAAGTTGTGGGTATAGGAATAAAGTAGAGAACCAGAAGTCGCAAGTATCGGGATTCTTCAAAGAGATCGAAGATGTAGATACTTGTGATTGGTATTCAGATGATAGTGATGGTTTTGAGAAACTAGTTTCTCTTTCAGGTTACTCATAATTGGATGGATTCCTAAGTTGAGTAATGTTGATTAGCCTCTATCCATTAAGATATGCACTGGAGACAGCTGCATGATTAGAATCTGGTTCCAATTAAATCAGTGCCAAAGTTTCTATATTGGATATAGAATGGTTCATATCTTAACGTTGTTCAGGTACGGGGAGTTGTCCGGCTTATGCTTAAAACCAGACTCTGGATAACTCAAGGCACGTTTCTGTAATGGCAGTTTGTGGGTTGACCTGGGCTATGTCGAGGGTCGACTTTCTACCATCTGGAAGATCAATAGTGATATTGTTCTTGACTCGCCACAGTTTTACTAAAATGGATTTTTTCAGAAAACAGTAGTGGGAGTATGGTAGAACTGGAAGTGATTCCAGAACCGCAAACGATTACGGAAAATTTAATAGGACCTATAGATTCAATCAGAATTGACATTCCAATACCCACTCCGCAGATATGGTGGGTAACCTCAGACACCCGAGAGGTACTCTGGTAGCCTCAAGGACGGTGACAGGGAGGTTCTTGTTTACCCAGACTTGACACTACTGTAGTTCCAGACTATGAGACCCGGTTGGAGGTTAAGTATAGCGTCGTTCTAAACTAGCTTTAGAAGTGTACGTGTATATTATTCTGCCAGAGGGTTATTGTGGTCAGTGGGAGCAGTGGAAGCATAGTGGGCAAGTAGCTTATGTCTATTTATAGACTTGAGCAGTTGTAGTGGAAATAGATCATCTAATTTTGATGTGATAGTCATGGCTTTGACTTCATCAGAATAGGGGATGGATCTGTTAAGAAGGTAGTAGGGTGTGATGTCCTGGTATTTGGATGACATACACAGAGTAGGAAGTAAAATTCCTATGCTATGATCGGTTGTACTGTGGTCGTCACACAGTTGTTTCTCCAGACAGGATATGGATATAATATCAGACATTCTGGTTAGTAGATCTATGATTTTAGATCTAGATTTGGGTAGTTTCCCAATATGGGTACTTCGACAGTATTCTGATAGTTTTTAGAATAGATGACTCATGGCATGGTGGTGTACCTGCAGGTGATGGAGTCACCCTCTCTAAAGGTGTCTTACAGACTAAAGGGGAGAGGGATGTGCATGATTGGCAGATCACTTGCTTAGGCAATTGAGTCAATCATGAGATGTCAAGTACCACACCAGATGTTGTTTTTGCACTAGATGCGATAAGTTTATATTAATCCAATCATGGAGAAACATAAGGAAGCAGTTTTAGAACATAAGTGCATGTTCTACGGATTTGATGACGGCAACCTCCTTCGGGAGACGGTTATCATTCCAGGCTTCAAAGGTGACATGGATGACAGAGTGATTGTCAGAGTTATAGTTTTCCCTCTGACGAAGGGGGCAGTATTATGGACAGGTGGTCCAAGAGGATACTGTGGGAGGCATGGTGCTGGATACTGATTAGGTTTAGTTATCGATACAGTCTAAGAAGTTTGGATTTGGAGTTCATTTATGAACTAGGTCCCATCAGATATCCAGACATATTCTAAGACAGGTATTACTCAATTCGGGAGATGGCTTTCTCCGCGAACTTGAGATTAAGAGAGACATAGAAAGAAACATCATGGCGGATCCACTCACTGAGGCTATTTCTCGAACACAATAGTTTTACAAACGGGCTTCGTGAAACAAATTAGTAGAGGAGTTGGGTGTTTGGTATCACACGGGCTGTGAGTATGCGACGTCGCAATAATTAGCCTTAAGTGCAAGTGGGAGATTGTTGGTATAGTGCCCTCAAAGTCAATTATTGGATCGCAGGTACGTGATTGCAATGATTGAGGAGGACCTATACCGGTAGCACATTCTTACTCGAGATGATAGTATGCTATCTGGTTTGCCTTTATCAGTCGTGTATAGGTTCAGGTGACTGATCACGATTACACGTTGATAGAGCCCTTAGGATCTTGCTTGACTATCAACAGTATGAGGGCGATCATATACGTGAGAGTTGGGTAGTCCATAAGCACATCCTTAATAGTGGTACCTAGTCGTGGGAGTTTCGAGACAGGGCATCAATACTCCGGAGTAGACTAGTGTATACAGTCGAGACCCCAACGAGGGGTGGTGGCCGGTCTCACAAGCCACTGGTGTCAGTTGGATCACCTAAGATGTATACAGGTGCTCATTGGGTTATGAGTACACCGGACAGGACTCGTCGGGAACCTGCTAGTTGGTATTATACATATCGTCAGATAGCAGTTTCCTGGTGACATGTGTACAGGTTAGTTCATCGACCTGAGGTCGTCATTTGTCTCATGTGAGTTCCCACCGTGCTTTGATTTCTACCCTACCACGGCTCAAAGGAGTCGTGCAAACAGGTAGTTTTTGGGTACAGTCCCGAGCCACATGGAGGCACGTGAGCGAATCGGCAAGGGATTCGTCTCTCCCGGTATTGGGGGTGGAGATCGCGCTGTGTCTAGGAAAGCTATTACACCAAGTCCTTGGCCAAGGCAGGTAAGAATTACTGGTAGGTACTCCGGCAGTTTCTCAGGGTGTTCAGGGCTTGTCTCCGACACGACTTATACCGCTATTGGGGGTCTGACGTTACTAGCCCCCTAGGCCGGATATGCGATACTCATAGACAAATGGACCGGACTGTATATACATTGTCACTGTTAGGCTCAGTAGGGTTTCAGGATGAGTTCGCTCATCGGCATCCCTTGAGGTCAGTTCATGGGCAGCCGTTACGCACAGCTAGTGCTGCTGACGGCTTGTGGTTAAACCCACTGCCAGGGTACTGACGAGTCATTAGAGCCCCCCACAGATAGTTTCCCAAGTTCGGGCGAAATGTTGTAGAGGCCGTATGGTTTTATGGCAGGGTTCGGAAAATGCACGTGCGTTTACGCACGTGTTATATTTCGGGCAAATAATACCGGTGGGCTTTGGTTTAAGCCGGATCCGAGTATTATACTTTGTAGATCTAATATCTTTGTCTCAGTTGCATTTGTATTCGGTCGTAATACAAATGCGGGTATATTTATACAGTTACGGGGTTATCCTGAAATTCGTTTCGGGATCACTTTTGGAAGTTACCAGTTTCCAGTTTTCTATCACCCGTATTTAACATTCAGTTAAATACGGATTTATCTTTTCTTGAGGTGAGTCATGAGTGTGGAAGGTTCTAGAAGCTTCTTGTTTTTGGTGACTAGGTTCATGAATCATTCACTTGCATATGGATGACTAGATTAATGACTCATTCTTGCATTTAATGTTATGCAAGGTGTCATTAGTGATTCATCATTCCTTTAATGAAGTGATAAGGATTCATGCTTGTGGTCACCCTCTCCCTTGCTCCTACACTCACCCCCCCACCTACATATTGTGATCGGCCCTTCTTGTGGGAATAGAGATTGATTCATTGGAAAAAGATTATGATAGTTTTGGTTCATAGAAATTTGATATGTTCATTTCTCATTTCATTCAATCCAAAAAGGCAACTTCATTAACCGTTCGTCCATGGCTTTGGACGAAATGAGACAAAGTGTTCTACTTATTCTCTACATCAATCTTGGTCATCTCTTTTAGCAAACTTGATGACCGAGTTGCCTCGGGTCAGAAGCGGGAGCCCGTTTAAAGATCCGTAGATATGGTGCCACCTCGACGACGAGCCAGGAGATCGGAGCAGCCGCAACGGAGCGTGGGATGATGGTTAAAGAACGAAGGACTCGGATCGTTCGGTATAACCTTTCTACCCTCTTTGTAGTTTGTTAGTTTAGCGTTAATGGCAGATCTGGGTTATAGTATGCGATAGCGCCAGTTATAAAAGTTTTTGTTCCGCATTTGGCGTCTGAAAGACGGTCGGGGCGCTACCGTAGACTTACAACCGGAACCCGACTTAAATCTGTCTGTGACAGATGTTCTGGATTTTGGCACAATTATGGAGATTTTGTATGATTTGCGTTATTTTGGACTGGGAACTTGTAACCTGTAAATATGTAGCAACATGGATCAAAAGTACCTGCCTATAAACAAATGAGCAGAAGAATGGGCAGTATTAAATGCAATATTCTGGTATGAACACATGGCGAAAGACCCTTCCAGCCAATAAACGACCGATTTCTATAAAATACTACGCTTGACGAGTCACGACTTGGGTCAATGATAGATGACGACGCTCGTGTCCGCTCGCTAACTTCTTGAGTCAGAACTCTGAGAGTAGTATGCAAAGAAGCTCCGTCGCCTCAAACATGGCGATGAAAGACCGAAAAGTCCTTAAACTAATTACTCGCCTCAAACATGGCGGTGTCAGACCGAGATGTCACTAAACTAGAACTTGCCTCAAACATGGCGATAAAGGACCGGGATGTCCCTAAACTAGAACTTCACTTCAAACATGGCGATATCAGACCGAGATGTCCTTAAAGTAACTATCCGCTCAAACATGGCGATACTGAACCGAAAAGTCCCTAAACTAAAATGTCACCTAAAACATGGAGATAATGGATCAGAATGTTCCTAAACTAGCGCATCGCTCCAAATACGGCGATACACTCTCTTAAGATCTATATTGCAATCAAAGTCTTAGTAGCAAAGATTGCAACTCAAGTCCCACCGGCTGCACAGCTATTCCAGCAATGAAGCCACCCCTAAGTCCCACCGATAAATTGATGGGCACCTGCGGCGAAAACTACTCTGGGGTATTCCATCGTTAAAAAAATGGTATTTCCACAAGCGAAATGGGTATGGATGGAAACCCGAAAGGGCACCGTGAGTAAAAACAGCAGAACTATCGGTGATCTTGTGAAAATACAGAAGGGATCGATCTCGTAAAAAAACAAAAAAAATGGTATGTCCACAAGCGAAATGGGCACGGATGATAACCCGAAAGGGCGCCGTGAGTAAAAACATCAGGACTACCAGCGAGCTTGTGAAAACTCGGAACGGCGCAATCTCGTAAAAAAAACAAAAACAAACGGTATGTTCACAAGCGAAATGGGCACGGATGAAAACCCAAATGGACGCCGTGAGTAAAAACAGCAGAACTACCGTCGAGCTTGTGAAAACTCGAAAGGGCGCAATCTCGTAAAAAATAAAATATAATACACTTGTGAGATCCTCACGACTCGTAAGGAGAATTCCCCCTTATGAGACACACACGGCTCATAGGATTCAAACGCCTTAAGCTACAGGGATCTGAACCTGTTCTTAAGCCGTCATACCCCCCAAGTTGCTCTACAGGCGGTCCAATATTGACCCATGTATACAATCCATGGGCACGAATAAATATTCCCTTACCAAGTTCTACCAATGGCAAGAAATGTCCCCATATGGTGAACGACACTTGTAAGTCCTCTCGGCTTATAAGAAAAAAACACTCTTGGAAGATCCTTACGACTTACAAGAGAGAATATCACTTAGGAATTCTCACGATTTCTAAGGAGAGAATATACTTACGAGATCCTCTCGACTCGTAGGGAGAAATACCTTTGTGAGACCCTTACGGCTCATAAAGTCAAAAGCCTTAGTCGACAGGATCCTAACCCTGTCTACTAAGCCATCTTTGTTCAAATCGACAAAGGCAAATGATGATTCGCTCCTGGCAACATTCCAGTTGTAGCGATATTGATGCCTAAACAGGTGTCAAACTCCAAGTCCTCTTACGGCAAATGATGATTCGCTCCTGGTAATATTCCAGTTGCAGCGATGTTGATGCTAAGATTAGTATCAGATCTCAGGTTCTTAACGCGTAATAAAACTCAGCGAGTCACAAAAAATGCGTATAAGAAAGCCGAAATGATTGGGCAACTCATAATAAAAAACAGCGAGTAAAAATAAAAAAATACATAGCCGAAATGATTGGGCACCGTGAAAAATAGCCGAAATGATTGGGCAATCGCGACTTTCATGATATGAAAAGCTAAAAAGATAACGCATCGCTGAAAAAATAAAAAATATATATATAAAATGAAATTTCCTCTGCCCTGCAGGGGAGTCCACACCAATCCCTGTATACAATCCATGGGCACAAATGAAAAGGGAACCATATTTTCCTACCAGGTTCCGTCAATGGGAGAGCTAGATCTCGACGGCAACATCTACAACCTAGAGATCAGCTCGACGTTCTTCTCATTCCAACAAAGTGCAGACGTGACGTTAACAAAAGACCCAAGGGTCAAAGCAAAAATGGAGTAATGGCAAAATCTTAGCTCCTAGTCTCGACGGTACATATACAACCTAGAGACTATCCCGGTGTTCACCCTCATTTCAGCAAGATACGAACGCAGCTATCAAATGAAATTAAAGCAATGGCATATTCCTAGCTCCAGAATTCAACTGTAATACATACAGCATAGAGGTCCTACAGATGTCTACCCTATCGGCGCGACATCGTCAAAACAAAAAAATGAAGCGACGGCATATTCCCAGCTTCGGGTCTCGACGACAACTCATATAAAGCCTAAAAAGACTATCGGAGATCATCCCACACCAGAGCGGAGTGGTTATGACTCATCGGGACTCCAAATTAAGCCTAACCTCAAGTAAAAATTATCATGGCAAATTCCTAATGTTTGCTCTTCCGACGGTAATATGACCTAAGGAGATTTCTTGAAGATATCTTGTCCAACCCCCGAAGGGATCAGAGACACGACAGTTGCGTGGTTACTCGAACAACAGCTTAAAAACTGCATATCGAAGAATACATCAGCCAACATAACGGTATTACGGACTAAAACCCTAGTACCACAAACCTAACGGACCTCTGTCATAAAGAATGGGGGTTATCTATACACAACGTTAGGACAAGTTTGCTTGTAAACCCAAGGGAGGCAAACTAAATAAACTCTGAAATGAGTATATGAACTACAAACTCTGAAATGAGTACATAAACTAGAAACTCCGAGATGAGTGAATAAACTACAAACTCCGAAATGAGTACATAAACTAATTTACGCCAAGTCAAGACATCAAAGGATAGAGAGGTGCAAGCATGAAATAAAATATGTCTTTTATTCATAAATCAAAATGAATAAAAAAAACAAAAACAAAAAGAAGAAAATATACAGCGATAAAATTTTAAGACGGCAGACAGTTCAATAGGCTTGCTAGATCATCATTTTTCGACCGGACCTCCGCATCAAGCTCTAGCAACGCCGCAAGCTAAACCCCTGCCTGTGCCTATTTTTTTTATATGAAGAAAACTGATGCTTGAGCTCTTTTTTGGCAGTCTCGTGGGTCTCAACCATCTCGCGTGTAAAAATGACGGCTTTTTCAAGAGCCACCACCTCCGTAAGGGCCTCCTAAAGGACCCGCCAAATTTCATAGGCCCGAGTAGTCTTGGTGGTGAGATGGGCTTGAATTTCCCCCAAAGCCTTCGAAGCCAACGCCCTTGCTGAAAACTTTCGGTTGAGTCTTTTCTCATAAGACCGGAGATTGGTCGCACATCGATCGATCCATCCACGCAAGCTGGCCTTTACCGATAGGATATCAGAGGGAAGGTGTACGCATTCGACTCCATGTAGGTAAGCCTCCACTTGACGGAAATATTCAACCCAAGTACGCACAAGCGCCTCGTCATGATAGGTGGAAAGAGCGGACAAAGAAACATTGGCTTCAACAGCAAATTCTTCGGCCATGACGGAAGTGCCAGCGCGAAGATCTTCAGTGAGAGTCGCCAGTGAATGAATACTCTATTTTGCCATCCTCTCAGACACACGTCTGGCGTAAGGGTCTAGAGGCATGCAAATCCGGGACTCTAGTAGAGTCAGGGTTAGCAAAACTGTGAAAATACATGTATGGTTAGTCGTCTTTCCGAACAGGGAAGAAGTAAAAGAATGCCGATGCTAAAGCGTCACTTACCCACAGCCATAGAAGGTGGATCTGAGAGATCCCTAGGCCCATCGAGAACTCCAACTTCGTCATCAGCCTTTAGGACTGTGGTTTAAAATAAAGGGCACATCAGCATCATTATGAAAATATAAAACGGAAAGGCATAGGAATACCAACCTTGTCACGAGGAAAGGACGATTCTCTGGGGGGTATCGCGTGCGGGGCCACCATATTAAGTAAACGCTGGAAGGTTTCTTCCGGAGAAAGATCTACAATAAAAGATGCCAACTCCCGCAATTTTGAGAGAAAGAAAGGGTCAGATATATAGAAAGGGCCGTTAAACAAAAAAATATATATGTATATAAGATTACCTTCGATACTTCGTCCATTCTGAACTGGAGGGATAGCGGCGTCAGTAATCTCCTCTACACTCTTCAGTGCGTCACTGAAAATATTTACAGAATCTATGGACGGTTTGGCAATCTCCGCTAGAGGAATAAAGGCCATCACCAGAGGCTCTAAGGCGCGATCTAGACTCGAAGCTACGCCCGCCATAGAAGACCCTAGAAAGGAAAAATATGTAAGGACGAATATGATATGAAAGTAATATAAATTATCTTATAAGAAGGATGTAAAAGATACATACCGATACGCCAGGGAGCCTGAAGTATGGCCTTTTCGAGCCGCTGCACTTTTCTGTTTAGTCACGCTCGTCGGGCTTCGATTGAAGATAAATCCCTACCCGCTTTCAGAGCACCTTCGTCTTCAAAAGCAGCCGATATTGGCTGTTTGAGAACCCGTTCTTCTTCCAGTGTCAAAGGAACCACTGGTAACATAGATGGGGCCGGGTCAACATCACGGAATTCAACAGGGGAAAAGCATCCCTTCTTGGGGCGCACGTTTTCGGCTTCATCCTATGAATGCTTCAAAGCCTCGGCCAACTGAGCGGCCTCCTCGGCGGATGTACCAGGAAAGATGAGACCGTCGTCCGGTTCATGCACCGATATAGGCTCGTCATGAATAAGAGGCTCAGACCCGAGCAAAGCATCGAGTGAACAGGCGGCCTATTTCTTCCTCTTTTTAGGGCCCGAGCTAGCACTAGTAGAGGGGCACTTCCTCCCCTTCGGCACTTTCGCACGGCGTTGCCCAATCTCGTCTTGGGTATCCGCCTTTGGTGACGCCACTGCTGGTACTTTATCAGGAGTATCTGCCCCGGCTCTAGTGAGAACCGGCATACCAACAGTACGGAGGACTGATTCTGCTCGAGCGGCTTTAAGAATGAGCACTGAACCGCTGTCCCTCAGAGGAGGGTGAACAACCGACTGTGGCCACAACGGGGCGCTGATGACTTGAGCTGGAGTAGAAGCTTTACACTCGAAGAGAACCCGTCTCTCCTCTGTGATGATAGGACTAACCCAGTGGCAATACCAGCTTTTGAAGGGTCCCACGGGCCTTAGAAGGTAGTTGGGCTCCGGGATCATGAAGTGGGAACCAGCATTTAACCGCATGAAATGATGGATAACGTCACGGGCGACCTCCAGCGAGAGAGTAAGCTCAACTAAAAAGGCTTCGAGGGGGACGCCCTGGTTGTAACTGAACTGCTGGGCGAAGCGATGCGGATTATACCGCATGAAGAGAGCAGTGTCATTTAGACGGAACACTAAGTACCCTGGCCAGATTGAATATAAATGCATGATCTCTTTATGTTTTAAAGCCGAAGCCCCATTCTTCGACAAATCGAACAACTGTTGAACGGGACCCGCTGGCACAAAAAGGACTCGATCATTGAAAACCATCCCACCTTCGTTTGAATACGGATTAAGCAATACGCACAGAGCCCCTAACTGAGTCGGATCAGGAGCGGAAGTATCGACCAACCTCATGACTCACGGGAAGGTGTATGACTCATAGAAATCAGGTCGTCGGTATGCAGCAAACATGCCTAACACATGCATCTCGATCCACGACGTGAATTAATGGAGAGAGAAATTCACGGTGTCTGCACCTGAGTTTGAAGTTGGCGGCAGTACTTAAACGATGGTATAGGTGTGATAACCCTGCAACGCCAATGGACAATCGCGCTCCTTCGGCTATGCGATGAGCAGGATAGAAGACGGAGGCTCTCATAAAACGGCTATGCATTGGCATGGAAAACCAGCTAAGCTAGAAACTGATGAAGCCTACAAAGAATGTTTCTTCGTCTATTCCAGGAGCAGCGATTGCATCAAAGGTCACGGCTGACGAATTTGGAATGTAAAACCGCGGCAAGTCTTCTTCTTTCGCCGACAATTTCTCCAAGCCGAATCTGAAGGGATCCTCGACCTTCGCGAATTTCGGAGCTTTCTTGGATAAAGCGTCTTTATGGAGAAAGCAAGCAATGAAAGCGTCAAAAGTGACACCTTGCCCTTCTGATGCCACGAATAGTCTCTTGAAAATTCCCAAGGCCTTGATTAGACTCGGGTACTTGTGCCGAATAGCATTCTCGGTCGTCAAGCCTTCAATCATAGCTGGCACTGTAGCAAATATATACTCGTCAGAGGGTAATAATTCTTTGTAGTGCTCTCCCCTAATCGGCAGCCCTGAAATTTCTCGGAACTCCTCCATCGAAATAGAGATTTCATGGTCCCCTAAGCAGAAACGTATTCGCTGGAAGATTCCACTGGTTCAAAAAAGCCTTAACCCACCAGATGTGGGGAGCATGGTAGTAGAATCGTGATGCGTACACCATTTGATACAGCCCAACTTTCTGCAACTGTAAGCGTTGGGAGGAGCGAATGTACCAGGCCCAGGGAAGGTAGTCCACTGGATGGCACGGGGTAACACCTACCTTATAGACCCACTCCCAGGGTCGAGCTTCACCCTGACATATTCAGCATCCCAAAATATCGATAGCCATCATAGCTTGATTGGGTATCCCTGTCGTTGATGGCTCAAGCTGGCCTGCGGGGGTCCAATTAGCCACTTCCACCGCATAAGCAGTACGCGGACGCTCCGTCAAAGACATTGAGCGGATGAGTTCTGCTGGTACTTCGCATGTAAAATTACGACGACCCCTGATAATGTGACCGTACCAAACTCCCCATAGGAGAAAGCTCTTATTGTCCTTATCATGTTCCCTAATCATTGCCATAACTTTCTCGTCTGATGGCGATTATAGGAAACCGACCTCTGAGTGTGTGTAAAGGAAGTAGGGAAGTGAGGCCATTGTACCTAAAAAGAAAAAAGAAAACCCATTAATGAAAAGTGTGAGCTTATGGCACTACTAACTACAAAACCAGTAGGCCCCACAAAATCAAAATGGCGGCTCACCAATGAGGCAAGATAATCATTGTGAGAATCCAAAAGTATTCTCATTAAATAAACAGCGGAGTTTAAAAAACTCTTAACATCCTCAAAAAGCGAGTTCTGTTAAAATGGGCAACATATTCAAATCTGTGAAAATGGTATTAAAATCCTAAAAAGGAAAATGCTCAAGAACAGGCAGGGGAATAAAATTCCCAAAAGTCCCTGGATCTCTTAGTGCTAAGCTCTATAAGAAAATAGAATTAAATTCCTTTAATAGTGGGATTAAATCCCAGAAACCCTCATGGTGGAGAAACAAAGAAAATGGAATTAAATTCCAAGGATCCTCAAAGATCATAAAAAAAAGAGTTTTGTTTAGATCTCTAAGAGATCAGTTCAAGAAAAGAGCAAAGCTCTGTTGATGGATTTAAAATCCAATGCAAGAACTAAAAAGGGGTTTCCTAGGAAATGAATTCTGTTCATAATCCTTACCAAGAAGAGTTTTTGCAAAGTTTAACTCTGGAGTTTTATGGGCAGAGAGCTAAGCTCTGAAAGGAGAATTAAATTCTCAAGGAAAGAGTTAAGGAAGAAGACGAAGAAACGGTGGTCATCTCAAGGGTCAAAGGCCCCATTTATAAGACGTGATGGGAAGTGGTTCGGCTTCCCATTCCCCTGGTTAATTCAACGGTGATAAAGATGGACAGCGTTGCATTCACGTGCAAACCACGTGAGAACAACGCTAGGGGGAATTTGTTCCATTATAAAGAAAAGAGAGGGGAGAAAATTCTCCATAACTCAAGCCTCACGTATTAAACACGTGAGCGCCTATATGCAAAGCATATAGGCGCTGCATTCAAACAACTAATGGGCTAAATGAGCCTCACGTGTTAAACACGTGAGCGCATATATGCAAAGCATATAAGCGCTGCAATCAAACAATTGGTAGGCTAAATAAGCCCCACGTGTTAAACATGTGAGCACCTTTATGCAAAGCATATAGGCGCTGCAGTCAAACAACTATAAGCCAAATTGGCCTCACGTGTTAAATACGTGAGTGCCTATATGTAAGGCATATGGGCGCCAAATTAGAGGAGCTAAATAAGCCCCACGTGTTAAACACGTGAGGGCACCTCCTTACGTAAAATTAAATCCTACTCAATGAACCGTTGGATCAAGAATCCAATGGTAGTTAAGCATAGAATTAAATTCTGTTGAGAAGAATATTTTCTGTTAAACAGAAAGTTAGTGGATCAAAAATCCAATGAGATGGAAAATATTTCCCATATCTTTCTAAACAAAGAAAGATTGTGCTCTGTTAAACCGAGCATCCTGGGATTAAAAATCCAATGGTGATGAAAATATCACTGTTCAATAGAATTTTATTCTATATATGGGAGAATATTTCCCCAATCTTGTTAAAAAAACAAGAACAACATATTCTGTAAAAACAGAGACACTTGGATCAAAGATCCAACGGTGGGTAAAATTTCCCAAATCAATTTTGAGACCAATTAAATCAATTGGAATCTCTCAATGAGAGATTTTCTCAAAACCAATTAATAATCTGCCTCCACAATATAAAGGACCCGAGACTTCAAGTCTCAGATAGAAAAAAAACCTACAAGCTTCTGCAAAAAAAATACAGCGAGCTCTTGAATGAACAGAGAATTTAATTCTCAACGAAAAAGACTTTCCTCCTTAAAACCCTAGGTAAAGAAAACACGAAGCTCATAATACCTCTCTTACTTATCTAAGGGTTTAACCCTTAACATAAGAACTTAGTTCTTCCTTTGGTTAAGATTTACAAAAGAAAATCTCCTTACAAGTTGAGAATTTAATTCTCATCGGGAAGATTCTGTTCTTCAGATTCAAAACTTAAGGGAAAAGAATTAGGTTAAAAAGACAGAGAAAGAAAAGGATCATATGGGAATTTAATTCCTCCAAAATTAGGGTTTAACCCTACATAAAGAACTTAGTTCTTATAAAAATAAAAGAAGAACTTAGTTCTCCAAAAAAAAATGATCCAAGATCTTCAAAACAGAAATCTTGATGATCATTAATGACTAAAATGTCATTAACAGAGATTAACATCTTTATAAACAACTTGGCGTCTCACGTGGAACACACGTGAGAAAAATTAGTGCTTAGCACTATCATAGCGCCTCATGTTTCCCACGTGAGTGCCTAAAACAAACAAAAGAAGAGCTAAAACGCATCACGTGCTTCACACGTGAGCGTCCAAAGAATAAAAGAAAACTCATTTGGGTTGATTGGGCATCCGCCAAATAAAACAACCCAGCACCCCAAAAATAAAGCAATCACGTGAAATAAAAAAAGAGGTTGAGTACCTCACGTGAGCACCAGAGCTCTAGCCAAGTGCTTAACACTTCTGTCTAAAGAAAAAGGGGGTGAACAAACAAAACCCAAAATCAATGCTCAGCACTCACGTGCTTCCCACGTGGGTGCCATGCAAAGTGCTTAGCACTCTATGATCATTCAAAATGACTAAAGTGCTTAGCACTGATTGGGTGGTGCCCATATCTAAGCACCTCACGTGTTTCACACGTAAGCGCCACAGAACATTAGTGCTTAGCACTAATCCAGCGCCTCACGTGAAACACACATGAGCGCTGCATGTCTTAGTGCTTAGCACTGCCGGGTGAGTATAGAAACCCAATCTCAGCCCAAATTGGCTAAGTTTCCTGAGGTTAAAGCTCTTTGATTTTAAATCAACCGAGCCCATATGCTTATGATTTCCAAACTGATCTTAGCCTTAAACATGACTAATGGTCTCTCATTGATGATATCCAAAATGATACTCATCTCATATCTCCTAAGGGAATCTTAGTCTCAAATACGACTAACGATTTTTAGGTTCACCATAACCCTTTTTTCCTCAAATACGGGATTTGGTTCAAGGGTACATCTTTCCACACCTCTAATATATGCAGTTGTAATTCTTCAACGTCTTCAGAGAGATGGCGGGTCCCGATAACCAACAACTCCTTTCATCCCACATTGATACACCTCTAAATTGACATGCACACCTTGAAGCAGACCGCACCCCAAATTGTGTGCATTCTATGTCACCATCGTTCACTCCGCCTTGTAACAAATACACGTACGCGTAAGATGAATGTTGGAACGAAATGTCCTTCAACTAACATTCATCCCAAAAATGAGAACGTCAGACCGAAACGTCCTTAAACTAACATTCGTCCCCAAAACGGAAATGTCGGACCGAAACGTCCTTAAAGTAACATTTGTACCTAAAATGGGAATGTCGGACCGAAATGTTCTTAAACTAACATTTGTCCCCAAAACGGGAATATCGGACCAAAACGTTCTTAAACTAACATTCGTCTCCAAAATGGGAATGTCGGACCGAAATGTGCTTAAACTAATATATCGCTTCAAACATGGCGATAATGGACCGTGATGTCCTTAAACAAAACTAATTGAGCCAAAATGCTCATATATTTAAGTTGATCTTAATCTCAAACTAGATTAACGGTCCTTAAATAAAACAGACCCAAATCTAAAATATACGGTTTTGGACTAATCCGCGCCCAACGGGTGACGACATAAACTAGTCTCCGTATAAAATCTACGGGCAACCAAAATAAACAAAAATACACACGACATGAAGTAAACTGCTGGAGCAGGAGAAAGTCGTTATCGCAATACGATAACGTAATTAACTGCGGAGGCTTGCGTCTGCAGAGAAGAGCGTCCCCACAATAAAAAAAAACTCCTTACAAATGAGGGGGAATCTGATGAAGTCATGCTACAACGGTCGCATCTATCCAAACCTCCGATATATGGTGCCATAAATCAACTTGGTATCTTCGGAGAGGTGGATGGATAAGTCCAAATAGTATCCGCCCCCAAATTCAGGCAAGACGTTCAATCCCAGTTCGTCTCTGTTTTTGGCGGTAAACAACGTACAGCTAGTGCCGCTGACGTGCTTGTGGTTAAACACACTGCCAGTGTACTGTCGAGTCTTTAGAGTTCCACACAGAGGGTTTCCCTAGTTCATGCGAAATGATAAAGTTGCCGTATTTTGATATGTGTAGGGTTCCGATCAAATGAGTGTACGAGCTACCCGGACTTTTGATCGGACGGTTTATAATACTAGCCGGCTTAGGATTAAGCCGGATTATTAAATCAGGTATTGATTTTATAATTTACATATATATATTTCGATATGTATATTCTAGTACTATGTTCATTGTATTATTCTATCTCTTTGAGTATTCGTATTTTGATACGAATATGGGTATGTATATACGGTAGAGTGTATTTCGTATTTTACGGAAATGACATTCTAGAAGAAGAACACCTCATTTCTTTTGTATATCCATTTATGGAAATTAGAAATGAGATGGAAGGGTGAGGTGGCTTGAGAATGGTGAAAGCATGGATGAATAGGGTCGACAAATGAATTGTTGGGTTTTTATATTGCAAAAATCCATTTAATTCATTTGTCTACACTATTCAAGTATGGATGAGTTTTTATATTGCAAAAATCCATTTATCAAAACCATGCTTGAATTATTATTGTGCAAGATTTTTCTCATTCAACCATTCTCTTTCTTTCTCCCTTTCTTGAGCTCCACTTTCTTTTTCATCCTTACACTCTCATGAGTTTAGAATCAAAGGTTGAAGAGAGGTAGAAAATTAATAGAATAACTCATTACATCTCTAGACATCTTAGTGTAGCAAGATAGGATCTTTAGTTGCTCCAATTAATTCTTAGTGTAGAGCTAGAACCATGAACCATATCTCTCGGGTGGATCATCTTTGACAGAGGAAGACCGACGGTCAAGCTCGATCACGGAGACCCCAAGGAGCTAAAGGAGAGGGTAAAAGACCAAAGACATGGATCATTTGGTATAACCTTCTAACATAGTAGCTAAAAGCTCTATATTATTTTTTCTAGTTCATGTGTTTGGTTTAGATTCTAGGGTTTGTAGTTTCTGGCGCCTCTAGATTTTTGTTTTTCATTCTATATAAGCCGCGATTATGGCGGTTAGAGTGCTAGGAACTCTAACAGTATCCCCAACTAGCGTTCCATCTTACATGGTGTCCGCTCCACCGCGCTTAGTATGTGATGCCTCATGTCGAACTGGCGAAGGACACGGTCTGGCACATGCATCTGAATAACATCATTGCAGACTGTTGGATATAGTGCCCTCAAGGCAATTATTATGATTGCAAGTAGGCAATTATTATGATTGCAGATAATTGAACAAGGACCTATACAGGTATAACAGTCTTACTCAAGATAATAGTATGCTATCTGGTTTGTCTTCATCGTTTATGAAGCCCGTAGGATTGTTGCATGACAACCAGCATTATGATGGCAATCATATATGTAGGAGCTGGGTTTTCCATAAGCACATCCTTAAATGTCCCTAGTCGTGGGAGTATCGAGACTAGGCATCGATATTCCGGAGTAGACTAGTGTATACGTTTCTAGACCCCAACGATGGGTGGTGGCCGGTCTCACAAGTCACTGGTGTTGTGTCATCTAAGATGGTATACAGGTTCTTACTGGAGGTGAGTATACTGGACGGACTCGCCGAGAACTTCTAGATGATATTATATCTATCGTCATATGGAAGTTCTAAAGTGGTATGAGTACATGTTAGTCCTTTGACCTGAAATCGTCATTTGTCTCATGATAGTTCCCACTGTACTTTGATTACTACCCTAGCATGGCTCAAAGGAGTCATACAAACAGGTTTTACTTAGGTACAGTCCCGAGCCACATGGAGGCAGTGGTCGATTGTCAGGGATTCATCTCTCCTGGTATTAGGAGTCGATGTCGCGCTGTGTTCAGTTGACTGTCACCAGAAATCCGTGGCCACGATAGATGATATTTACAGATAGTTGATCAGTAATATCTCTGTTGGTGATGAGCTTGACTCAGACATGACTTATCTGGTTAGTAGGGATCTGACGTTATCCACCCCTAGACCCGTTTTGCGATACTCTTTGACGAAGCGACCGGACTGTACGGAGATTTTCACATTCAAGCTCAGTAGGGTAAGGACGTACTTGATTGTCGACCCTCCTTTCGGTAAGTACCTGGGTAGCCGTTACGTACAGCTAGTGCCGCTGACGTGCTTGTGGTTAAACCCACTGCTAGCGTATTGTCGAGTGTTTAGAGTCCCACACAGAGGGTTTTTCTAGTTCAGACGAAAGATGTAGGAGCTATACGTTAGTACGTGCAGGGGTCCAATTAAATACATATATGGGATACACAGACTTTAATCGGGCGGTTAATAATACTAGCCGTCTTAGGATTAAGCCGGATTATTAAATCAGGTTTTGATTTAATAATTTATATATGTATTTTGATACATATATTTTAGTATTATTGTTCACTATTCATTTTCTCTTTTTAATGCTATCCGTATTTTTATACGGATACGCGTATATGTAGTGATACGTATATCAGGTGAAGTATTCCATATTTATACGGGAATACTTCTAGAAGAAGGACACCTCATATTTATTAATCTATTTGGAAAATAAATGGAAATGAGGTGGAAAGTAGGTAGCATGAAGTATAGTGTTAAATATGTAGAGAAGTATGGCTTTTCTTACTATTCATGCATGGTTGTAAAAAGGAAGACATTTCATTTTTCTACAGTTAATGATTGCTTCATTTTTACTTTACTCTTGAGTTCATGCTTCATGGCGAGATTAGACATTCTCTCCTCACCTCCTTCTCCTTCTTCTTCCTCTTTCTCACTTGAGCTTGAGAAAATGAGAGAAAATATTTAGTGGAAAATTCATACATCACCGACTGTTTATCACAGAAAACTACATTTCAATACCACTCATTCGTTATCTGTTTTGTTATATATCGGTACTATTAACCAGTGTCTGCTCAGTAATTACAGATTACAGGTATCCATGACAAAATACTGGAAACACATTCAAATGCACGGATATTACATTGGTGAACCGACACTGCAAACCGATCGATACCCAAAGAGTTCTTTAGAAAATAACTAGTGTACACACATTTAGTTCAACACATACAAGTCTGCACATGCCCTTTTGCACATGGACCATGGTGGGGCTGCCCATGGTACAAGTGGGCACATGAGAAATGATGTGTGATAAATGATAAAAGTTTTGATGTGATTTAAAAAGTATCAAGTTTCCCTCAAATCTACTGAGTACAACCCAGGCTTCTACAAAGAAATCAAGTAATACCAATGGAATTGTCGAGAGAACACAAGACTACCACACAAACATGAGCCCATTTGCTCGGACATAGACCGGTGACTTGCTCAATAAAACCGCACTGGTTTTATTAGCTCCATTTGACCCCAATTTTCTTCTGGCTTTCCCTTGCTGTCACATCAACTTAATTGTATTACTTGTTTAATCTTATTTGGTGCCTATAAAAGGCATATCAGTGAGCAAGGGAAAAGGGTCCAAGACTTCATACTCTTTTTGTTTTTATTTTGTTCTTTGTACATAGCTAGTTCCCCTTGAGTTCTTTTTCTTCTCTTGATCTTGCAACATCTTCATTGAGCTTGCAAGTTTAAGTTTTGGTTATTGAACTCAAGGTTTGTATCATCACTTGGACATAATAAAGATTTCATTTTTGCACTTTAGGTTCTTAGTATTTCTCTTGCTTTACATACTTGCAATTTTATATTCATGCACTTTACTTACTTGCTCTTTTATTTCCATGCCATTTATTTACTTGCTTGTTGTATTATTCTTTTCTTTGTATCATTTCTTTGCTCTTTTTCTTTGTTGTTGTGATGGTTTGTAAATATATGTGTTGTAAGGAAAAAAATTGGTTGTGTAAGTTAAGGTTTTCGTTTCTCACTTCTTTTACCCGATATTTTCTAATTGAACTCCGCCCAAACCTTACGCAAGCGCTCCGTTAAGCACCCTATCCTACCAAGGTATCGGTGATCCTTAACCGCGAACGGTTGCGTTCGGTTTGGCCGGAGGCGAAAGCCAAGCGACAAGAATGGATGGACAAGGGTCAATAAGCCAGATTTCCCTAATACCGTGCTTAAGTACCCTAATCCACGTTGTTGCCGATTGCTCTAGCATCAATAGTCATGTTCGGTACAAAGGATTGAGTACGGACTTTACTAACTTACACCATCTTATCTAATCCTAACAAACGTATACTTTGCATATATACACTTAGGTTAGAAACGAACATTCCGACCCGCGTATTAACTCGTCATAATAAGAACGTAAAACGCACCGTCTCCCCGCGGACGACCCGTACCCATCGCGGCTACCAAGCAAAACCGTCCTGATTACGGTAAACAAAACCTCTTTCAATCACCGACCATCCACAACCTAGCAAGTTTGGATCATCGGTTAGAGCTTTTTCCGGTTTCCTTTGGGTGGATCTTCTTCGGCGAGGGTGGTCGACTTTCAAGTGCGATCCCGGCGGCTACGAGCTTGGAGGGGTCTTCCACAATTGGGTGGACACGTGTCAAAGGTTGTAATTTCATACCCCATGCATTTTTAGTTTGCTAGTTTAAGATTTTGGATAGATTTCTTGGGTTACGGGTGTTTGGTGCTCGCAAAAAGCTTTTTTTTCACTTCCGCCTCGGCCGCGGTTTCCGTGGCGCGGGCACCGAACCCCAACATAGGTGTCTGCGCATGCCAGAAGCTGGCGCCTGCCAAGTATAATGGATGCAGAGTGCCCATCAGGTCAGATGCATACAGTGCCCACGTAACTGATACCTCCTCCATGATATCGAACTCATTGTGGTGGAAGCGAAGGCCGTGATCCGATATCACTTCCCATGACCTGGGCACATTCCACCTATATAGAGATTACACACAAGTTAATATTCTAAAAAGCTTGAAATTTGAAATATGTGTATAGTTTCAATTATTTACTGGCAACCATATGGCTTTTGGCCATCTAAACCGAATCGTGTCGTAATGGTCGGGCGACCAATAGAGAAATATCTCTATAAGCATATCTGAAATAAAATATGATAAAATTACTTTTTACATTAAATATCAATTTAATTATGCAAAATTAGTAGAATGCTGTTTTAAGTATTTTATACCTGAAGAAGCGTCAAACAGCCCCCAAAACTCTTCCGCTCTATCAATGCAGCCATTCTCAGCTCACTGTAATGAAAAAACTGCACCTCCCACGATAAAGTGACACACTGGCCGAGATCAGTTAAAAGAGGCAGCCGGGCAAGACTAACTCTGCTCTTACTCCTATCCGGGAACAAGCAAACCCCTATCTGATGTAAAACATAGGCTCGTGTGTGCTGCTCGATCGCCGCAGGGATATCATCCATGCCAGGCTCAGCACTAAACACCTCCCGGTACCAACTCAAGTTAATGTTACTGACTCTCCTCTGCCTAACAGGCGGAATCCTACCCAACAAGTTGGGACACAAATCTGACCAATCATGGTTGTACTCCACAGCAACCATCTTTCCGTTTATAGGCAGACCAAGCAGCACAGCGATGTCCTGAAGGGTGATAGCCATCTCACCAACTCTAAAGTGAAATGTGAAGGTCTTTGGTCTCCATCTATTTACTAAATCCATAATCAAGCCTCTATCCATACGTATATACTCTAATCTAGATAGAAGATGAAAGTCTGCCTGTTGCAGCTCGGCTTGCACACGGGCATCTCCAGCTGGGATCTTGCTGCTCTGGACTTAGTGGTCAACACATGTAATCATCTGATCACTCTGCCAATTACAAAAAGAGTACTTGTATCAATTACGTATAAATAACATATGTAATTAGAGAATAAAATTACTAAGTTTTACCTGTACTACTGCGGCGTTGGCTGACATGTGGTCATCCTGCAAGTACAGAACACTTGTATCTATATGTCCAGGCTCCATGGGTATGTCTGCACAATGAAAAAGTCGAGTTATATTATCTTTGAAAACAAAAGCATGCATAACAAAGAACATATGTGTGCATGTATGTGTGTGCAGATGTATGTTTGTTTTTTGTGTTTGGACGTATGTGTTTGTGTGTGTATATGCATGTGTGTGTGTTTCAAAATATAGGCGGTGATTACTAATGGCGACGTAGGGCTGGAGGATTTTTGTATTGTGCCATGTTATGATCATACTCATTGCAGATGCTGCATCTATTTTGCCCACTACCTTCTCGTATCCATAACACTTTTGATACGAGTAGAACGTGGTCGTTCTGCTTTTCTCCTACCAATAGGTGGTAATATCATTGGACCGTTGTATGATTCCCAATATCGACTATCAGGTACATGATAGAACAACGAGGCATAAACAGCTTTGTATTTGGGGACAGAATACCACTTCAAAACAAGATCGTGATGTGCAATGTTCCCACCACCTTCTGCTCGTGTGCATGCTGAAATTACATGTGAACAAGGCAATTTGCAACTTAGAAATATTGCACGTACAACTGCAATTCCTACCATTGATGATTGCGCCGTAATTTTTTCCATCTTTGTCAATCACTTGCCATTCAGACTGGCTGAACCTCACGATCCAAGCATACCTAGCATCAATAGTCCTTTTTGTTATTAATTGTTCGAACTTAGGACATAACTTTGTCGTCCACTCTTGTCCCTTCTGACGTCATGCAAAGAAGTATTTGTTCGCCTTCTAAAAATTCCGTCCTACTAAGGCCTAAATAGGTAAAGATCGAGATCTTTTTAAGACTCCGTTAAAGTTTTTTGAAACATTCGTAGTCATCATGTAAAATCTCCTACCACCATCTTTCGAAAGAGCCTTCATTTTTAAGACTACTTTCAATATAAGTATCAGCTCTTGGACATATACGTTTAAGTTTCTCTCTCAACTCTGTATATGTTAATTCATGTGGTGCACATGCAATTTGAGAGAATAAACTCTGCATGGTTTTGCCGCTAAATCCAGCAGTTGAGAAATTGGCTCTGATATGTTGCATACAATAACGATAACTATGAGGTTTTGGCCATGATTTTTATAGTGCATTCGGAATCCCTTTCATCTGGTCAGATATGAAATTAATGCGCCTTTCCTGCATGGATGGAATGTAGAGGTGAATGCAAGCAATGAACCACTCCTAATTTTCAGTGGTTTCACCTCCAACTATAGCATATGCCAAAAGATAAAGGCCATCATTTGAATCGGCACCGGTAGCAATGAGCAAAGTCCCTTTATATTTGCCGTATAAGTGTGTCCTATCAATACTGAGAACGGGACGACAATTGTCACGCCCCACTTCCCAGTGTACGGAATCGGTGACATGACGGACCGCAACGTATTTACTAAGAAATAAATACGAAGCATAATTAAACAATGTATAAAAATACACAAGAATGACAAGTGATATAAGAATATAAACAACAACTTTTATTTACATTCACTTTACATACAACTGTTGAAAATGAAAAGATACAATGATATAAACAGTGCCTAAACAGTGGCAAATAAACTGAAAGTAAATACAAAGAGAGCTAGAAGTCCGACTGGGCAGTGAGCTGGTCCAAGTCCTCCTGGCTAGGCTCGATCTCCTGAGAGTCCGGTCCTCCTGACGAACATTCCAAAGAAAGAAATAGAAGGAACGTCGTCAGCGAACTAACGCTCGGTAAGTCCCAAAAGAAGGAATGTAATAGAACAAGTAATGTTAAATGAAACTGTTAAGTTGTACAGGTATATGATTGTTATTCTAACGTAGTTGTTTGTAGCTTAGTACAGAAGATATTTGTGTATATGAGAGGAGTCCATCTTACCCCGTGGACTATGGTAACATGTAGTGCAAGGCCCCGTCATAACCCACGGGACAACGGCACGAGAGTTCATGTAGGTGTATTTTAAGTGACCATCTCGTGCCACGCTATACGTTCCGTACCAATCTACCTCGTTATCCCCGCGCAATGTATTGTATAGATTATATTTACAAGTCTTGTCGAAACCATGGATACAAGTTGTTCAAGTAGTCAGGTTCAGGATGTAATCATGTATTCAAGAAGTCATGTCAACTTATAACCATGATCCGGTCAAGTCAAGTCAAGTATTCAGGGTTGATATTGATGTTTGAATTCAGGTATTCAGGTTCATGTTCAAGTATTCATGTTAGACTTTCGATTCATGTCTGAATTGGACTCTGATTGAGTCAGACACTTGTAACTGATTTAGATCCTGCATTAGGTTCGGGAGTCATCGGTAACTGCTGCACATGGACGGCAGAATTTGTGTTTTTTTTCCAAGGCAATTACCATTGATAACTCCGTTAAGTTTTCTATCTTAAATAGGCAAGCACTCACTTTCTCCGACTCCCTGGGGCTCAAGAGAATTGATCCCACTTAAACCTATATTTACTAAAATTCTTAAATATTGTTTTATATAACTCGAGGGGGTTTTATAAAAAAAAATTTAATAAAATTTCAAAATAAACCTCGAGAATTTATTTATATTATTTAGGGTTTTTATGGATATGAATTTTAAGGATATGAGGTATTTTAGTGATGATTGCTTAGGTTGGAAAGTTCATGGTATTTTATTGTAAAACTTGTCTTTTGCTGGTATCTTGATGGTATTTTAGTGAAACTTGTAAATCTTTCATTTAAAAAATGTAAGTTTATTATATTTTGAAAATAGCTGGATTTGTAATTTTTATATAATTATTAAAAAATAAATTTTATTTAATTAGAAAATTGCGTTTTTTTTTAAAACCGTATTTAAAATCTTTCGAGACCAAATGCTCAGTGAGGAGGTCTGCATCTCGTTCTACAAGCCCAAGGATGTGTGATAATCCGCACCACGCAATAGCGGGTCCTCTAAAAAGGGTTGTAGAGATATAATCGCAAAGTAATTTAAAACACCGTTTAAAAGAAATCCAGTTTTTATAGTAAATAGTATTTTCTTGTAATAATGTATCCGTAACAAAAATTCACATAAAATAGATATCGTGCTGTGGAACCATGTGTGTATGTGAGGGGTAGGTCGTTACCCCATGAAGTTTTCCTAAAGGTATTGTTTTAACAAACTAAAAGAGATGATATTTAAAGTTCATGGTATTTAAATGACAAACTTAAATTAAAGTTATTTTACATGAGAATTTTTGATGGAATATGATTCTAAATAATTATGGTTTAAGATTACAAGTGATGTGTACAAATTGGATTGAACAAAGTATTAAAAAGAAGGAGTTTTCTAGGTTTTAGAAAAAGATATTGGTATTAACTCCACTTACCGATATACGTTTTGAAATGGAATTTCAAAGAAGGGGAAGAGAGATTGAGAGGGACTTACTACTTGGTTAGGTTAAGAAAAAGTAGAAGAAGGAGAGTTGATCTTCGTGGCGTCGCGGGAGCTCCGGAATTGCTTCGATTCTTCACCGGAAGTTAACCGCTGGCTAACTCCTCATTACTCCACTTGTACTTAGAGAATTTTTGAAAGTTTTGGCTAGAAATTTCAGAATGATACTGAGCCAAAGTGTGGGGTGGTATTCATAATTTAAAATTAGGGTTTTGGAATTAAAATGGTGAATTAAAATTCATTAAAAAGATGATAAATGATGAAATAAAGGGTCTCTGTTTGATTGCAGGGAAATCAAACAGTGCAGGGGAGTTAGGGGTAGGGGAAGAGTCAAGTGTGCAGAGCCTGGGGCTCTTTGGCTCAAATCGAACCGTCGACGCCGGTCTTGATGAGCATTTGGCCGGTCGATTTGAGGAGTTGGGTCTCTGGATTGATGTCATATGTACTTCTCAGTGATTAAACCCTTTTGCACATGTTTGATTTTTCTGACTTTTTATTTTTATGTGTATTGCACGTGTAAACTTTTGTGCTTCCAAAAAGTTAAAAAAGAAAAATCAGAAAAAAATAATGTGTCTGATGGGAATCGAACACAGGTGCTACGTCATAGTAGTGCAAGGGCTTTACCAGTGAGCTACAAGTGGTTTCTTGCTGTTATTTAATAAAATTTACTTAAAACTCAAACTCAGACTGTATAACTCATTTTATGTACATTAAACTGGAAAAGTCCGTACAGGAAATTCAGAGTCGTTACATTCTACCCTCCTTATAGAAATTGTCCTTGAAATTTACATTTATGTAGGGACTAATTTACAAAGAAGTAAGGGTATCTTGCACGCATGTCTTCTTCTCATTCCTATGTTTATTCTCCTGGCGAATCTTTTCTCCACATCACTCGGGCCAAGTTTACTTCCTTGTTCCGCAATGTCTTCACCTTTCGGTCCAGGATCTCAACGGGTTGTTGCTCGCAAGTCAGGTCAGTCTGGACTGTGAGCTCTGAGTGATCAAGGATATGGCTGGTTTTTGCTCACATATCGTCATAGCTGGGATATGTGGAGCACATTGTGCACTCCTTCCAATGAGGGTGGAAGTGATAAACGGTATACCACTTCTCCAACTCGTTCGAGTATGTCGAACAATCTTATGTATCTGGGACTTAGCTTACCCCTCTTACCAAAGCGGATCACTCCTCGGTTTAGAGAGATCTTTAAGAAAACATGGTCTCTAGGTTGGAACTCCAGGTGTCGGCGCTTTGCATCAGCCCAATACTTCTGTCGATCTTGAGCTATGCGCATTCTTTCCCTGATCGTGCAAACTACGTCCACAGTTGCCATGATCATCTCTAGTCTAAGGAGTTCACGATCTCCAACATCATCCTAACTTAGTGGTGAACGACACTTCCTTCTGTAGAGTGCTGCAAATGGTGTCATTCCAATGCTCGCCTGATAGCTGTTGTTGTATGAAAATTCTACAAGGTGTAAGTGATCTTCCCACGAACCTCCAAAGTCTAACATGCAAGCTCTTAACATGTCCTCTAGAATCTGAATTGTTTGCTCGGACTGTCTGTCCGTTTGTGGATGGTAAGCCGTGCTGAAGTTCAGACTCGTTCCCAGGCTAGCTTGCAGACTCTGCCAAAACTGTGATCGGAATCTGGTATCACGATCGGAGACGATGCAAACTGGTACTCCATGTAATCTCACAATCTCCTGCATGAGTTCATGGGTATCAATATAGTACATTTTGAAGAGTTAAATCTTACTTTAGATTCATGCTCACCTTCATGTACTTCTTTTCTAACGTCTCAGTTGATTGGCCAACTCGAAAGGGAATAAAGTGAGCCGACTTGGTGAGTCGATCCACGATAACCCATACCGCGTCGTTACCTTTCGTGCTACGAGGAAGGGCAGTCATGAAGTCCATGGTAATGTGCTGCCATTTCCATTCTGGGATTGGTAACGGCTGAAATAGACCAGCATTTCTGTGGTGTTCAGTCTTTACTGCTGACACACAAAACACTTGGCTACGCTTCTGGCTACTTCGCGCTTCATTCCATGCCACCAGTAGTGTTGCCGTAGATCCTTGTATATCTTGTTACCACCGGGGTGTACAGAATAAGGAGAGTTGTGAGCTTCTTTTATTAACTCTTCTCGAATTGGGCCATATGGCACACACAATCGACTTCCATATTTCAAGGATCCATCTTCGTAGATGATGAAGTCAGTTCGAAGTCTATTTTCTACTTGTTCTCGGATCTTTTGTAGCTTGGCATTACTTGCTTGAGCTGTCTTGATATGATTGACAATAGTAGACTGGACTTGTAAGTTCATCAAATACCAAGCGTTACCTGGCATAACTATTTCGATCGCCAATCCGTGCAATTCCTGCTGTAGCTTCCACTGTGCGGTGAGATTCATTGCTAATGGCTAGAGAATAAGTGCATCAGGAACTAGATTCACTTTCCCAGGATGATACTGTAGGTTGATGTCGAAGTCCGCCATGAGTTATAGCCATCTTCTCTGCCACATATTCAATTCCTTCTGAGTAAATACATACTTCAGACTCTTGTGGTCAGTGTATATATCCACTCTTTCTCCCAGAAGATAGTGGCACCAAATCTTAAGTGCAAAGATAACGGCTGCCAACTCCAGATCATGTGTTGAATAGTTGCGCTCATGAGCCTTCAGCTGTCTCGACGCGAAAGCCACAACTTTTCCATGCTGATGTAGAACACATCCTAATCTCTTACCAGACACATCACAATGTATGACGAATCCTCAAGATTGATCCGGTATTACAAGGATAGGAGCTGAAGTTAATCTTGACTTGAGTTCTACAAAAGTGTTTTCATATGCTTCTGACCACACGAATGCTTCATCTTTACGTGTGAGCTTGGTCAGGGGTGCTGCAATCTTTGAAAAACCTTTAATGAATCTTCGGTACTATCCTGCTAATCCCAAGAAACTTCGTATATCTTTCATCATCTTTGGTGTCGGCCATTTGCTGACAGCTGACACCTTAGCTGGATCTACTGGGATTCCTTCACCTGAGATATGTCCGAGAAATCCGACTTGATCTAGCCAAAATTCACAATTGCTATACTTGGTATAGAGCTGATGTTGTCGCAATGTCTCCGGGACAATCCGTAAGTGCTCGGCGTGTTCTTACCTATTCTTTGAATACACCGGGATGTCATCGATGAAAATGACAACGAACCTGTCTAAGTACCCTCAGAAAACTTGGTTCATCAGATTCATGAAAATAACAGGTGCATTGGTCACTCCAAATGGCATTACGAGATATTCAGAATGACCATAGCGAGTACTAAATGCCGTCTTTGGAATGTCGGACTCTTTGACCTTCACCTGATGATAATCCGAACGAAGATCTAGCTTCAAAAATATAAAGACCCACTTAGCTGATCGAAATGATCATCGATGCGCGGTAGTGGATACTTGTTCTTGATCGTTACTTCTTTCAGAGCTCGGTAATCTACACGCATCCTGTATAAACCTTCTTTCTTCTTCACGAGTAAAACTGGAGATCCCCAACTTGAAGCGCTGGGACGAATCCAACCTTTCTTTAGGAGTTCGTCCAACTGAGCGCGGATCTCTTTCAATCCTTCTGGACTCAACCGGTATGGAGCTTTGATTATAGGTTGCGCACCAGGTATTAAGTCAATATTAAACTCAAGATCTTGATCGGGAGGCAAACCTGATATATCTTCAGAGAACACATCCTCGAACTCTCGAACTACCTCTGGTTTTTCTTCTTCCGCCAGTAGAGTAAACACTTCTGCAATCTTTGGTTTAGCACGGAAGATTCCTGGCTCCAACGTTCTATCTCCACTCTTGAAGTAGAAGACTGTGCGATCTGGTATCTCAAATACTACCCTCCTTTGACGGCAGTCAATCGTAGGATTGAAAACTCCCAGCCAGTCCATTCCCAACACAACATCGAAATTTGGGATATCCGGTACTTTAAAATTCGTGTAGAATTCTTGTCCGCAAACTACAACTGGATACTGATCAAATCCCATAGTTGCTTTTAATACTCCATTCCCGGAACTGACATTCCAGCTTTAAATGAGTGGCTTCATGGAAATCGCATGCGTTCTCCCGAATCGTTGCGACATGAAGCAGTGTGACGCTCTAGTGTTGAACAGTGCGAGTGTAGGAAGGGTGGCTACTAGTATAGTACCTAAGTTGTAAGAGGTTGGTTTTCGATACAGGAAAAATATAGTGATATACATGGATTGAAAAAAATGTGAAAGGATTAGGAATTACCAGTGATTACATGGCCAGTGGCTTCGGCTTTCTCAACCGTCATTGTGAAAGCCTCAGGGTACATTCCTCCTTACTGGAGGCACATTCCTCTGTACTTGGGGCACGTTTCTCTACCCTTGAGGCATGTTCCTCTGTGCCTGATAGAATTGACGAAGAGGCTGTGCAGGAGGTCCACGTAGAGGTGGAGCAGGGAGAGCAAGACGAGGTGTAAGAGTCTGAATAGCTGGCCGCTGTGGAAATGTGATAGCTGGTCTGGAGGCTGGAGCTGGGTTGAGTCAATATGGACATTCTCCAATAGAGTGAGCAGATGCCCCACAAACTAAACATGGGCCATTTGCACGCCTGCAGTCTTTCACCAGGTATCCTATCCTCTTGCAGTAGAAGCAAAAGTCTGGACTGGGCCGGTTAAATGTTCCTCCCGGTTTCCTGGGTGCAAATGTCGGCCTAGAAGAGGCTCCTCTTGCCATCTGTGTGGCAGGGCGCTTCACACCGGCAATCTACGGTCTGTCCTTCTTCTTCACAACTGCCTCATAGCGTCGGGCAGCCTTCAGAGAAAGCTCATGGGTTGGGAAATCCCCTGTAGCGAGTGCAGCTTGGATTTCCGAGTCCAGCCCTTGCTGAAATCTTCGTGGCCGGATCTCAGTAGTAGAAATCAGATGTGCCACGAACCTGTTACGATCTTGTGTTAGCGGTGTAATGAGTGAAATCGGGAATTTGAATTTTTGAGACAATATCTTACCTGCTAAGTATGGTAAACTCAGCATCGTATTCATCCACAGACTTGCTCCACATTGAGCCTTGTTGTAAGTGAATGAACTGCTGTTCCATTTCGAAACGGGCAGTCTCACGGAAGTATTTCGCATCGAACATATCGCGAAAAGTCTTCCATTCGATAGGTTAGGATAGACGGCTTTCTTCAGCCTTCCACCAGACTCTGGCATTGTCTGTTAGTTACAGCTTCGCAACTCTCACCTAAGAAATCTCTAGCACTTGTGCTTCGACCAGGTTATATTTTATTGACTGAGCCCATTCTTCTACCTCCAATGGGCTCTCTTTCCCAGAGAAATGTTCCGGGTGCAATTCATGGAATTGCTTGACTCCGGATGCCTTGGCTTCTGGGCGGTGCATGAGGATAGCAGTCTGCTGCTGCTGACCCTCCAGGAGGCGCTTTATAGCCTCAAGCAGTACCATTTGCTTGTTGATAGGAACTGCAACGGTAGGTGGTGGTGGTAGAGTAGACAGTGGGGTGTTTCCATTAACGTTCGTGCTAGTGTTGTTGGGAGAATCCATGACCTTGATAGAAAAAGAAAGGTTAGAATAGATTTAAGGAATTTGAAATGTAAGGAATGTATAGTTGTCGATTCCTATTATTCTCATGATATATTGCTTAAGACTTCATGCAGAACTGATCTGCATAGGCCACCAACAAAACCTCTCACGCCCCGCTTCCCAGTGTACGGAATAGGTGACGTGATGGGCCGCAACGTATTTACTAAGAAATAAATACTTTAAGCGTAATTAAGCAATATATAAAAATTCACAAGAATGACAAGTGATATAAAAATATAAACAACTTTTATTTACATTCACTTTACATACAACTGTTCACATTACAACTTTTATTTACATTAACTTTACATACAACTTTTATTTACATTCACTTTCTTTGGATCTGAGATCCGCGAGGCAAGTCTTCCACAAGTTGAGAATTTAATTCTCATCGGGAAGAACTTGTTCTTGAGAATCAAAGATTTAGAGAAGAACCAGTAATTGAGCAAAATCATACAAAAGAAACATAGTTCTTATAAAAGAACTTAGTTCTTAAAAATGAAGCCTGACCCTAGAAATTCAAAACAAAGATCTTGGTGATCATTAATGGGCAAAAATGCCATCAACGGAGGAGAAAAGAATTCAGCGCCCTACGTGCTTCCTACATGGGCGCCTCTAAAGGCGCCTAGCGCCTTACATGCTCCTTACGTGGGCGCCACAAAAGAGAAGAGTGCTTAGCACTCATTGGACAGCACCCGGCACCCGGCGCCGCACGTGAAAATCACGAGGGCGCCATAAAGTGCTCAGCATTCCATAAAAAAAAAAGAGATCCAAAAGGCTGAGTGTTCAACACTCATTGGGCAGCGCCACCGCCTCACGTGCTCCCCACGTGGGTGCCGCAAAAGAGAAGAAAAGAGTGCTTAGCACTCCACAGGCAGCCCAAAATGGCTGAGTGTTCAACACTCATTGGGTAGCGCCCAGCGCCTCACGTGTTCCCTACGTGGACGCCATAAAAAGTGCCCAACACTCCATATAAAGACAAAATGAGTAAAGCGTTCAACACTTATTTAGCAGTGCCTATAACTGAAAGCTCTACATGATTATATGTGGGCGTCAGAACTCATATAAGTGCTCAGCACTTTTTCTATAAAAAGGGGGATTGAATAAACAAAGCCCAAACAAGTGCTTAGCACTTTTTCAGAAAGCCCAAATTGGCTAAGTTGCTAAAGTCTTGCAATTGAGTCCAAATGCACTGTTGCTGGGTCTTAAATAAAGAAGATCCTAAAATATTGTTAGGCGGATCTTAATCTTAAATTGGACTAACGCATCCTTAACAAAGAAATCAATCGAGCCCATATGCTCTCGATTTCCAAGGTCTCAAATATGACCAAAAATTCTTAAGCCCACAACAAACCCTTTTCCCTCAAATACGGGATTTGGTTCAAGGGTACATCTCTTCACACCTCTGATACATATCGTTGTAATTCTCCAACGACTTCAGAGAGGTAGCGGGTCCCAATGACCAATAACTTCTTCATGCATTTCCAAATTGACGTGGATGCCTCAAATCAGGTTGTGCCCTAAATTGGGCCATTCCATATCTCCATTGTTCACTCTGTCAGGTAACAAATACACGTGCGCATAGGGTGAATGATGGACTGAAATGTCCCTAAACTAATATTCGCCTCTAAAATGGCGATAAAGGACCGAAACGTTCTTAAAACTAACATTTCGCCTCAAACACGGCGATAATAGACCGCGATGTTCTTAAACTAAAATAATCGAGCCCGAATGCTCATATGTTTAAGTTGATCTTAATCTCAAACCAGATTAAGGATCCTTAAATGAAACCAAACCCAAATCTAAAAATATACGGATTTGGATTGATCTACGCCCTACGGGCGACGACATAAATTAGTCTCCGTATACAATCCACGGGAAACCAAAATAAAACAAAAACACACATGCTCGCGACACGAAGTGAACTTCCGGAGCAGGAGAAAATGGTTATCGCTATGCGGTAACGTAATTAACTGCAGGGGCTTGCGTCTGCAGTGAAGAGCGTCCCTACAATCAAAAACCCTTCACAAATGAGGGGGAATCTGATGAAGTCACGCTACAACGGTCGTGTCTGTCCAAACCTCCGATATACTGTGCCATAAATCAACTTGGCATCTTTGGAAAGGTGGACGGATAAACCCAAATAGCATCTATCCCCAGGACTCAGGTCGGACGTCCCGACGTCCCGGTCCGTCTTCCGGCGGTAAACAGATTCTGGCATGTCCGGTGGGACGTTTTCCTCTTTCCACTCCATACTTCGTGTGTTGTGTTTCGCGAACAAACTCATGGTTCGCTATGATCGCCCTTGGATTCGAGGTACTAAGATTTGGTGTCTTGTTCCTATGCAGAAGAAGAAGAAAAATCAATAGCTTCCAACTGCACAAACTGCAACAGCAACTCCCGCTCCGCCCCGACTGGAGGAGTGACTTACAAGCTCAATGCGGCTTCCATCTTTTCAATGCCGGTGGAGTAACTCAAGCTACTACCGGATCATTCTTCGGGACCACGCTCCCACCAATGAGCGTCGGTGCCTTAACGCCGCAACCCAATGTTCCCAAGAAGTCGGTTTTCCACCGACTGACGACCGCAACGGCTCCTCTCAACGATCCGTCTAAAAATGGGGTCTCAGTCTTTAATAGGCTAAGCCAAACCTCAAGCGGGCCCGCAAAGAAGCCTGTGGTTCCCGAAGGGGCTACCCCAAAAAGGACAGCCTTCCCAATTCCTGCTCCAAATGAAGCCGTCAAAAGTGCTTCACCAGTCAGACGATCGGTCTTCGAGAGGCCGACCATCTCCAATCAAATCTTGCCAAGGATATCGATCTTTAACAGGCTGGAAACTACTGGAGCTCCTCAACAAAACCAGGGGAAAGCCACAGCCGCTTCCAAAATTGAGGCGGTCCCGTCTACAAGACAAGCTCGACGTCTCCACTGGCGCCGGATGAGGAAAGCTGGAAGCAACTCCCCTTCTGGACTTACTCCACTAGCTCCAATGGTGGAAGTTGATACTTTTGTTCCAGCCGGGAACATCTTTGAACCGCTGAAGAGGGTGCGCAAAAACTCCCCCACAGCGGTACTAAAGAAATCACCTCCTCCTGTTGAGATCTCTGTGCAGGAAAAGTAAGAGCGGACCCATCAGCGGCTCTCCTCCCAAATTCACAGAGTGTGGCGGAAAGTCCAAGACTCTGTGGTCGACGAAAACTACTCTCGTCGACCGAAGAAATTAAAGGCTCGGCAAGAGAAAGACCATCCCTACATCATACAGCGAGGGGTGTCTTTTACATAGGTGCCTGTTACAACGGCTCCTTCAACTTCGACCTCCTACAAAAGGACGAGGACGGAGAAAATCCCACAGCCTGTGGTAAATTCCAAAGGCGCTGGACCCAAACCCCCCAAGTCTGGGGGAATGATCATACACACGGTTTACATGGCTTCCGGAAAAGAGGAAAGACATGCTTCCGTGGGTCATCGGCCACAAACTCGGTAGTTGACAAAAGCTCAGGAGCAACAACAAAAACTCCAGGAAATGCTAATCAAAATGTCAGCACTTACCGGGCAGAAAGAAAGCTCCGAATCGGCATCTGAACTGCGTCAGGAGAAGGAGACCGATACAGAGTTCCTGTGAAGGGTGCTTGGAAGAAAGAACAAGGAGGCCACGGAACAAGCTGCTAACATAAAACAATAGTGCTTATGTTCCATGACATGGTTGGAATGATGATCCAGCCAGAATCTCTAGCCGAGGATCCGCCGATAATCATCGAGGATGACAGAGGGGAAACATCAAACCCTCTTCGAGCTCTATCAACAGCTAAGGAGGAAACGATCTCCAAGACTGCTCTTGATGACTATATAGCTCAACAAATACGAGCTCATCAAGCTAGTGAAGCGGCAGGACAAATCGTCTGAACAGGGCGACCATATCTAGGCTGGTATGATCAAATCAAGTATCCGCCGGGATATATGATCCTCAAGTTCCATGTATACAAGAGGACAGGCAACCCACACCAACACGTTGCACAATTCAGAGTTTTGTGCGGCAACACTGGAGGCGACGACAAATTATTGCTTTGCCAGTTCGTTGGCAGCCTGTCAGAGACGGCATTTGAATGGTACTCGGAGCTCCTAAATGACTCCGTCAAAACATTCACAGAGATGGAACTACTGTTCACACAGTGGTTCGCCAGCGCAAGCGAGCGCACCCCAATTACGGCATTAATCATTGCTAAAGTGAAGTCAGGAGAAACCTGGGTCCAATACACGATCCGGTGGCGGAATCTATGGTCAAAATGCGAACAGCGTATTGAAGAATCTCTCGCCATGTGCATGTTCATCGGGACCCTTGATCCTCAAACGACTGTGTCCTAGTTCATGACGTTCTTCAAGCCGACCACCTTCCAGGCTCTGATTGACAAGATGGCCCAAATGGACTAGATAGGCCACAGGCCCTCCTCCTCAAAAATGGACCCTCGAAATGCCAAGGGTAAAGGGAAAGCGGCCTTCATTGCAAAACAACAGCAACCGAGTGACCCGAAACCGGTTGCTTGCCAAAACAACATGCGTCCGTGCCTATCCCTGGTAGAAAGGCTAGGACGTGCTTACTCGTTTCCCCATGACAAGATGAGGAGACTGTTCGAGCTGGCAGTGCGCAACAAACTCATCAAATTGCTAGACCCACAACGTCTACCGCGACCCGACGATGTCAACAACCCCAACTACTGCTCCTATCACAGAATAGTGAGCCACCCAATTTAGGATTGCTATGTCTTCAACAACTGGATCGATGACCAGTATCAATAGAAGAAATTCACGCTTTTTGAGAACCGAAAGGTGAACCCGCCATAGAAGCACACTCCCAAAAAGGTGGATGCACCGGGTGCATCATGCTCGCTCATGGAAGAATCTCCATGGGAAGTTGTTCTCTCAGTTAAAACCAAAAGAATGCTGAAAGATCTCAAGGCATGTCCGGCAGTCAGATGGAGAAGCCCACTTGAACTGGAAATCATCGAAGGGATGCTGAAACCGCGTCCCGTACCGAAAACTGTCGACAAATGGAAAAATCCCCAAGTCAAGCCTTCAAAGTCTTCGAAGAAAAAGAAGAAGTCCAAGAAGCCTGTGCAATCTGCCCGATTATGACGACAAACGCACAGATCTACAAAGGTACATTGACGCGCTGGAAAAGTACAACCAGAAGGCGCGAACACCGGTCACCCTCGAAGAATTACTCAAACATATTCTTGAGAACGAAGAAAGTGACAACGATGAGAGAAATGACTCATCGAAAACCGAAGACTATGTAGCAAGTTGCCACATGGTTTCCAATTCGTCGTTAAATGATGAAGAAGCCCCCTCAGCATCAGAAAACAACGCAGAAGAACTGGGAGCAGAATTGGCGCCAAAATCCCCAGAACTGTCGGAAGACCCAATCAATAGGCTGTTAAATGAAGCCTTTCAAAAAAGAAAAGCTGGCCGAGAACGCGAAACAACCATATACGAAAAGGCTAAGCGTCAGCGTTAGGATGAACAAGTTGCGGCAATGAGGAGTTGTAAAGTACCCCGATCAGACCAAAGCACACCTGCGGCAAACAAGAACATTATCAAGACAGAGAGGCAGTTCACCAAAGCCCTGCCAGTAGGAATGAAGCTGCCACCTCTCAATGGAAACACGCCCGGGTTCGTAATCCTCAACGGAGAGGACTCATATCCAAATTACTGTCTGTAGGGTGTTTTTCATCACCCCATTGAGATGGGGATATGCGCGCACTTGCCAGGCGTACTACAGATTCCCCTTGCCTAGGATAGGCTGGGGTTTATTGATCGTGGGGATCCGAATCTCCAGCAGCCACAGACTAAGCTGCCGTTAATTACCTTTCGCCTTTGGAGCGAGGGAACCTCCGATTGACGGGTCAAACTGGTCATGCAAACTCAATGTGCAGTGTGGGTGTTGTGCGTTGAGGGGTTTTGGATATATCGGGGGCCCCACAGAGTTTACGGGGAGATTGTGGAGTGTGTGAAAAAGTAGGATGAGGAGCGTCTTAAAGACGCTAAGTATCTAGGCGCTGGGCGCTTAGGCGCTGGCATTAGTGCTGGGCACTTGGGCGCCGGGCGCTTGGACGCTGGCGGAAAGAAAGGACTTTTTGCCCCGGAAAAAGGAGTTAAACTCCAAAAGAGGATTTGTTATTTATGGAGTTAAACTCCGAAAGGTGTTGAATGGAGTTAAACTCCTAAAAAAAGGTTTGATTTATGGAGTTAAACTCCAACAGATCTTGAATGGAGTTAAACTCCTAGAAATCTTTGGAAATGATCAAAAGGGACCCTTTTCTTCTACCCTTTTCATCCTGGATCTTCTTTTAGACCTTAGATCTTTCCAAGATGGGATTTTTGGAGATGGGTCTCCTTCTTCCTCCTCTTCAGTTGGCCGGATCTTAGAGAAAAGGGGATGAGATTTAAAAATCTCCCCTTTTGAGATCTGATGATAGATCTAAGTTCCCCTTCAAGGGTTTGATGATGAAAAACTGTTGGTAATATATGCTCTAGAGGCCATTATTGTATCATACTTGTTTGTATATTACTTAATGGAAGTTTGGGATATACACGGATATAGTAACAGTCTTACTCAAAATGGTAGTATGCTACCTGGTTTGTTTCTACCTCAATATTTGCATGTGTCTTTTTAGCATATCGCTTATACATATTGGTAGAGCCCTTAGGTCTTTGCTTGATTACCAGCGTTATGATGGCAGTCACACTAGTGGGGGCTGGGTAGTCTATAAGCATATCCTTATACAGGTCCCTAGTCGTAGGATTATCGAGACGGGGCATCGATACACCAGAGTAGACTAGTGTATACGCTTCTCATCCCAGCAGGGGAGATGGTCTGTCCCACAGCCATTAGTACATCGTACTGGAGATAGTATGCAGGTGCTCATTAGGTTATGAGTACACGGGACAAGACTCGTCGGGAACTGCTGGTGGGTATTATACCTATCGTCGGGTAGCAGTTCCCAGGTGACATGAGTACAGCTTAGTCCGTCGACTTGACACTGCTATTTCGCCTTGAGTGTGTTCCCACTGTACTTTGATTACTACTCTACCATGACTCAAATGAGTCGTGCAAACAGGTAGTAGTTGGGTGCAGTCCCGAAGCACTTGGAGGCAGTGGCGGTTAGATAGGATTTGTCTCTCCCGGTATTGAGGGTTGATGCCACGCTGTGTTCGGAAGGCCGTTACACAAAGTCCTTGGCCAAGACAGGTGAGATTTACTGGTAGGAACTCCAGTAGTTTCTCAGGGTATTTTGGGCTACTCTCCGACATGACTTATTGCGCTATTAGGGGTCTAACGATTACCTCCCCCTAGGCCCGATATGCGACACTCTTAGACGAACAGACCGGACTGTACGGATATTGTCACAGATAGGCTCAGTTGGAGTTCGGATGAGTTATTCTCATCGGCCTTCTCATCGACATATACCTGGGGGCTGTTACGTGCAGCTAGTACCTCTTGCGGCCTGTGGTTAAACTCACTGCCAACGTAGTGTCGAGTCTTTAGAGTCCCACACAGAGGGTTTCCCTGCATCGGGCAAAAGATGTAGAGGTCGTATGGTTTTACGACAGGGTTCGATCGCGTACATGTACTTATGCACGGATGATGATTCGGACGGACAATACTAGTAGGCTTTGGTTTAAGCCGGATCCTAGTATTGTATTGATGGATTGTTTTCATCTTTTGTATTCGTATTTTTCGGAATACGGATACGGGTATGTATATACGGTCGAGGGGCGTTTTTGTAATTTGGTCAAAAAATTTATTTGAAGATGACATCATAATTGTATTATTCATTTTGGTTTAAATAAATAATACATTATGTAATTAGGAAATGATGTGGAAATTGCATGAATTTGGACATAGATTCTTATGACACATGGTGCTCATTCCACCCATGACTCATTATGTTGTAAATTGAACCCTTTTATGATTATTGATTTAGTTTTATCATGGGATAATCAAAAAGAGTTCAATTTGAGACAACAAAAGAAATAGCCATCTCCATTCTCATGCTTTCTTTTACTAGCATTTCCTAATATCATCTTCATCACCCTCAAACCCTAGAACACTCATGTGTTGAGTAACCTAGGGTGAAAGAAGACATCCCAATCCATCTTCATACTCTACATCGTCTATGACATCTTGTGTAGTGAACATGGTGCCTTAGTTGCTTCGGTTGAGGTGGGAGCTCGATGCACATTCTCTCGGGTAGATCGTCTTCGATTTGAGGAAGCCGGCAAGAAAGTGGCGATCCAAATGATCCATGGAGTCTACGACGAGGTGGAGGACAGCGATGAATGAAGACCCGAAGGACATGAACGTGAGGTATAAACTTCTGGATTTGTAGTTAACCTCACATAAGTTTGGCTAGTTTGGGTTTATGATCGATCCTTGGTTCAAGTCGGTGTTGCGAACCCCGTAAAAATAATTTTTTCAATTTCCGCCTCCCCGCGAACACGTGGGGTGTGCGGCATCAACTTACAGTGGTATCAGAGCCTCTCATGAACCTTAGATATCTTGTTGCGATGTCAGAAATCCACCGTTTTTATCGTGCAAAACTGCCGATAAAAACAGTTTCCAAAAATGATGTTTTGAGATGTTTGCACACCCCTCGGGCTCACGGTTTAAACTTAGAAGAAGAGGGACGGTGCATGGGAACCCAGGGGAACCCCCGGGGGGACTGAACGGCTGGGCCCACTCCCCGATACCACCACAAGGTGGTCTTGGCGGTGGGGACCCGAAACTGCCCCACCTTAGGCAGTTTCAGGTCTGCCTCATCCCCTGTTTACCTCGTGGTGGCCTCGGGGGTGGGGTGTTGGGGTAAAAATTTACACCCCGGTTGACCGAGTCAAAGTCAAGGTCAACCCCCAAGCTAGGTGGGCCCATGCCCAGGTCAAGCGGACCCATGCCCAAGTCAAGCCCACGGACAGCCTCCCCATGGCAACGACAAAATCATGTAATAAATAATTATTATGTAATTTTTTATACATGAATGCATGTAAAATGGGCATAAAGCCAATATTTTGTAAGCCCATGGCTTATGTACAAAAATGTAATGGCACATGAGTCATGGAATAGGCAAAAATGCCATTTTGTAAAGCCCAAGGGGCTATATGTAAATATGTAAGCCTATAAAAGGCAACATGATGAATAAAAAAGAGAAGACTTTTCATTCCCCAAAAAAAATAGGGTTCTTTGTGCCTCCTGCTCCTTCTCCAAGGTTCTAAACCTTCCCATTTCTTTTGAATTAAATCAAGAGTTTTACTCTTTCTCTTCAAAAACTAAGTAGTTTTCCACCACAAAACCCACAAAGGGGAGCTCAGATCTCCCATCAGATCTCAAAAAGGAAAGATTTTGAGATCTCACATCTCTTGATCTTCAAGATCCGGCCAAACAACAGGAGGAAGAAGAAGAACCCCTTTCATCAGCTTCAAAACATCCTAGGAGTTTAACTCCATATATACATATATAATAAATATTTCCTTTTTGAAGCATACCTTCTGGTTCTAGGCAAAAGCCTTCCTTTCCTCGCCGGCGCGCTAGCGCTCGAGCGCAAAGCACCTACGTGCCGACACGTGGCGCGTTTGCGCTCTAGCGCACTGCGCGCGAGCGCAAAGCGCCCACGTGCCGACACGTGGCGCGCGCGCTTGCGCTCCTGCGTGCTTGCGCTCCTGCGCGATGCGCAAAGCGCCCACGTGGCGCGCGCGCTTGCGCACCAGCGCTGATGCGCAAAGCGTCCACGTGCTCATGCGCAAAGCGCCCACGTGCCGACACGTGGCGCGCGCGCACTTGCGCGCAGCGCTCATGCGCAAAGCGCCCACGTGCCGACACGTGGCGCGTGCGCTTGCGCCCAGCGCTCATGCGCAAAGCGCCCACGTGCCGACACGTGGCGTGCGCTCCTGCGCTCCTGCGCGCAGCGCTCATGAGCAAAGCGCCCACGTGCCGACACGTGGCACGCTTGCGCCTGAGCGCACAGCACCTAAGCGCACAGCGCCCAAGGTGCTGCCCCACGCATCTTTTGGATGCCTTTTCCCCTTTATTTATATATATATGTATATACATACATTTGTATACAAATGTACACATACACATACTCCGCAACATTCTCCTCCTCCAAAAAATTTTCGGGCCGGGGCGCTGCCCCGAACCCCGCAAGGGGGCTGCTAGCCCCCTTCACCCCCAGCCCGCTATCTGGGTAGCGGGACTCCCGTAAAAACTCTGCGCGGCTCCCGATATATCCAAAACCCCCCCTTTCAAAACAGAACACACGCACACCGCACATTGGGTTCGCATGACCAGTTTAACCCGTTAATCGGAGGTTCCCTCGCCCCAAAGGCGAGGGGTAATTAACGGCAGTTTAGTCCACGGCTGCCGGAGATTCGGATCCCCACAATCATTAAACCCCGGCCTACCCTAGGCAGGGGGAATCTGTAGTACGCCTGACAAGCGCCCACGTATTCCCATCTCACTGGGGTGACGAAAAACACCCTACAGATTCTGGCACGCCCGGTGGGACCAATCTCTCCTCCCATATTTTGGGTTAAGCGTTCATGCGAACTCAATCAATATACATACCTGTATTTATACTAAAATAATGCTCTTTCATGCAGGTCTTCAAGCAATCACCCTCCAACAATGTCTCCAAAAACGATCTCAGCTCTCAGCACGACTCCCGTCTCCTACACGATGAAGATGGACTCCAGGACGGTCCTTCCGGCCAGTCTCGGGCGACAATGGAAGGAACCGCTGCTACCATTCGGCTCTATTATGTTCATACCAATTGGCGCCATCCCAGCTCCTCAAGCTCCAGCAACAGACAAACTGGTCTTGAAAGGCAGGAGGCCAAATGTGGTAGTCTCGAGGATGCCCCAACCCAAACGCAAGTCGGTGTCTGAACGACTTTCCATGGCCCCAGCTGGGGGCAAGGACATCAACACCAACAAAGCAACAAGGCCTCTCGAGCAAGCTCCGGCGGTGTCTCTGACAACTGCTCGATCGGGTGTCTTCTCTAAGCTCCCCGCCAATCAACTCACAATGGCTTCTCGAAGAGCAGAAGCCTGCCAAGCGCTTAAGGCAGAGAAGCTGAGGCAGAAGCGGCTCAGATATAGAGCCAACAAAAGGGCTAGGGCTCTTGCCATGTTAAAATTTATGAATTTCCAAAGCTCGGACCGCTCCGCGAAACCAGCTGCCAGTGGTGAAAGAACGGCTGAATATGTTATCCATACTGTCTACATGGCCGGACATGAAGAAACGAACCCTCTTCTTCTTCACAGCCATGGTGATGATATGGTTGACGCTACCCAGCATCGGATCGACCTAAATGATGAAGAGCCCGCTCAGGCCGATAAGCCAGAGGAGCCTGTGATTCCTACGGAATTGAGCTCAGGCAATAAAGATTACCCGGTTGTCATAGCCGGAACTACAGAACAAGCGTTATTCCAATAGCTTCAAAGGCAATTTCAGGACAGGGATGAGAAGATGGCCGAGGTCTATTCCAAAGTCGACGAGCTGGCAAACGCCGTGGCGGATCTCGCGACCCAAGTCGCCCGATTGCAATTACAGCAGAATCAAATTTTGGCTCATGAGCCAGGGATTGATACCCGGCGGCAGCCAACTGATATCCCTTCCAACCTAAAAGCGGAGCGCCTTCGAGAAAAACGGCCGCAATCAGCCTCCAGTCCCTCCGATACATACGCCGGGGGGGAATCGCCTCTGAAAGAGAAGCTGGAAAAGGTCTATTCCTTCAAGAGGGAAAAGGTCCACAAGATATTCAGGGACGCCCTAAGAAACGGTCTACAACTGCCAGAATCAAAGAGACCGCAAGAAGAGAATATGACCGACGACCAAAAATATTGTCCCTATCACAGGGTAATAGGTCATGCCATTGAGGACTGCTTCGTCTTCAAAGATTGGGTCGAAAGACAATACAAGATGGGAGAGATAGAACTGTCTAAAGGAGTGTTAGCGAACAGTCAAGCTACGATCGCCGATTTTATGCAAATAGAGACCGAAACCTTTCGGGAACCTAATCCTCCCACACATGTGCCTCGAGGACCAGCATCAGTAAAGGCACCCACTCCAATGGAGAGAAAGAAGAAGGTATACTCCTTCAGGAGAGATGAAGTCCGCAAAATATTCATGGACGCCCTGAACAGCGGTCTGCAACTGCCTGTTCCAAAGAGGCCACAAGAAATGAACATGACCGGCAATCCCATATACTGCCCATATCATAGAGTGGTGGGTCATACCATCGAAGACTGCTATATTTTCAAAGATTGGGCAGAGGACCAATATAAGTTTGGAAAAACCTCACAATCCTCGGATGTATCGGCAAGCCACAGAGCTAGGTCATCAACACAGCTCCGCCAAGATCAAAGTTCAAGGAGCTGGGATAAGCAAAGAGGACCACCACGTCGTTAAACTGGGAACAGTCGACCACCACGTCATTAAACTGGGAACAATCGACCTCTAAGTCGTTAAACTGGGAATGCAAAAAAAAATGTAAATAAAAAATGTGTAAATAAAAGAAAAATAAAGAAAAGCCGAAATGATGGGGCAACTCGCAATAAAAATCAGCGAGTAAAAATGAAAATGAAAATAAAGCCGAAATGATGGGGCAACCGCGAATAAATAGCCGAAATGATAGGGCAATCGCGACCTTCGCGATAAGAAAAGCTGAAATGATAGAGCAATAGCGGTAAAACAAAAAAAAACAAAAAAACGACGGCGAATGATGAGTCGCTCCTGGTACCATATTCCAGTGCAGCGATGCAGACGCCAACCAAATTCTAAATCCCAATCCCCAACGGCGAATGATGAGTCGCTCCTGGTACCATATTCCAGTGCAGCGATGCAGACGCCAACCAAATTCCAAATCCCATACCCTAACGGCGAATGATGAGTCGCTCCTGGTACCATATTCCGGTGTAGCGATGCAGACGCCAACAAAGTCCTGAAATGTTTCTGGCCCTACGGTCTGGATCATACATCCTGCAAAGCCGTATACAATCCACGGGCGTAAAACAATCCCGATCTCTCCAAAAAAAAATAAGAAAAAAAATAAGAAAAAAAAGAAGGAAAAAAAAGAAGAACGGTATGTCCACAAGCAAAATAGGCACGGATGAATACCCGAAAGGGCTCCGTGAGTAAGAACAGCAGGACTGCCGGCGAGTTTGTGAAAACCCGAAAGGGTGCAAACTCGTAAAAAAAAAAGAAGAAATGAAATACACTCGCAAAGCCCTCTCGACTTTGTGAGGAGAAAATTCCCGTGTGAGATCCCTATGACTCACAAAGGAGCGACACACTTAGGAGTCCCCACGACTCTTAAGGAGAAAATACACCTGCGGGATCCTCACGACCCGTAGGGAGAAAATGCTTTTATGGGACCCTCACGGCCCATAAAATTGAAAAGCTTTAGGTGATAGGGACCTAAACCTGTCTCCTAAGCAACCAAATCCAAATCCTCCCGGGGCAAATGATGAGCTGCTCCTGGCATTATTCCAGTGCAGCAATGCAGATGCCAAACAAAAACCCATTCCTAAATCCTCTCGGGGCACATGATGAGTTGCTCCTGGCATTATTCCAGTGCAGCAATGCAGATGCCAAACAAAACCAAATCCAAATCCTCCCGGGGCACATGATGAGTTGCTCCTGGCATTATTCCAGTGCAGCAATGCAGATGCCAAACAAACCAAATCAAAATCCTCCCGGGGCAAATGATGAGTTGCTCTTGGCATTATTTCAGTGCAGCAATGCAGATGCCAAACAAAAAAAACAAATCCTCTCAAAGACAGATGATGATTCGCTCCTGGTACCATATTCCAGTGTAGCGATGCTGATGTCAACCCAAATCAAATCAAACCAACAACCTCTATGGCGGAATCATGCTCCGTCCCAGAGTGTACCCCGTTTCGAAATCACGCCTCGCCTCGGGATAACGACCTCCTCGTCGGAATTATGCTCCACCTCGGAATCAAGTCAACCAGCAAGCTCTGCGTCGGAATCATGCTTCGTCTCAGAATGTGCACCCCGTGTCGAAATGATGGTTCGCCTTGGTGTATCTTCCTTCCCTGTCGGAATTATGTTTCGGCTCGGAATCAACCAACGACCTCCTCGTCGGAATTATGCTCCGCCTCGGAATCAAGTCAACCAGCAAGCTCTGCGTCGGAATTATACTTCGTCTCAGAATTCACCCCGTGTCGAAATGATGCTTCGCCTCGGTGTACCTGCCTTCCCTGTCGAAATTATGCTTCGTCTCGGAATCAAGTCAGCCAACAAGCTCTGCGCCGGAATCATGCTCCGTCTCAGAATGTATCCCGTGTCGAAATCAATGCTTCGCCTCGGGATATCTACCTTCCCTGCCGGAATTATGCTCCGCCTCGGAATCAAGTCAACCCGACACTCCGCGCCGGGGAAAAGTCCATCAGCGACACTCCGTGCCGGGGAAAAGTCAACCAGCGACACTCCGCGCCGGGGAAAAGTCGATCAGCGACACTCCGTGCCGGGGAAAAGTCAACCAGCGACACTCCGCGCCGGGGAAAAGTGGATCAGCGACACTCCGTGCCGGGGAAAAGTCAACCAGCGACACTCCGCGCCGGGGAAAAGTCGATCAGCGACACTCCGTGCCGGGGAAAAGTCAACCCGACACTCCGCGCGGGGGAAAAGTCCATCAGCGACACTCCGTGCCGGGGAAAAGTCAACCCGACACTCCGCGCCGGGGAAAAGTCGATCAGCGACACTCCGTGCCGGGGAAAAGTCAACCAGCGACACTCCGCACCGGGGAAAAATCGATCAGCGACACTCCATGCCGGGGAAAAGTCAACCAGCGACACTCCGCGCCGGGGAAAAGTCGACCAGCGACACTCCGCGCCGGGGAAAAGTCAACCAGCGACACTCCGTGCCGGGGAAAAGTCAACCAGCGACACTCCGCGTCGGGGAAAATTCGATCAGCGACACTCCTTGCCGGGGAAAAGTCGATCAGCGACACTCCGCGCCGGGGAAAAGTCGATCAGCGACACTCCGCGCCGGGAAAAAGTCCATCAGCGACACTCCGTGCCGGGGAAAAGTCAACCCGACACTCTGCGCCGGGGAAAAGTCCATCAGCGACACTCCGTGCCAGGGAAAAGTCAACCAGCGACACTCCGCGCCGGGGAAAAGTCCATCAGCGACACTCCGTGCCGGGGGAAAGTCAACCCGACACTCCGCGCCGGGGAAAAGTCCATCAGCGACACTCCGCGCCGGGGAAAAGTCAACCCGACACTCCGCGCCGGGGAAAAGTCGATCAGCGACACTCCGTGCCAGGGAAATGTCAACCAGCCGATACTCCGCCTCGGGGAAACGTCAAGCAGACACTTCGTGCCGGGGGCACATCGACAACAGACACTCCGCCTCGGGGAAACGTCGACCAGCGACACTCCGTGCCGGGAACACGTCTACCAAATCGCTCCGGATCAGAGCGTCGACCGTCTATGTCGCAAAAAGGGCAATGCAGGCTCCCACAAATTGGGAACCCAAATCGCTCCGGATCAGAGCGTCGACCGTCTATGTCGCAAAAAGGGCAGTGCAGGCTCCCGCAAATTGGGAACCCAAATCGCTCCGGATCAGAGCGTCGACCGTCTATGTCGCAAAAAGGGCAGTGCAGGCTCCCGCAAATTAGGAACCCAAATCGCTCCGGATCAGAGCGTCGACCGTCTATGTCGCAAAAAGGGCAGTGCAGGCTCCCGCAAATTGGGAACCCAAATCGCTTCATAACAGAGCGTCGACCGTCTATGTCACAAAAAGGGCAGTGCAGGCTCCCGCAAATTGGGAACCCAAATCGCTCCGGATCAAAGCGTCGACCGTCTATGTCGCAAAAAGGGCAGTGCAGGCTCCCGCAAATTGGGAACCCAAATCGCTCCGGATCAGAGCATCGACCGTCTATGTCGCAAAAAGGGCAGTGCAGGCTCCCGCAAATTGGGAACCCAAATCGCTTCGTAACAGAGCGTCGACCGTTTATGTCGCAAAAAGGGCAGTGCAGGCTCCCGCAAATTAGGAACCCAAATCGCTTCGTAACAGAGCGTCGACCGTCTATGTCGCAAAAAGGGCAGTGCAGGCTCCCGCAAATTGGGAACCTAAATCGCTCTGGATCACAGCGTCGACCGTCTATGTCGCAAAAAGGGCAGTGCAGGCTCCCGCAAATTTGGAACCCAAATCGCTCCGGATCAGAGCGTCGACCGTCCATGTCACAAAAAGGGCAGTGACGGCTTCCTACAAAGCAGGAACCAGATTGCTCCGGGCCAGGAAAACGTCTACCATGGACACTCCGTCTCGGAGACGCGTCAAGCGTCGACCGTCCATGTCGTAAAAAGGGCAGTGCATCCCAAAAAGTGGGAACCAAATCAAGTCGCCTCCACGTGAAAGAAGATCCATCAATTTCATGCACACGACCCACATATGTGGTGTGCATTTATTGATGGGGGGAAATTTGTTGGGGTAAAAATTTACACCCCGGTTGACCGAGTCAAAGTCAAGGTCAACCCCCAAGCTAGGTGGGCCCATGCCCAGGTCAAGCGGACCCATGCCCAAGTCAAGCCCACGGACAGCCTCCCCATGGCAACGACAAAATCATGTAATAAATAATTATTATGTAATTTTTTATACATGAATGCATGTAAAATGGGCATAAAGCCAATATTTTGTAAGCCCATGGCTTATGTGCAAAAATGTAATGGCACATGAGCCATGGAATAGGCAAAATGCCATTTTGTAAAGCCCAAGGGGCTATATGTAAATATGTAAGCCTATAAAAGGCAACATGATGAATAAAAAAGAGAAGACTTTTCATTCCCCCAAAAAAATAGGGTTCTTTGTGCCTCCTGCTCCTTCTCCAAGGTTCTAAACCTTCCCATTTCTTTTGAATTAAATCAAGAGTTTTACTCTTTCTCTTCAAAAACTAAGTAGTTTTCCACCACAAAACCCACAAAGGGGAGCTCAGATCTCCCATCAGATCTCAAAAAGGAGAGATTTTGAGATCTCACATCTCTTGATCTTCAAGATCCGGCCAAACAACAGGAGGAAGAAGAAGAACCCCTTTCATCAGCTTCAAAACATCCTAGGAGTTTAACTCCATATATACAAATATAATAAATATTTCCTTTTTGAAGCATAGCTTCTGGTTCTAGGCAAAAGCCTTCCTTTCCTCGCCGGCGCGCTAGCGCTCGAGCGCAAAGCACCTACGTGCTGACATGTGGCGCGTTTGCGCTCCAGCGCACTGCGCGCGAGCGCAAAGCGCCCACGTGCCGACACGTGGCGCGCGCGCTTGCGCTCCTGCGCGCTTGCGCACCAGCACGATGCGCAAAGCGCCCACGTGCCGACACGTGGCGCGCGCGCTTGCGCACCAGCGCTGATGCGCAAAGCGTCCACGTGCTCATGCGCAAAGCGCCCACGTGCCGACACGTGGCGCGCGCGCGCTTGCGCTCTAGCGCGCAGCGCTCATGCGCAAAGCGCCCACGTGCCGACACGTGGCGCGCGCGCCTGCGCGCAGCGCTCATGCGCAAAGCGCCCACGTGCCGACACGTGGCGCGCGCTCCTGCGCTCCTGCGCTCATGCGCAAAGCGCCAACGTGCCGACACGTGGCGCGCTTGCGCCTGAGCGCACAGCACTTAAGCGCACAGCGCCCAAGGTGCTGCCCCACGCATCCTTTGGATGCCTTTTCCCCTTTATTTATATATATATGTATATACATACATTTGTATACAAATGTACACATACACATACTCCGCAACATTCTCCTCCTCCAAAAAAATTTCGGGCCGGGGCGCTGCCCCGAACCCCGCAAGGGGGCTGCTAGCCCCCTTGACCCCCAGCCCGCTATCCGGGTAGCGGGACCCCCGTAAAAACTCTGCGCGGCTCCCGATATATCCAAAACCCCCCCTTTCAAAACAGAACACACGCACACCGTACATTGGGTTCGCATGACCAGTTTAACCCGTTAATCGGAGGTTCCCTCGCCCCAAAGACGAGGGGTAATTAACGGCAGTTTAGTCTGCGGCTGCCGGAGATTCGGATCCCCACAATCATTAAACCCCGGCCTACCCTAGGCAGGGGGAATCTGTAGTACGCCTGACAAGCGCGCGCGTATTCCCATCTCACTGGGGTGACGAAAAACACCCTACATGGGGTACCCCCTCTAGGCCTCCAACTCGAAGTTAATTTCATGCTATAACTTTCTGCAAAGATTCGGGCGGGTTTCAAGTTCGTTTCGACTCCCGGATTGGCTTAAAACGATCGTTTTTGGAACTTTAGCTCACTGGATTTTTCAAGTTTTGGAAAAATTGGTTTAGTTTGCTAATTGCGTGCGGAATTCTAATGTCGCGGTTACTTTACAAGATTTGTGATGTGTATATGTGTTTGGAAACGTCGACTAATTGCTATACGTCGATTAGTCGGGGTTGTGCATATCTGTGATGATGTTATGTTGGTTTGTGTATATGAACTTGTTGGATCGTCGTGGATGAATAGCCGAGAATATGAGATGAGGGTTTTCATTCTTTCATTCGATGTAAAATTTTAATTTGATGTAATATTATTTTGCGGGGCACATCCGAGTTGAGGTTGTAGCCATCGTTGTATTATTTCTTTTTACTGTTTTCTACTCCTAGAATAGACCTAAGGTGGGGTACACAAACTACCGAGTTCTTTGATGTGCCGAGTGGCCTACTCACTTTGTTGAGGGAGATTGCTTCACTTCGGGAATTTGGCGGGTAGTTTTCCGTACCCGTAGGGGTCTGGGGTGGGGTTTGGCTATTCATCACGACCGTGGAATCCGTCTTTCGTTACAGGCTTAAACGAAACGCGGAATTCCTAGTATATCTGATATGTTCATCTGTGATCTGGAATGCCTATTATTGTGTGAGACGAATGATTATTATATATATATACTATATATTATATGTTGCTTATGTTTTGCATCCACGCTAATCCAGCCCCCGCTCATTCGTTAGTTAAGTAACCTAACGGGTGATGACGGGACCCAGTGGCGATGCGGATGGCATAAGCGGACGTATTATTTTCGTTTCTCTAATGATAGGTGAAATTGATGGGGCTGCATTATTAATGGAAAGCAAACAAACTAAAGTTGAATCGTTGGAACAAATTTTAAAACCACTCGGTTTTTTCAAAACAACAGACTTTTAAATGCGGAGCTTAAACCACTCCTTTTAAAAGCTATCAGGTTTCTTCGATTATATCATGTTTTTTGGGTTACGGCAGCGCCTCGGCCATCAAACCGTGGCCAAATGCAGAACAAAAATTTACTGAACTGGCGCTACCATTACCCGATGCCTGGATCTACCCTAAACCCTATACTAGCAAACTTTATAAAGAAGTTAGAATGGTTATACCGAGTTGATCCGTGTCCTTCGGTTTTCGACCATCATCCTCAAGCTCCTAGAGGCTCCTTGATCGAATTTGTTTGCCGGTCTTCCTCCATCTACGATGATCCACTTGAGGGAAACAGCGCAAGCTTCAGCCTCGTCGAGCGAGGCAACCGACGCTCCAAGGTTGCTAGCAATGGAGAGTGGAGGTGTAGGAATGTGTCACTATAATTTTCTCTTATCACAAATGCTCAATGAGCAACCATAGAAGATGAAGAAGGAGGTGTGGAAACATGTGGCATGAGCAACTCAAGAATGGATAAATCTCCAAGTGAGAATAGAAGGCAATCAAGTGATGTGAAGCAAGTGGAGAAATTTTTTGGAGAAAAAGAAAATGAGCAAGGCATCTCTAGAAAATGTGGTGGCTGCCTCCTCTCTCTCATTCTCACCAAAATATCTCTTCAATTTTCCAATAAACAAAACAATGCCCTTACCTCTCTACATGCCATGACCCATGCTCATGCCACCTCACTCCTCCACCTCATTTGTGAAACAAATGAATTTCCAAAAAGGAAAATTATACAAATGAGGTGGCCACCTTCTAGAAATTATTCCGTATAAATACGGAATGCAACCTGGTATACGTATTGAAATACATATACACATATTCGTACCAAAATACGAATAGCAAAGAGAGAAAATAAATAGTGAACAATAATACTAGAATACATATATATAAATACATATATAAATTATTAAATCAAAACCTGATTTAATATTCTGGCTCAGTCCTAAGCCGCTAGTATTATCAACCGTCCGATTAAAGTTTGTGCATATATTTAATTGGACACCTATATGTACCAACATACGTCATCTACACCATATCGCCTGAACCGTGAAAACCCTCTGTGTGGGACTCTAAATACTCGTCAATACGCTGGTAGTGGGTTTAACTACAAGCACGTCAGCGGCACTAGCTGTACGTAACGGCTACCCAGGTATTGAGCGAAAGGGAGGTCGACGAGCAAACTCATCCTGAACCCCTACTGAGCCTGACAGTGACAATATCCGTACAGTTCGGTCTGTTCGTCTAAGAGTATCGTATATCGAGTCTAGTGGGGTGGATAAAGTCAGACCCCTGACAACGCGACATTTAGTGTCGGCATGGATTCCATCACCGCCTGAGAAACTATCGATCCTGGATTGGTAATTCTCCTCCACCGTGGCCACGGATTTCTGGTGATGGCCACCCGTGCACAACGCGACATCAACCCCCAATACCGGGAGAGATGAATCCCCGACGATCTGATCACTACCTCCATGTGGCTCGGGACTGTACCCAACTAAAACCTGTTTGCACGACTCTTTTGAGCCGTGGGAGGGTAGTGATCAAAGCACAGTGGGAACTCACACGAGACAAATGACGATCTCAGGTCGACAGACTAACCTGTACACATGTCACCTGGGAACTGCTATCTGACAATAGGTATAATACCAACTAGCAGGTTCCCGGCGAGTCCATCCAGTGTACTCATAATCCAATGAGCACCTGTATACTATCTTAGCTGAACAAACTAACACCAATGGCTTGTGAGACCTGGCCACCGCCCCTCGTCGGGGTCTCGATCAGTATACACTAGTCTACACTGGAGTATCGATGCCCAGTCTTAATAATCCCACGACTAGGGACATTTAAGGATGTGCTTATAGACCCCCAGCTCCCACGTATATGATCGCCATCATAATGCTGGTAGTCAGGCAAGAATCCAATGGGCTCTATCAACATGTACATGATGATAAAGACAAACCAGATAGCATACTATCATCTCGAGTAAGACCATTCTAATGGTATAGGTCCTTCCTCAATCATCATAATCACCTGCCTGCGATTACGATAATTGTCTTGAGGGCACTATAGCCAACAAAGTTCACTACGTTCACGGTTTCGCCAAAGCCATTCGTAGCCCTCCGTCATTTCATATGAATATTTAGTAGTATTCAAGCTATGTTTGTTGACATTCGTCAAGGCATAGTGATTGGTAGTTGCTGGGTATTCTTATGTAGAATAGATAGATGTGTTAGTTTGGGACAGTCGTATTACTTTGTTGGCCTTCGTCAAGGGTATATACGGGTAGGTTCAAATCAATCTGGACAATGATGGGTAGAACTTGACATGTGACTTATGATTTGTTGGCCTTCGTCAAGGTCATAAGTGCATGGGCAAAAATCCATATCAGGATTTTCTAAGAAAACTGAAACTTACTGGTGCTGCATACCATTTGAAGTGTGATAATGTTGGTAGGATTCCTTCAGGATTATCACACAATGTTATTTGGATCCCGATCCTACTGTGAGTATCCGCTACTCCTTGAAAGATATTTCACTAACACAATCAATACTATAAACTAAGTAGGTGTCTAGAACGGTGTTAGCGGGGCTATGCCTCTAGAGAAAAGCAATTATATAATTAAGGAACTTCGCGAAAGCGTTTAAAACCTCTCTCGAAGTACCAACACCAGCCTGGCTGAAAAGTTAAGCAAGTATTGTAGGGTGAGATTAATCCTGACTAATTCTTCTTTTATGGTTTGAGGAATGATTCGAGAAACTGTTGGAGCCATCCTGTTTAGATAAACTAAAAACCAATCTAAACTTGCAAGAGCATCATGTTGAGTGTTTTCTTCTCTCTCTCCTAATTGCAGCGACCAGGTGACCAGATTAGGTTACAGTTAGATAATAACATGACTAAGTTTTTACTATACTGACTGGCAAAGGTTTGTCCAGATGTCCATTACCTATGACAAGCTGGACCACCTTCTTACTACTAAAGCCCCTGCCGTCCCAGGTTCAGATTCCACTGTCACGGATGATATCCGTAAGACAAGGGAAAAAGACTGTACGAATGTCAAGTGCCTCGTGTTGGCCTCAGTTAATGGTGTATGCCAAAGAAAACATGAGAAGATGGACTTTGTTTCCATCTTCCTCCATATCAAGATTTATATAGAGAGCAATCTCGTATCGCAAGATATGAGATCTCGAAGGAATTGCTTCAAGCGAGGTTGGCTGTCGGGTCATTTGTAGGGGACTACGTCCCTACAATGACTAGCTATATTAAACAGCTCACGGACCTGGATACCACGTTAGAGAATGAGTCATATGCTGACTTAATTCTATTATCCCTACTTTCTACTTACGCCCAGGGGAAGAAAGTTATACTTCAAGTTGAGGGCACCCTGAAGGAAATCAGGGAGACACCCGCTCTGCTTATTAGGGAATCTTCCTCTTCTGGATCCACGACGAAAGCCAAGGATGAGAAGAAGGCCTCTATAAAGACGATAGGCGGTGTGAGTAAGGTAGAAGGAAAGGGAAGGGCAAAAGTTTCGGGCTAACAGTAGGGAAGGAGAAATGTTCCTATTATCACGGGAAAAGGGCATTGGCAGAAGGAATGTAGGGCTTGGAAAGCCAAAATCCAGGATCCGAAGCATGTTGTGGCTTCGACTTCGGGTGTGTTTATGGTTGAAAACTGTCCGTCAATTAACTCTACTTCCTAGGTACAAGATACCGGATCAGAATCTCATATCTGTAATTCTTTACAGGCTTTGAAAAATCGTAGAGTTTTCAGGGCAGGTGATATGACTCTCAGAGTTGCTAGCGGAATGAGCGTGGATGCTGTATCCGTAAGGGTATATCAGCTAAGATTGACAAGTGGGAAGATATTGATTCTACGTAACTGTTTGTGTGTGCCTAGTCTTGTTTGTAAGCGATGTGGTTTACATCCACCTAAATCAAAGTTTGATTGGGTCAGGTACACTAGAGGACAGTTTATACGTATTAGATCAAGCTCAAGTTTTCTACGTCCAGAACACACTTCAAAGAATGTCTCCAGTATCATATATAAATTTCTTATAGCATTGTAGATAGGGTCACATCAATGAAATAAGGTTGATGTAGTTACATAGAGAGGGATATTTTGAATGCGTTCGAATATCAGTCTTATGCAACTAGTCAATCATGTCTCATAGGAAAGATGACAAAAACTCTGTTCACTGGGCGCGGAGTAAGAGCGAGCGAGCTCTTGGGACTCATACACAGCGACGTGTGTGGTCCAATGTCTATATATGTACAAATTGGTTATTCCTATTTCATTACTTTTACGGATGTTTTCTCTAGGTTTGGTCATGTATTCTTATTGAAACATAGATCCGAGGCCTTTGAGAAATTCTGAGAATATATGAGTGAAGTGGAAAAACAAACAGACATAAGTATCAAGGCACTGAGATCTGATCGACGTGATGAATACTTAAATGCCGAGTTCCTGGATTACATAAAAGAGAATGGAATTCTCTCTCAGCTTACTCCTCCATACACACCACAACACAACGGTGTATCGGAAAGGAGGAACATAACCCTATTGGTTATGGTTCGTTCCATGATGAGTAACGCTGAGTTGCTGCGATCCTTCTGAGGTTATGCACTAGGATCAGCTGCATATCTTTTGAATAAGGTTCCTATCAAGACTGTACCTACCATACCATATCAGATGTGGAGTGGGAAGAAACCCTATCTTCAGTACCTGAAGATATAGGGATGTCCAGCTTTTGTGAAAAAGCAGTATGAGGACAAGTTCGAGGCACGCTCAGTACTGTGTAGGTTTGTGAGATACCCAAAGAACTCCAGAGGGTATCTTTTCTATTACGCAGAGGAACAAATGGTTTTTTATTTCTCGTCATACCCACTTTTTAGAAAATCAAATTTTAGAAAAATGATAGTGGGAGCGCAATAGAACTGGAAGAAATTCCAGAACCACAAACTATTACTGAAAGCTTGGTAGAACCAGAAGTTTCAAAAGAACCGGATATCCCCGTGCCTCTCCGCAGGACTAGTAGGCAGTCTCATCCGTCCGAGAGATACTACGGTTTTCTCATAGATGGGGATAGAGAGAATTGCATCATGGTATATGATGAGCCAACTAACTTCCAGCTAGCCATTTAGAGCGGTGACTCGGTATAATGGCTGGATGCAGTGCTGACCGAAATGGAGACCATCTTACACCAATAAAGTATGCACTTTGAACATTGCTCCAAAAGGGGTAAAACTCGTAGGCTGCAAATGGATCTTCAAGAAGAAGATTGGTATAGATGGATAGGTTGAAACCTATATGGCTAGACTTGTTGCAAAAGGTTTTCATCAATGACCTGGTTTGGACTATGATGAAACCTTTTCTCCAGTGACTATACTCAAATCCATTCGGATCCTACTTGCCATTGCTGCCTTCCATGATTGTAGGTTTTGGCAGATGGACGTATCAGTGGCTTTTCTAAATGGATATTTGGAAGAGTATGTCTATATGGATCAGCCAAAGGGTTTCATTCAGAGTGGGAGTAGTAGGAAAGTATGCAAGTTACTTAAGTCCATCTGTGGACGAAAACAGGCATCACGGAGTTGGAACATCTGTTTTTATGAGACAGTCAAAGAATTCGACATTATCAAAGATCCAGATGAACCATACACATATAGTAAGATTGTAGGGAGAACTGTGGGATTCCTCGACTAGTACGTGGATGAAATTCTCTTGATAGAAAATGACATTCTTATACTACAATCAGTCAAAGGATTCTTGTCACATAAGTTCTCCATGAAATACCTGGGTGATACAAACTACATTCTGGAGATCCAGATCTATTGTGATAGATCAAAAAGGATGGTGGGACTTTTAAAGTCAAGGTACATCAACACCATATTGAAAATATTTAATATGGACGATTCAAAATGCGGTAGTCTACCGGCTTGTCATGGAATCACTCTCTCCAAAAGTGAAGTCTCCTAAGACCGATTTGGAAAGGGCTCGCATGTCGATTATACCCCACGCTTCTACGATAGGCTCTATAATATATGCAATATTGTATACCAGACCAGATGTTGCTTATACACTCAGCGTGGTTAGTCGGTATCAGTCAAACCCAGGGAAGAAGCACTGGAAAGCGGTAATGAACATTCTCAAGTTCCTGAGTAGGACAAAGGAGATGTTCTTGGTGTACGGCGGATAGGACATCCAGATCGAGGCCTTTGCTGACTCCAGCTTCCAGAGTACCAAGGATGACTCCAAATCCATATCGGGTTATGTCTTCACCCTCAATAGAGGGGCGGTCTGTTGGAAGAGCTCCAAACAGGCTACCGTTGCTGACTCGACAGATGGAAACGGAGTATTTCGTTGCATAAGACACCGCAAAAGAGGCAGTCTGGATGAGGAAGTTCTTAACTGAACTTCAAGTTGTTCCTTCCATTATTAGTCATATACTTTAGTATTGACAACAAACGGCGCTATAGTTTTAGGGAAGGAACTCAGGTCCCATCAGAGATCCAGACAAATCTTAAGACGGTACCACCTAATCAGGGAGATAGTTGATCTCCGGGAGATTGAGGTGAGGAGAGTAGATTCGAAGAACAACACTGCAGATCCACTCACAATAGGCTATCTCTGAGACACAGCTCGAGGGGCTATTTGAGATCATTGATCTGTGATACGCCAATATATGGCCTTAGTGCAAGTGGGAGATTGTTAGTGATATATGCCTTAGAGGCCATTATTGTATCATACTAGTTTGTATATTACTTAATGAAAGCTTTTATATACACGGATATAGTAATAGTCTTGCTCAAAATGGTAGTATGCTACCTGATTTGTTTCTACCTCAATATATGCATGTCTCTTTTTAGCATATTGCTTATACATATTGGTAGAGTACTTAGGATATTTGCTTGATCACCAGCGTTGTGATGGCAGTCACACTAGTAGGGGTGTTCCCTGATTAAAAATCAGGGTTTTCCTCAAAGAGGCATCACATGTTCAAACGTGACCAAGGGTCACATGTTGACACGTGATCTATTTACAAGGTTAAAATCTGAGCAAAACAGAATCATAAACAAGCGGCTGAAGGAGGACCCAACTGGGGGTCACGTGCTCATACGTGACCAATGGTCACATGTCAACACGTGATGGTTAAAGCAGAAATAAAAACGAATGGCTGAAGGAGGACCCAACTGGGGGTCACGTGCTCACACGTGACCAATGGTCACGTGTCAACACGTGATGGTTAAAACAGAAGCATAAATAAGCGGCTGAAGGAGGACCCAACTGGGGGTCACATGCTCACACGTGACCAATAGTCACGTGTTAACACGTGAGGGTTAAAACAGATGCATAAATAAGTGGCTGAGAAAAGGACTCAATTGGGGGTTACGTGCGCACACGTGACCAAGAGTCACGTGCCAGCACGTGACAGGCTTTGAAAGCCTTACAGTTTAATAGAATTAAAATTCTAAATTTCTCTAAAATCTTTCCAAATGGAAAAGAATTATGGGGAACCGTTGGATTGAAAATCCAGGGGTGATTAAATATCACCAATTGATGGAAAAATCTTAGACAGGGAAAGATTTTCCTAAATCTCACCGAAAATAACAAACAGAATATCTTTGGATTGAAAATTCAATGGTGAATAAAATTCACTGAATGATCTAAAGGATCATATTAATTATGAAAACAAACAAAATCTTTCAATGAAAGATTTATTAAACAAATTGATTCTTTTTTTTCTCCTATAAATAGGAGCCAAGAGGAGGAAAAGAGGGAGAATTTTGGAGATATAGAATTTTGGAATCTTGAAATTTCAGAGAGAAAAGAAAGGAGAATTTAATTCTCAACAAAGAAAACCATAGGTGAGAAAAAGTAAGGGGATCAAACTTCAAACAGAGAATTTAATTCTCAAAAATCTAAGAGTTTAACTCTTTTGCAAAGAACTTAGTTCTTCCTCTAGTTGAAGATCTGCAGAAGCAAATCTCCCCATAGGTTGAGAATTTAATTCTCATCGGGTTGAGATTTTGCCATGCAGATCCAAGACTTAGGGGGGATTGAGTTCAGAGAATTTAATTCTCCAAAATTTATAGGAATTTAATTCCTCCAAGATGAAATTAGGGTTTAACCCTATATGAGAATTTAATTCTTCTAAAATTATAGAAATTTAATTCCTTCAAGATGAACAGAATTAGAATTTAACCCTATATGAGAATTTAATTCTCTTAAAATTATAGGAATTTAATTCCTGCAAGATGGACAGAACTAGGGTTTAACCCTAATTGAGAATTTAATTCTCTCAAATTCATAGGAATTTAATTCCTCCAAAATCATAATTAGGGTTCCTACAGAGAATTTAATTCTTAAAGATAAAAAGATCTCCACGCATGCAAAAGAATTAAGGTCACGTGTCCCCACGTGACCCCTGAAAAGATCCTTAAAAATGAGAAGGAAAAAAGCTCTGAGGCAACGCCTCACGGGCTCCCACATGATCTCCAAAGCGCAGAAAGAGAAAGCAAAGGAAATCTAAGCTTTGGGCGCTCTCACGTGCTCCCACGTGACCCCTTAGCAAATGCTTTAACAATCAGTGCATAAATGTCCATCACGTGCCAGCACGTGATGCTCAAAATAAAAATAAAAAAAAAATGTTTAACACTTAATTGCAGAGCGAAGTAAAAAGGGATGTGGTCCCATCTTTGGGCGCCCTCACGTGTCCACACGTGACCCCTTTTTCTTTAGTGTTTAACACTAATTTGAGAGTTCTGTCTCCAGTGTTTAACACTGTTGCTCTTTAGTGTTTAATACTACTTTTAGCCAAATTGGCTAATTTTCCAGAGGCAAAAGTCCCTCCTCCAAATGAATATCAAAATTGAGGAAATCAAAGATAAAAATGTTGCCAAAGCCCTCGAACTCTCGTTTAGCATTGCTAAATAATATGGGCTCGAATCCAGACAAATGTCTAATGGTCCAACAGAGGACCAACACTTCAAACTTAATTGGACTTAGCCAAAGTAGGCCATAAGTCCTCAATTCAGACTCAACTGAGCCAATGTGCTCATAATATAATTAATTGATCTTAGTTCCAAATTGGACTACAGATCATTTAATCCACCCTGGTTCAAGGGTACATCTCTTCACTCCTTTGATATTTGTCGTTGTAATTCCTCAACGTCTTCAAAGAGGTGACGGGTCCCGACAACCACACATTTCACGGACTGTGGGGTCTTTAAACTCATGGATTATAATGTCCTTAACCTCGACCGTGATGTCTTAAAACTAACGTCAGACTGTGGGGTCCTTAAGCCCACGGACTATGATGTCCTTAACCTCGACCGTGATATCTTAAAACTAATATCGGACTGTAAGGTCCTTAAACTCACGGACTATGATGTCCTTAACCTCGATCGGGATGTCTTTAAACTAACATTGGACTGTGGGGTCCTTAAACTCACGGACTATGATATCCTTAACCTCGACCGCGATGTCTTTAAACTAACATTGGACCGAGATGTCCTTAAACTAACAATGGACCATAATGTCCTTAAACTAATTATCGACCGCAATGTCATTAAACTAAACAATAGAGCCCAATTGCTCTCTTGTTGGACCTAAACGATCCCGTTAAGTTGATCTTAGTCTAAAATTAGACTAACGTATCCTTAACAAACGTTTAAGTCGATCTTAGTCTCAAATAAGACTAACGTATCCTTAAACCCAAACCCACAAACCCAAATCTACAAAAGATACGGATTTGGACTAGTCCACGCCCTACGGGCGACGACATAACTTAGTCTCCGTATACAATCCATGGGCAACCAAACACAAAACAAACACCCACGACACGATGTGACCATCTGGAGAAGGAGAAAGTTGTTACCGCGATGCGGTAGCATAATTAATTGCAGGGGCTTACGCCTGCACGGAAGAGCATCCCCACAATAAAAAAACCCTCACAACGAGGGGGAATCTGACGAAGTTTGCTACATCGGCCGCATCTGTTTAAGCCTTTGATACACGGTGTCATCAATCAAGTTGGCATCTTCGGAGAGGTGGACAGATAGCACCAATTAGCATCTGCCCCGAATTTCAGGCAAGACGTACATCGCGTTTCCGCCCCGTCTTTCAGAGGGGAACAGATTCTGGCATGCCCGGTGGGACCTTTTCCTCTTTCCACTCCACACTTCGTGTGTCGTGTTCGCGAACGGATCACGGTTTGCTAATGGTTGCCCTTGGGTTCGAGGTACTAAGATTTGGCATTTTGCTTGGTGCAGAAAGCGAAGGATCAATGGCGTCCACTTGCGTGAAGTGTTCCAGCTGCAACTGCAACTCACGTTCCGCCTCATCTGGAGGCATAGCTTATGGGCCCCAAGCGGCTTCCCTGTTCACGATGCCGGTGGAACAGGTCACTCAGGACACTACAGGATTGTTTTTCGGGACCATGCTCCCGCCAACGAACTTCAGCGCTCCTATGCCAGCACCGGAAGCTCCCAAGAATTCGGTCTTCGATCAGCTTGCTACTACCACGGCCCCTCTCAACGGGTCGTCCAGCTTCAACTCCTCGGTCTTCGCCAGACTGAGCCTGAACTCCGATGGGCCTGCCAAGAAGCCCATGACACCTGAAGTGGCCATCCTAAAGAAGATAGCCATCTCTGCTCCTGAAGTCGTCAAGGCGGCTTCTCCTGCCAAAGAGTCGGTCTTTACAAGACTAACTATTCCGGCTCCCGTTCCTGCTCGAAGGTCTGTCTTTGACAGATTGGATACCGCTACTCAAAAGACGTCAGTCTTCAAAAGGCTGGCACCAACGGCGCCTCATCTGGACAGGGGGCAAGACAAAGCCATCCCCATCACCGAACCAGCCCCAACAGCTCGACACGCTCGACGTCGCCACTGGCGTCGAGTAAGGAAGGCCGGGGGCAGCTCCCCCTCTGGGCTAACTCCACCGGCTCCAACGGTGGAAATTAATGCTGCTGTTCCAACCGGGAATAGCTTTGAGCTGCTGAACAAGGTGCGCAGGAATTCGCCTATCGCCGTACTAAAAAGATCTCCGCCGCCGGTGGAGACTGTCACAGAAATGAAGCCGGAACAATCCCCTCAACGACTGTCTTCTAAAGTTTACAAAATCTGGCCACAAGTCTGAGAGTCGGTAGTTGATCGAGACTATCCCCGCCGGCAGAAGAAGTTGAAGGTCCGACAGGAAGAAAACCGTCCTGTTAAGCCACAAAAGACGACGGCTATTTGGGTGCCCACTGCAACGGCCCCTTCAACTTCGACCGCTCATAAGAGGAGAAGGTCGGAGAAAATCCCCATGCCTGCGAAAAATGTCAAAAGCATTGAGCCTAAACGCCCTAAGTCTGGGGGCATGGTGGTGCATACCGTCTATATGGCATACGGAAAAGAGGATAGCCGTATCTCCACAGGTCATCGATCGCTTACGCGATCCATGACAAAAGCCCAAGAGCAGCAGCAGAAGCTTCAGGAGATGATGACTGCTATGGCCGCGCTCACAGGACCGAAAGCAAGCCCAGAGACATCCTCGAAGCAACGCCACGAGCAGGAAACCGATGCCGAGTTCCTTCGGAGAATGCTTGAGAAGAAGGACAAAGAGGCCGCGGAACAAGCGGCTAATATAAAGCAAATGGCCCTTCTATTCCAAGATATTGTGGGCATGATGATTCAGCCGGACCCTCCAGCCAAAGATTCTCCAGTAATAATTGAAGATGACAGAGGAGAAACATCGAATGCTCTGCCGGCTCTGTCAACAGCCAAGGAGGAGACAATCTCCAAAGCTGTCATGGATGACTATATTGCTCAGCAAATACAAGTTCACCAGGCGAATGAAGTGGCTGGGCAAGTTGTCAAAACTGGGCGACCGTATCCAGGCTGGTATGATCAGATAAAGTACCCGCCGGGCTACACGATCCCTAAATTCCATGTGTACAAGGGGACAGGCAATCCCCATCAACAAGTCGCTCAGTTCAGGACTCTTTGTGGCAACACCGGTGGCGATGATAAACTTTTGCTCCGCCAACTCGTCGGCAGCTTATCGGAGACGGTGTTTGAGTGGTACTCCGAACTTCCAAACGACTCTGTCAAAACTTTCACAGAAATGGAGTTATTGTTCACCCAGCGATTCGCGAGCGCAAGTGAACACACCCCGATAACATCATTGATCAATGCAAGGGTGAAGCCGGGCGAGACGTGGGTTCAGTACGCAATTCGATGGCGGAATCTGTGGTCAAAATGCGAACAGCGCATTGAAGAAGCACCAGCGGTGGGCATGTTCATGGGCACTCTAGACCCTCATGCAACTATTTTACAGTTCATGATGTTCTTCAAACCGACCACATTCCAGGATTTAATCGACAAGCTAGCCCAAATGGATCAGATGGGTCATAGACCGTCCCCTCCGAAGCCAGAACCGCGGAACGAAAAGGGAAAAGGGAAGGCGACCTTCGTTGCGAATACCCAGCAACAGCCTAGTGCTCCAAAACTAACGGATCAACTGGAAGAGAGGCGGCGCTATCATAATGAGAAAATGAAGCGTCCTTACTCGTTCCCACGGGACAAAACGAAGAGATTATTCGAACTAGCAATGCGCAATAGGCTTATCAATCTGCCGAATCCAAAGTGACCATTGAAACCCGGCGAAGCGAATAATCCCAATTATCGTCCTTACCACCAGACGGTAAGCCATCCAATCGAAGATTGCTTCATCTTTAAGGGATGGATCGAGGATCAGTACCAACAAGGCAAGTTTGCGTTGTCTGAGAAGTGGAAAGTAAGCCCACCACAACCGCACACTCCTAAGAAGATGGACACACCGGGGGCAACGTGCTCTTTTGTTGAAGAAGATCCATGGGAGGTCGTTCTTTCATCCAAAACCAAAAGAATGCTGAATGATCTCCAGACATGCCCGGCGATCAGGTGGAAGAATCCGCTAGAACCCCAGATCATCGAAGGAATGCTGAAGCCGCGCCCAGCTCTAAAAATTGGTGGTGATAGCCAAAGCGTTCACACCCAGCCGTCAAAATCTTCAAAGAAAAAGAAGAAATCCAAGAGGCCCGTGAAGCCTGGCGACAAGCGCACGGACCTGCAAAAACAGATTGACACGCTGGAAGAATATAATCAGAAGGCGCGAACTCCAATCACGCTCCAAGAGTTCCTCGGCCACATCCTTGAAGACGGAGATGATGGAGAAGATTCGTCAGATGAATCTGAGGATTACGTAGCAAGTTGCCATATGATCTCTCACTCGTCGATAGATGATAAAGAATTTCCTTGCACCGAGAGACTGGAGGCAGGTCCTGAACCAGAACTTCCAGGGCCATCAGATGAAATGATCGACGCATTCCTGAACGAAGCTCTTCTGAAAAGTAAAGCTGATCGGAAGCGTGAGATGACCATATTTGAAAAGGCCAAACGCTGGCGACTGGACGAAAGAGTCGAGACCCTCCCGCTGAGTCAAAGGACCTCTGTCGCGAATAAAAACAAGTTCAAGATGAGGAAAATGTTTGCTAAAGCCATATCAATGGGAATGAAGCTACCACCCTCCGAAGGAAACACTCTCGGTGAGGCGGAAATGCATCCTAGCTACTGCTTATATCATCGAAAGATTGCACACCCCATCGAAGAGTGCAACACTTTTAAAAGATGGTGGAAGGGGTATGTTGCTCACCGACAACATTTTAAGCGGATGAAACGTAAAACTCGTCGGGAGCGAAGAAATGCGATTGAGGAGCGTAAAAGAACTACTGGCAACTGTCGCATGGTCAACGCTGGAGGATTGCAGGTTCTCACCTTCGGGAGCAACTCTGACGAGGAGATGGCTCTTGGCCCTCTCTTTAAAGAATCCACCTTGGGGAAAGAGGAAGAACCGAAGGCCTATGAAAATATTCAGCTGCGCAATCGTATACTGCCCGAGAAGAATCTCGGACCCACAAACAGAAAAGATAAGGGAAAAGAAAAGGTCTCTGAGGATATCGCCCTAGATGACCAAGTCATGAAAGAGCGGACCGCCAAAGACCCGCCCGCCAAAGACCCGCCAAAGAAAAGTAAGGTGGACTACAACGTTCTGGCGCACTTAAGGAAGCTACCCTCGCAGCTCAGCATTCTCGACGCCCTTTTACTATCAAAAGAAGCAAGAGATTCATTGATCAAGGCGCTACAAGAGCCAGAGCAATTCCAAGATTTCCTTGCCGAAGAAAGGATGAAGGACAAGCTAGAAGAAGTGCACACAGCCGATGTCACCTTCGGCGATGAAGATCTCCTCCTTGGGACGTGCGAGCACAACCGTCCCTTATATGTCTCAGGATACTGTCACGATATAAAGATAGGCAAAATCCTGGTCGACAACGGGTCCTCCGTCAATCTCCTCAACGTGCGAGTATTGAAGGAAATCTGCATGAGCGTTCAGCACCCCGCTCGCGATAAAATTACCATCTCCGGTCTCGACTCCCAGTCATCACGGACTCTCGGGTCTGTAATACTGACACTGCGCTTCGGGCTGCCTGTCACAGACATTAAATTTCACGTCATTGACGCTAAGACATGCTACAATGCTTTGCTCGGCCGGCCCTAGTTACATGAGTACAACATTATTCCTTCTACACAACACCAGTGTACGAAGTATTTCAGGGATGGCCTCGAGTACACTGTGACGGGAGAATCGAACCCATTCTCCGTGAATGAAGTCCGGAAGTACGAAGATGCAAAATACTTCTTACCAGATTTTAAGGATACGGAAAGATGCTACAAACCGAAAGACAAAGCTATCATCACTATTCCAGTATTCGGGAGTGATACCGAAGAGGAAGAAGAGATAGTTTATTCGGGGCCGCCTCAACGCAACAACCCGGGACCGTCCGCCCCCATGTTGATCTTCGGCAGCGACTCGGAAGACGAGATTAATGATGTATTCTCCGTCGGCCACCAATACAAGCATTCACTGGTGATAATCAGAGTTTGCAAATCACCATGATTCCGCGGAAGCACTACAAAGATCTCGACGTACTTGAAGCTTATAGTGTGAAAGAGCTACAAACATTTTACGTCCCTCCCAGATGAAAAGGTGAACAGGCGATCCTATTCTACCGATCGGGGGAAACAAAAGTGGAGAAAGAAATCTGGCATGGCGCCGATCCCCTGCTCAATAGACTTCAGCCCATCCGTCTACCTAGATATTACTCGGAAGGCTTGAGAAGGCTATTGAAGCGCCAAGGGGTACCCTTCAGACAGACTGCTCGACAGGTTCGGTTCTATAACAGGATTTGGGATGTCCCCGGAACTCAGCGCAAACTGCCCAACGGGAGAATGGAAACGGCCGGGCTCGGATATGTTCGATCCAAGAAACGGGAACGAGTCCATGGTAGCTACGTCATATATGACTTCGATGAAGAAGAGGACGCCCTGTCAAAAAACGCTTACCCTAAACCAAAACGAGATCCTACCATCAAAATGCTGAGTCTGTCGTTCGGAGAACGAATGGACAAGCTTATCAGGGAAGCGGGCCGAAAGATCCGGGATGACTATAACCGCGAGATGGCCATTTACGAAAAAGCCAAGATACAACGCCTCCTTCAACAGGCCGCGGAGAATGGCAATGTTCTTCCTTATCAACCCGTCATACAAAAGGCCCGACGCAGAGGCAAAAATAAGTCAAAAAACGGGAAAAGCGTTCGAGAGCGACAAAACGGGACCAAGAAGCCACGCGATCAGGAATCGAGCAATCCGAATTCGTCCCTTATGAAGAAGATGAGCCGAGTATATTCTTTTCCTCAGAACAAAACACGGAAGATACTTGATCTCTCCATAAAACATCAGATGATTACGCTTCTGGAGTGCAAACACCCCGAGCAAGCCAACGAAATCTCTCACCCAGACTATTGCTCTTATCACCGAGCGATAGGACATCCTCTCGAAGACTGCTTCACCTTTAAGAACTGGGTCGAAGACCAATATCAGCTCGGTAAGTTCGCTATATCCGACAGTTGGAGGATAACTCCGCCGCAGAAGCACGAACCAAAAACCATGCATACAGCGAGAATAGAACCAGATCAACATCGGTCTTGGAAGCGAGCTCATACCTGTCATATGATAATACTATCAAAAGAAGGGCCTGAGGATAGGGATGACCTCCCCTGGTGCTTCGAAAACGATGATGAAGAAGTGATCTCAGAGTTTCCACCGGCGCCAATAGAGCTGGAAGATGGAATACATACCACTGTAGATAACCTCAAGAAAGTTGATTTGGGAACGGCAAGTGACCCATGACTGACATTCGTCAGTGAGTTGCTGTCTGAAGAAAAAGTGGCTACGCTAAAAGACGTGCTTAGGAAACATAAAGATTGCTTCGTATGGAACTATTCCGAGATGCCAGGACTAGATCCAGAAATTGCTGTCCACAAACTGGCAATATCCCCGGACGTCAAGCCAATCAAACAAGCACCGAGAAGAATGCGGCTCGAGCTTGAGATGAGCATCAACGCCGAGGTCAAGAAGCTGATCGACTCTGGCCAAGAAGTTCAATATCCTGACTGGATCACCAACATCGTCCCGGTGATGAAGAAAAATGGGACAGTGCGCATATGTGTGGACTTTCGGGATCTCAATAAAGCTTGCCCGAAAGCCAACTTCCTAGTACCGGTCACCGAGCTGATGATAGATAATACGTCCACTCACGAAGTCTTCTCCTTCATGGACGGCTCGTCAGGATATAATCAGATAAAGATGCATCCCGAGGACCAGAAGCATACCGCTTTCCGGACCCCTTTGCATATATTCTGCTACAAAGTGATGCCCTTCGGTCTAAAGAACGCTGGTGCCACCTATCAGAGGGCCATGATGAAGATTTTCAACGACCTCATACATGAAATCGTCGAATGCTATATCGACGACCTCGTGGTTAAAAGCAAATCATACGAGAAACATTTAGAGCATCTGAAGATCGTATTTCAATGCCTCCGGCAATACAAGTTGAAGATGAACCCTCTCAAATGTGCGTTCAGAGTTTCCTCGGGCAAGTTCATGGGATTTATCGTATGACACCGAGGCATCGAGATAGATCCGTTAAAAATTAAGGCAATTATGGAGATGCCCCCGCCAAGGACTCTTAAGCAATTGCGGTCTCTCCAAGGGAAGCTCGCGTATATCCGACGATTTATAGCCAATCTCTCAGGCAAGTGTCGTCCTTACAGCCACCTGATAAAGAAAGGAACCCCTTTCGTCTGGGATCGCAAATGCCAAAGCGCGCTGGACGAAATCAAGCAGTACCTACAAAATCCGCCAGTGCTGGCTGCTCCGGTCAAGGGAAAACCCCTCATTTTGTATACAACCGCCCTTGAAGGTTCCTTAGACGCATTATGGGCATAAGAGAATGACCAAGGGAATGAGAGAGCCCTCTACTATTTGAGTCGAGTTCTGCTGGGGGCAGAAAGCAATTATTCTCCCATCAAAAAACACTGCATGGCATTAATCTTCGCGATAACGAAGCTCAGGCACTATGCATTGGCGCATGACGTCCGTCTCATATCAAAGGTGGATCCTCTCAAATATTTGATGTCAAAGGCCATATTGACAGGGCGGCTCGCTAAGTGGGCCATGCTCTTGATGGAATTCTCAATAACCTATCGTCCCCTCAAGGCAGTGAAAGGCCAGACCATCGCCAACTTCCTCGCCGAGCATCCGATACCTGCCGATTCTCCCTTGAATTACGAACTGCCAGACGAACATGCGTTTGACATGATCGACGGTAGTGGCACCCGATGGGAACTTTACTTTAACGGAGCGTCTTCCATGAAGAAGTGCAAACAAAGCACCCCCATAATCAAATCAGGGATATGCCTCATCTTCGTAACTCCACAAGGAGGAATAATGAGCTTCGCCTTCTCCTTAACAGAGCCGAGAACAAACAATGAAGCCGAGTATGAAACTTTGATAGCAGGTCTCGAGATCGCTATCGACATGGGAATTGAGAACCTCCTCATATACGGAGACTCCCAACTGGTCGTTAGTCAAGTAAACGGCGACTATCAAACGTGCAAGCCAGAGTTGGTAAAGTACGGCGAGAGGGTACAGCAACTGCTGACCCAAATACCTTCCTACACCTTGGAAAGCATACCGCGTGCGGAAAATAGCAAAGCGGATGCATTAGCCAAGCTTGCTAAAGAATTGGCCGATGAGAACCTCGATGACGTAAGAATCGTGGTACAAAGCCGTCGGGTTCTTGCACCGGCAGAAATATCTCCGGAGTCGTCCGAGGAAAAGGGGGCGACCGATCAAATCGCTCTACAAGTGAAAGACCAAGAAAAAGTTGAAGATTGGAGAGAGGTCTTTATAGACTACTTCAAATCCCATCGAACGCCTGAAGATGCGTCCTCAAAAATCAGCTCATGAAGCGATCCCTATCTTTTGCCTTCGTCAATGATACTCTGTACAAGAGGTCATTTGATTCTCTGTGGTTAAGATGCCTAGGACCTGAAGAAGCAAAAAGAGTCGTCCAAGAAACTCACGACGGACTCTGCAGTTCTCACTAAGCCGGGCTGAAGATGAAGCTGAGGATCAAACGGATGGGTTATTATTGGCCACGATGATCCAGGACTACCTCGAATATGCAAAGCAATGCCACTCGTGCCAAATCCATGGGGACTTTATCAATCAGCATCCAAATCCACTACATCCAACGGTGGCTGGCTGGCCGTTCGAAATGTGGGGAACTGACATAATCGGCCCGATCGAACCAGCATCGTCCAGAGGACATCGATTCATTTTGGCGACAACCGATTACTTCTCCAAATGGGCAGAAGTAGTACTGCTGAGGGAGGTGAAGACGGAGAATATCTTCCATTTCTTCAAGACACACGTCATTTATTGGTTTGGAACTCTGCGACGAATCATTTCCGATAACGGGCCAGCCTACAGAAGCCACAAGATCAGCCGCTTCGCACAACAGCATAACATAGACTGGAGATACTCCTCAGTCTATAATCCCCGAGCTAACGGTCTAGCTGAGGCTTTCAACAAGACCTTGACGAAGATCGTGAAAAAGATGGTGTTACGAAATAAGAAAGACTGGCATGAGAGATTGCATGAAGCTCTCTGGGCGTACCGGACTACATTCAAAACGGCCACGAACACAACTCCATACGCATTAGTATTCGGTACATAGGCGGTACTCCCCCTCAAGATAGAGCTACCCTCTCTACGAGTGGCAGTTCATTACGAGCTAACGGATGAAGAGAATGCTCACCTTCGGCTTAAGGAGCTCGATGCCCTTGATGAAACCCGGCTCGTAGCGCAACAAAATCTAGAGGCTTATAAAGCAAAGATGACGCGCTCATACGAAAGATTGACTAAGCCGAGAACATTCCGCCAAGGCGAACTCGTGCTAGTGGTCAAAAGACCTATGATCCCCAACCGTGCCAAGCGGGAAAAATTCAAGCCGAACTATGAAGGCCCGTATATTATAGACAAAGTCTACCAGAGTGGAGCCTATCTACTCATGGACATGCATGGCGAAAGGCCTTTCAGGTCAATAAATGGTCGCTTCCTAAAGAAATATTGCGCCTAACAAGTCACGGCCTAGGTCAATGATAGATGACGACGACTATGTCTGCTCGCTATCTTCCTAATCCAAAACTCTGTAAGTAGTAACCGGCTTCCTTAACAACGGACCGAAACGTCCTTAAACTAACAACGGACCGAAACGTCCTTAAACTAACAACGGACCACTATGTCCTAAAACTGGCCGTTGACCGAGATGTCGATAAACTACGGTGGATTACAGCATCCACAAAGCTGATATATCAAAAAAAAGAATAAAAAAAGAGAGAGAAAAAAAAGAAAACGGTATGTCCATAAGCAAAATGGGCACGGATGAAAACCCGAAAGGGCTCCGTGAGTAAAAACAGCAGGGCTACCGGCGAGTTTTGTGAAAACCCGAAAGGGCGCAGTTTCGTTAAAATAAAAGAAAAGAAAAAAAACGGTATGTCCATAAGCAAAATGGGCACGGATGAAAACCCAAAAGGGCTCCGTGAGTAAAAACAGCAGGGCTACCGGCGAGTTTTGTGAAAACCCGAAAGAGCGCAATCTCGTTAAAAGACACTTGCAAGGTCTTCTCGACTTTGTAAGGAGAAATCATCCGCGTGAGATTCTTACGACTCACAAGGGAGAAACACACTTAGGGATCCCCATGATCCCTTGGGAGAAATTAAACTTGCGAGATCCTCACGGCTCGTAAGATTTGAAAGTCTTAAGCTACAGGGATCTGAACATGTTCTTAAGTAGCCCCACAACCTCCAATACTGTCCTACAAGCGGCTCAATGCTGACCCTTGTATACAATCCACGGGCACGAATAAATATTTCCCTAACAAGGTCCCATCCATGGCTAGGGATATGTCTGCACGGTGAACTGCCCTTGTAAGTCCTCTCTACTTATAAGGAGAAAACACTCTTGTAAGATCCTTACGACTTACAAGAGATCATACACTTAGGAATCCTCACGATTCTTAAGGAGAAATTGCACCTACGAGATCCTCACGACTCGCAGGGAGAAATACCTTTATGAGACCCTTACGGCTCATGAAGTCAAAAGCCTTAGTCGACAGAATCCTAACCCTGTCTACTAAGCCACCTTTGTTCGACATCGACAGAGGTAAATGATGATTCGCTCCTGGCAATATCCCAGTAGTAGCGGTGCCGATGCCGAAATCGGTGTCTAATTCCGAGCTTGCAACGAAAAGCCAGAAAGCCACACATGCATACGAAATAGCCGAAATGATGAGGCAACTTGCAGACAAAATCAGCAAGTAAAAATATATGCATGTAAAATAGCCAAAATGATTGGGCAACTCGCAATAAAATGCAGCGAGTAAAAATAAAAAAAATAGCCGAAATGATTGGACACCGCGAAAAATAGCCGAAATAATTAGGCTATCGCGACCTTCACGATATAAAAGCTGAAATGATAGAGCATCGCGGAAATAAAAAAAAATGATGATAAATGGAAAAATGAAATTCATGCCCTACAGGTGATATCATGTCAATCCCTGTATACAATCCAGGGGCGCAAACGAAGAGGAAATCACACCCGTCCTCCCCAAGCTTCGTCAGAAGGAGAGGCCAAATCTCAATGGTTCACAGATAGCCTGGAGATCATCTCAACATTCGTCTCATTACAACGGACACAATATCAAGCAAAGCGGAACAGTGGCAACTCCCAGTTCCATGACTCGGCAGTGTACAGATGACCGAGAGTCAAGCTCTGACTCCGTGAAATGCGGATAAAGTCAACCCTTCCTGGTCACGTGGAACGTGGATAATGTCAACTCTGACCCCGTGTGAAGCATCCAGAGCGGAGCCTGGTCCTCGCCGAACACGACAGTGAACCCGTGGGAAGCATCCAGAGCAAAATTCATGGCTACGTGGAACGCGAATTATGTCACTCTTGACCCCGTGGAAAACGTCCAGAGCGGATCCTGGTACTCGCAGAGCACGGCAGTGAACCAGTGTGAAGCATCCAGAGCGAAGCCTGGTCCTCGCCGAACACGGCAGTAAACCCGTGGGAAGCATCCAGAGCAAAATTCCTGGCTACGTGGAACGCGGATTATGTCACTCCTGACCCCGTGGAAAACGTCCAGAGCGGATCCTGGTCCTCGCAGAGCACGGCAGTGAACCTGTGTGAAGCATCCAGAGCAAAATTCCTGGCTACATGGAACGCGGATTATGTCACTCCTGACCCCGTGGAAAACGTCTAGAGAGGATCCTGGTCCTTGCAGAGCACGGCAATGAACCCGTGTGAAGCATCCAGAGCGGAGTCTGGTCCTCGCCGAACACGGCAATGAACCCGTGGGAAGCATCCAGAGCAAAATTCCTGGCTACGTGGAATGCGGATTATGTCACTCCTGACCCCGTGGAAAATGTCCAGAGCGGATCCTGGTCCTCGCAGAGCACGGCAGCGAACCCGTGTGAAGCATCCAGAGCGGAGCCTGGTCCTCGCCGAACACGGCAGTGAACCCATGGGAAGCATCCAGAGCAAAATTCCTGGCTACGTGGAATGCGGATTATGTCACTGTTCCCCTCCGAAAGATGTGCAAGACGGACGTCTTGCCTGAGATTCGGGGCAGATACTAATTGGTGCTATCCGTCCACCTCTCCGAAGATACCAAGTTGATTTATGGCACCATGTATCAAATGTTTAAACGGATGCGGCCGATGTAGCAGACTTCGTCAGATTCCACCTCATCTGAGGGGTTTTTGATTGTGGGGATGCTCTTCCTTGCAGGCGCAAGCCCCTGCAGTTAATTACGCTACCGCATCGCGGTAACAAATTTCTCCTTCTCTATACGGTCACTTCGTGTCGTGGGTGTTTGTTTTGTGTTTGGTTGCCCGTGGATTGTATACGGAGACTAATTTATGTCGTCGCTCGTAGGGCGTGGATTAGTCCAAATCCGTATTTTCTTAGATTTGGGTTTTGGGGTTTGGGTTTAAGGATACGTTAGTCTCATTTGAGACTAAGATCAACTTAAACGTTCGTTAAGGATATGTTAGTCTAATTTCAGACTAAGATCAACTCAACGTCTGTTAAGGACGCGTTAGTCTAATTTTAGACTAAGATCAACTTAACGGGATCATTTAGATCCAACAAAAGAGCATTTGGACTCTATTGTTTAGTTTAAGGACATTGCGGTCGATTTCCGGTTTAAGGACATGGTGGTCCAATACCAGTTTAAGGACATACTGGTCCAATACCAGTTTAAGGACATAGTGGTCCAGGATAAGGACATCATAGTCCGTGAGTTTACAGACTTCACGGTCAAGGTTAAGGACATCATAGTCCGTGAGTTTAAAGACCTCACAGTCAAGGTTAAGGACATCATAGTCCGTGAGTTTAAAGATCTCACAGTCAAGGTTAAGAACATCATAGTCCGTGAAATGTGTGGTTGTCGGGACCCGTCACCTCTTTGAAGACGTTGAGGAATTACAACGACAAATATCAAAGGAGTGAAGAGATGTACCCTTAAACCAAGGTGGATTAAATGATCTATAGTCCAGTTTGGAACTAAGTCCAATTAATTATATTATGAGCACATTGGCTCAGTTAAATCTGAATTGAGGACTTATGGCCAATTTGGGTTAAGCCCAATTAGATCTGAAATGTTGGCCCTTTATTGGGCCATTAGACATTTGTCTGGGTTCAAGCCCACATTATTTAGCAATGCTAAACCAGAGTTTTAAGGGCTCTGATAACATTTTATCTTTTATTAGGCACTGACCATTCATCATGGCTCTGGAGTTTACTTTGAATGTCATGTGAAATGATCAAGTTTGGAAAACAAGGGTATATTTGAAGTTCAGTCAAAGGGGAATCCTGCCTCTAGAAAAACTTAGCCATTTTGGGCTAGGTTGGTTTTGAAATAGTGTTAACACTAGAAGGTATTTAACGATCACGTGTTCCCACATGATGCGCTTTAAAAATAGTGTTAAACACTAAAAATGGGGTAGTCACGTAGGGTCACGTGAGGCGCTTGAGAATTGGGCCGAAACTCCTTTATTTTACCCTCAAAGCTGCAAATAAGTGTTAAACACTTAGCTTTCAGGCCATCACGTGTGAGCACGTGAGGCATCTGAAGATGGGGCCAGATTTCCTTTTACTTTGTTCTGCAAATAAGTGTTAAACACTTTTTGACTTTCTGGCCATCACGTGCGAGCACATGATAAGCATTCATGCACTGATTTGTTAAGGCATTCATTAGGGGTCACGTGGTAACACGTCAGAGCGCCAAGAGCCAACATTTCCTTTGCTTTTATTCTCTTTGTTTTAGAGATCACGTGGGAGCACGTGAGGCATTGCCTCAAAGCTTTTTCCTTCTCATTTTTGGGGATCTTTTCAGGGGTCACGTGGGGCCACGTGACCTTAGTTCTTTGCATGCATGGAGATCTTTTAAGTCTCTTTATTTTTTTAAGAATTAAATTCTCTGTAGGGTTAAACCCTAATTACGACATTGGAAGAATTAAATTCCCATTTTGAAAGAATTAAATTCTTATATAGGGTTAAACCCTAATTTTCTTTTAGAGGAATTAAATTCCCATAGTTTTTGGAGAATTGAATTCTCATATAGGGTTGAACCCTAGTTTTTATCTTGGAGGAATAAAATTCCTATAACTTTGGGAGAATTAAATTCTCATATAGGGTTAAACCCTAGTTTTGTTTTGGGAGAATTAAATTCTCTAAACTCAATTCCCCTTCTAAGTTTTGGATCTGCATGGCAGGATCTCAACCCGATGAGAATTAAATTCTCAACTTATGGAGAGATGTGCTCTTTGCAAATCTTCAACCAGAGGAAGAACTAAGTTCTTTTGTGCAGAAGAGTTAAACTCTTAGATTTGAGAATTAAATTCTCTGTTTGAAGTTTTGATCCCCTTTCTTTTCTCATCTAGGGTTTTTCTTTGTTGAGAATTATATTCTCCTTTCTTTTCTCTCTGAAATTTCAAGATTCCAAAACTTTATCTCCAAAAACTCTCTCTCCTCCTTTTTAATTCTTCCTCTTGGCTCTTATTTATAGAAGAAGGAAAAGAATCAATTTGTTTAGCAAATCTTTCATTGAAAGGTCTTGTTTGTTTTCATAGTTGATATAAGCCTTTAGATCATTAAGTGAATTTTATTCACCGTTAGATTTTAAATCCAAAGATATTCTGTTTGTTATTTCTGGTGAGATTTTCAGGAAAATCTTTCCTTGTCTAAAATCATTCCATAAATTGGTGATTTTTAATCACTCTTGGATCTTTAATCCAACGGTCCCCATAATCCTTTTCCATTTGGAAAGATTTAAAAGCTTTTAGAATTTTATTTCTATTAACTGTAAGGCTTTCGAAGCCAGTCGCGTGCTGACACGTGACCCTTGGTCACGTGTGAGCACGTGTCTCCCAATTGAGTCCTTTTCTCAGCGTTTACATACGCTTCAGTTTTAACCATCACGTGTCAACACGTGACCATTGGTCACGTGTGAGCACGTGACACCTCATTGTCCTTCAGATGTTTGTTATTTTATTTCTGTTTTAATTGTCACGTGTCAACACGTGACCGTTGGTCACGTGTAAGCACGTGATACCTCATTGAGGTATTTCCCGATTTTTAGAATTAAATTCTATTAATCCGCAAGGCTTTCAAAGCTGTCACGTGCTGGCACGTGACCCTGGTCACGTGTGAGCACGTGACCCCCAATTGAGTCATCTTTCAGCCGTTTGTTTTCCTTTCTGCTTGATGGGGTTTTATCCATCACATGTCATCACGTGACCATTGGTCACGTGTGAACACGTGATACCTCATTGAGGTAATTCCTGATTTTTTAATCAGAAAACAGTCACTCCTGATCCCGTGGAAAACGTCCAGAGCGGATCCTGGTCCTCGCAGAGCACGACAGTGAGCCCGTGTGAAGCATCCAGAGCGGAGCCCGATCCTCGCCGAACACGGCAGTGAACCCGTGGGAAGCATCCAGAGCAAAATTCCTGGCTATGTGGAACGCGGATTATGTCACTCCTGACCCCATGGAAAACGTCCAGAGCGGATCCTGGTCCTGATCCCCAACACGCCACATTTCTTCAATCCGCAGGTATATAATTGCGACGCTTTCGAGGCAGAGCACGGCAGTGAACCCGTGTGAAGCATCCAGAGTGGAGCCTGGTCCTCGCCGAACATGGCAGTGAACCCGTGGGAAGCATCCAGAGCAAAATTCCTGGCTACGTGGAACGCGGATTATGTCACTCCTGACCTCGTGGAAAACGTCCAGAGCAGATCCTGGCCCTCGTAGAGCACGGCAGTGAACCCGTATGAAACATCCAGAGCGGGGCCTGGTCCTCTCCGAACACGGCAGTGAACCCATGGGAAGCATCCAGAGCAAAATTCCTGGCTACGTGGAACGCGGATTATGTCACTCCTGACCCCGTGGAAAACATCCAGAGCGGATCCTGGTCTTCGCAGAGCACGGCAGTGAACCCGTGTGAAGCATCCAGAGCGGAGCCTGGTCCTCGCCGAACACGGCAGTGAACCCGTGGGAAGCATCCAGAGAAAAATTCCTGGCTACGTGGAACGCAGATTATGTCACTCCTGACCCCATGGAAAAAGTCCAGAGTGGATCCTAGTCCTCGCAGAGCACGGCAGTGAACCCGTGTGAAGCATCCAGAGTGGAGCCTGGTCCTCGCCGAACACGGCAGTGAACCCGTGGGAAGCATCTAGAGCAAAATTCCTGGCTACGTGGAACGCGGATTATGTCACTCCTGACCCCGTGGAAAACGTCCAGAGCGGATCCTGGTCCTCGCAGAGCACGGTAGTGAACCCGTGTGAAGCATCCAGAGCAGAGCCTGGTCCTCGCCGAACACGGCAGTGAACCCGTGGGAAGCATCTAGAGCAAATTCCTAGTCACGTGGAACACGGCTAATGTCAACTCTGACCCCGTGGGAAACGTCCAGAGCGGATCCTGGCCCTCGCAGAGTACGGTAGTGAACCCGTGTGAAGCATCCAGAGCGGAGCCTGGTCCTCGCCGAACACGGCAGTGAACCCATGAAAAGCATCCAGAGCAAAATTCCTGGCTACGTGGAACGCGGCTTATGTCAATCCTGACCCCGTGGGAAACGTCCAGAGCGGATCCTGGTCCTTGCAGAGCACGGCAATGACCCCGTGTGAAGCATCCAGAGCGGAGCCTGGTCCTCTCCGAACACGGCAGTGAACCTGTGGGAAGCATCCAGAGCAAAATTCCTGGCTACGTGGAACGCGGATTATGTCATTCCTGACCCCGAGGGAAATGTCCAGAGCGGATCCTGGTCCTCGCGAAACACGGCAGTGAACCCGTGGGAAGCATCCAGAGCAAATTCCTGGCTACGTGGAACGCGGATTATGTCATTCCTGACTCCGTGGGAAACATCCAGAGCGGAGCCTGGTCCTCGCAGAGCACGCAGTGAACCCCTGTGAAGCATCCAGAGCAAATTCCTGGCTATGTGGAACGCGGATTATGTCATTCCTGACCCCGTGGGAAACGTCCAGAGCAGATCCTGGTCCTCGCAGAGCACGGCAGTGATACCATGTGAAGCATCCAAAGCGGAGCCTGGTCCTCGCCTAACACGGCAGTGAACCCGTGGGAAGCATCCAGAGCAAATTCCTGGCTACGTGGAACGCGGATTATGTCACTCCTGACCCCGTGGAAAACGTCTAGAGCGGAGCCTGGTCCTCGCCGAACACGGCAGTGAACCCGTGGGAAGCATCCAGAGCAAAAATTGGACTGTGAGGTCCTTAAACTCACAGACTATGATGTCCTTAACCTCAACCGTGGTGTCTTAAAACTAACGTTAGACTCTGAGGTCCTTAAACTCATGGACTATGATGTCCTTAACCTCGACCATAATGTCTTTAAACTAACATCGGACTGTGGGGTCCTTAAACCCATGGACTATGATGTCCTTAATCTCGACCGTGATGTCTTAAAACTAACATTGGACTGTGAGGTCGTTAAACTCATGGACTATGATGTCCTTAACCTCGACCGTAATGTCTTAAAACTAACAACGGACTGTGGAGTATTTAAATCCATGGACTATGATGTCCTTAACCTCGACCGCGATGTCTTTAAACTACGGTATCCTGGAAAACGTCCAGAGTGGAGCCTGGTCCTCGCAGAACACGGCAGTGAACCCGTGGGAAGCATCCAGAGCAACCCCTGACTCCGTGAAATGTGGATAAGGGCAACTTCACCCATCACTTGCGGGTCCTCACGACTCGTAAGGGAGTAAATTCTCTTGTGAGATCTTTACGACTTTCAAGGGAAAAACACACTTAGGAATCCTCACGATTTTTAAGGAGAAATTACACCTACGGGATCCTCTCGACCGGTAGGGAGAAAATTCTTTATGAGACTCTCACGGCTCATAAAGTTGAAAAGTCTTAGGAGGAAGATCTTAACCCTGAATCCTAAGCCATCATTGTCCTGCAAAGGAACCGAGATAGACTACCTACAGAAATACATTCAATAACAAGGGACACATCATTGAGAAGGAAAATATGTCTTTTATTCATGAATCAAAATGAATACAAAGTAGAATTCGCGAGAGAAGCAAAAGAAAAAAAACAGATACTCTTATTTAGGAGTATGTACAAAGAAAGAACAAAAATATATATCTACAATTCTTCAAGTAGGCGGGCGGTTTAGCAGATTTGTCAGTTCATCCCTCTTTCGTTGTGCCTCGCCTTCATGATTCAATATCGCTAAAAGATGGGCCTCCGCCTGAGCCTGCTGGGCCTGATATGAGGCAAGCCGACCTTCGAGCTCCTTCTCGGTAGCCTTGTGGGCCTCAACCCTTTCACGAGTGAACACCGCGGCTTTATCGATGGCCACCACCTCCTTGATGGCCTCTTGAAGTACTCGCCAGAGCTCATACGCTTTGTTGGCTTTGGCCGTAAGGTTGGCTTGGAGCTCGTTCAGCGCCTTAGAGGCCAGCTCCCTCTCCGAGAATTTGCGGCCGAAGCCTCTTCTCGCACGGCACCATGTTCGCCGCGCACAGCTGAATTAGACCCCGCAAGCTCGCCTTCTCAGCCACAACCTCTGGAGAAAGGGGTGTACATCCAGGACTATATAAACAAGCCTCCATTCGACGACAATACTCACTATAAAAAGCACATGCCGCTTGACGTGGGAAGTAACAAGAAAAGTCTCCAACGTATACCCTATCAAGTATGCACCTGCAACTATATGAATGTTTAAAAGGAAATGATACCCAGAGTACTGGTGTGCATGCAACACAATGATGATGCTTGCAATTAAAGAAAGTTCACATAGAAGAAAATATACAAAGCTCATTTACGCGAGCAAAACGCACGTACGAGTATCCGACAAACATGAAAATTCAGTAGAAAGCATGTAACAGCCAATGATAAAAAGAGTACATCGATTCAAACACACTACACCACTGGGAAAAGATCACCAAACAAGGGATCAGTGGTACAAGGGTTAACAAAACAAAGTACAAAATTTTCCAACTCCCGCCTTCTCCAGCACATCGAAACGACGATTCTCACGAGGAGTGGCTCCCCACCGATTAGCGCCATGTTCATCCCTAAAAGCAGACATAATAGCCCGCCGAGCTCTTATCTGGCCCAACAGGTGAACCAAGCAATCTTTCAGAGCCTGAGTAATTAGGCACGCCTCATAAAAGCACTCGAGCTTGTCTTCGGCCGCATCAAGCATCGCCAGGGTCATCTCCGCTGGGTGAGGAGGGATGTCAGCAAGCACGACAAGAAGAATCATCCGAAGCCAAATGGAACCCATTGGAAGAGGGGACCCCTTTCGGATCAGAAGTTCATACATCACAGCGTCACATTCAGCATCAGTGAGCAGAGGATCCACTAGTCGCGTGGCAAAACGAGGAATCATCTCCTCAATGGGTACCTCCCATGGTTTTCGATGAGCATGGGGGCGGTTGCAAGCCATAGCACTTAATTATTTTTTCAAGATAAATCACTTTAAGTTGGAGTTGGAGTTCTCTGTGAAGAAAGAAGGAAATCAATGCCTTCAAGTTATAAAGGGGAGCATTAAATGCTGCGCACGGAATATATTGCAGGATGAAACCATTTCCAAAGCAAAAGAAAAGAGGGAAAGGCATTGGAGATCAAAGAGGCGGGACTATTTCCAAAGCCCCTCTCTGCATTCAATATCTTACACAGAAAAAGTTACATGGGAAATTAAACAACCCCATCAATGGGGCCTCACGTGCAGAGCACGTGAGCATCAACCGTGACATGCAGTGAAAAGTAAAACAATATCGCACGTGAATAACACGTGCATGAATACCGATGTGAGATTGAAATCCCCAATAATGTCTCACATGCCAAACACGTGGGCGGCAACAACGATATGACAAAACGGCACGAAGGAAATCATACGAACACCAAAGGGAAAGAAAAAACTAATCATCTATACTTTAATAGTTTATACAAAAATAAGAAGAAACATTTACAACGGTAAGACATCAAATCCGGGACATGGATTGAGAAATTCAAAAGTAAGGCCGTCTAAAATGTTTCTGGCCTCCCTAGCCATTTTCGTGTGCTTCCTCTCGCGCTCGCAAGCATCGGGATCTCCGCTGATGACCTCCACCCTCCGATAGGCAGAGAGTATCGCCGCCTGTTGAAAAGCTTGATGCAGGATATCGATAAGATTGTTTCTCCTTTTCTTGGAGATTCGGCCCATCAGATACACTGAATGTACCTTATCTTCGGCATCATCCAAAGCCTTAAGCGGCATGCCTGCATAGAATAAAGGAAGCGCTTCCCAGATCGCCCTCACAATGAGTTTCAAAAGAGAAGAGCGACGAGGGAGTAGTCGACCGTCGTACTCGTTGAAGCGGCTCATGATCTCAGCACAGTGAGCATTAGTGAACTCCTGGTTATGGTTGCGGCCCAATGCCCGAATGTCTCCGTAAGAAATGATCTCATCAAGATCATACAAATGGGCAGCCATAGTATCTGAAATAAAGATCATGAGAATTTAATGGATAAGCCAGTCAAGAAGAATACTTGTCTAAATGAACAGTTGATTTCGAACAACTCTACGCATTCCCTAGGGAGAACACCCACTGCAAACTTCCTCTTCTTGATCGCAGAGAGACAACTCAGGGAAAGAAAAACCCAAGGAGTTCTATGGGAAGAACTGAGTTCTTCATAGGAATTAAATTCCTTGTTAAAAAAGGGGGAATTAAATTCCCAGATACATTTTTCAGAGCCGAAGCTTTTTGAGATGGAATTAAATTCCATGGAAAGGACAAACACCACCACCGATCCCTAAAGATCAAGGAAACCCTAAGAGATCTATTATTTGATGATTAAATGGTTTTCTGTTCCTTTTTTTAAGAGCTTCAAAAAGATGGGTTCTTGATTAAAAGGAAAAACCCTTGGTGTGGATTTAAAATCCAGTGAAGGTTTCTGTGAAGGTTCTTCGATCGTTCAAAGATCATTACATGAAGAAAGGGCCTTTTTGAGCAGAGTTAAACTCTGAAAATATTCAAGGCAGAGAACTAAGCTCTGGAAAGGAGAATTGAATTCTCAAAATGAAAAAGTTTGCAAGGCAGAAGATGAGCAAAGAGTGGAGGCGCTTCTGAAGAGACCCCTGCATTTATAGGATGTGATGGAAACGTTTCATCTCCCCTATTCCCTAGATGGATCCAACGGTCACAAAAGTGACAGCGTTGTACTCACGTGCAGACACGTGAGAGCAACGCTGTGGGGGCATTTGTCCCCTGATTAAAAATCAGGGTTTTCCTCAAAGAGGCATCACATGTTCATACGTGACCAAGGGTTACGTGTTGACACGTGATCTATTTACAAGGTTAAAATCTGAGCAAAACATAATCATAAACAAGCGGCTGAAGGAGGACCCAACTGGGGGTCACGTGCTCACATGTGACCAATGGTCACGTGTCAACACGTGATGGTTAAAGCAGAAATAAAAACGAATGGCTGAAGGAGGACCCAACTGGGGGTCATGTGCTCACACGTGACCAATGGTCACGTGTCAATACGTGATGGTTAAAACAGAAGCATAAATAAGCGGCTGAAGGAGGACCCAATTGGGGGTCACGTGTTAACACGTGGGGGTTAAAACAGAAGCATAAATAAGCGGCTGAGAAAAGGACTTAATTGGGGGTCACGTGCGCACACGTGACCAAGGGTCACGTGCTCCCACGTAACCAAGGGTCACGTGCCTGCACGTGACAGGCTTTGAAAGCCTTACAGTTTAATAGAATTAAAATTCTAAATTTCTCTAAAATCTTTCCAAATGGAAAAGGATTATGGGGAACCGTTGGATTGAAAATCCAGGGGTGATTAAATATCACCAATTGATGGAAAAATCTTAGACAAGGAAAGATTTCCCTAAATCTCACCGAAAATAACAAACAGAATATCTTTGGATTGAAAATCCAACGGTGAATAAAATTCACTGAATGATCTAAAGGATCATATTAATTATAAAAACAAACAAAATCTTTCAATGAAAGATTTATTAAACAAATTGATTCTTTTTGTTCTCCTATAAATAGGAGCCAAGAAGAGGAAAAGAGGGAGAATTTTGGAGATATAGAATTTTGGAATCTTGAAATTTCAGCGAAAAAAGAAAGGAGAATTTAATTCTCAACAAAGAAAACCCTGGGTGAGAAAAAGAAAGGGGATCAAACTTCAAACAGAGAATTTAATTCTCCAAAATCTAAGAGTTTAACTCTTTTGCAAAGAACTTAGTTCTTCCTCTAGTTGAAGATCTGCAGAAGCAAATCTCCCCATAGGTTGAGAATTTAATTCTCATCGGGTTGAAATTTTGCCATGCAGATCCAAGACTTAGGGGAAGGATTGAGTTCAGAGAATTTAATTCTCCCAAATTTATAGGAATTTAATTCCTCCAAGATGAAATTAGGGTTTAACCCTATATGAGAATTTAATTCTCCTAAAATTATAGGAATTTAATTCCTTCAAGATGAACAGAATTAGGGTTTAACCCTATATGAGAATTTAATTCTCCTAAAATTATAGGAATTTAATTCCTGCAAGATGGACAGAACTAGGGTTTAACCCTAATTGAGAATTTAATTCTCTCAAATTCATAGGAATTTAAATCCTCCAAAATCATAATTAGGGTTTAACCCTACAGAGAATTTAATTCTTAAAGATAAAGAGATCTTCACGCATGCAAAAGAATTAAGGTCACGTGTCCCCACGTAACCCCTGAAAAGATCCTTAAAAATGAGAAGGAAAAAAACTCTGAGGCAACGCCTCACGTGCTACCACGTGATCTCCAAAGCACAGAAAGAGAATGCAAAGGAAATCTAGGCTTTGGGCGCTCTCCCGTGCTCCCACGTGACCCCTTAGCAAATGCTTTAACAATCAGTGCATAAATGTCCATCACGTGCCAGCACGTGATGCTCAAAATCAAAATAAAAAAAAAAGTGTTTAACACTTAATTGCAGAGCGAAGTAAAAAGGGATGTGGTCCCATCTTTGGGCGCCCTCACGTGTCCACACGTGACCCTTTTTCTTTAGTGTTTAACACTAATTTGAGAGTTCTGTCTCCAGTGTTTAACATTGTTGCTCTTTACTGTTTAACACTACTTTTAGCCAAATTGGCTAATTTTCCAGGGGCAAAAGTCCCTCCTCCAAATGAATATCAAAATTGAGGAAATCAAAGATAAAAATGTTGCCAAAGCCCTCGAACTCTCGTTTAGCATTGCTAAATAATATAGGCTCGAATCCAAACAAATGTCTAATGGTCCAACAGAGGACCAACACTTCAAACTTAATTGGACTTAGCCCACGTAGGCCATAAGTCCTCAATTCAGACTCAACTGAGCCAATGTGCTCATAATATAATTAATTGATCTTAGTTCCAAATTGGACTACAGATCATTTAATCCACCCTGGTTCAAGGGTACATCTCTTCACTCCTTTGATATTTGTCGTTGTAATTCCTCAACGTCTTCAAAGAGGTGACGGGTCCCGACAACCACACATTTCATGGACTGTAGGGTCCTTAAACTCATGGACTATGATGTCCTTAACCTCGACCGTGATGTCTTAAAACTAACGTCAGACTGTGGGGTCCTTAAGCCCACAGACTATGATGTCCTTAACCTCGACCGTGATGTCTTAAAACTAACATCGGACTGTGAAGTCCTTAAACTCACGGAATATAATGTCCTAAACCTCGACCGGGATGTCTTTAAACTAACATTGGACTGTGGGGTCCTTAAACTCACGGACTATGATGTCCTTAACCTCGACCGTGATGTTTTTAAACTAACATTGGACCGAGATGTCCTTAAACTAACAATGGACCGTAATGTCCTTAAACTAATTATCGACCGCAATGTCATTAAACTAAACAATAGAGCCCAATTGCTCTCTTGTTGGACCTAAACGATCCCGTTAAGTTGATCTTAGTCTATAATTAAACTAATGTATCCTTAACAAACGTTTAAGTCGATCTTAGTCTCAAATGAGACTAACGTATCCTTAAACCCAAACCCCCAAACCCAAATCTAAGAAAGATACGGATTTGGACTAGTCCACGCCCTACGGGCGATGACATAATTTAGTCTCCGTATACAATCCACAAGCAACCAAACACAAAACAAACACCCACGACACGAAGTGACCATCTGGAGAAGGAGAAAGTTGTTACCGCGATGTGGTAGCGTAATTAACTGCAGGGGCTTGCGCCTGCAGGGAAAAGCGTCCCCACAATCAAAAACCCCTCACAATGAGGGGGAATCTGACGAAGTCTGCTACATCGGCCACATCCGTTTAAACCATCGATACACGGTGTCATAAATCAACTTGGCATATTCGGAGAGGTGGACGGATAGCACCAATTAGCATCTGCCCCGAATTTCAGGCAAGACGAACATCGTGTCTCCGCCCCGTCTTTCGGAGGGGAACAGGGGGCTGGGTAGTCTATAAGCACAACCTTATACATGTCCCTATTCGTAGGATTATCGAGACGAGGCATCGATACTTCAGAGTAGACTAGTGTATGCGCTTTTCATCCCAGCAGGGGAGATGGTCTATCCCACAGCCATTAGTACGTCGTACTGGAGATAGTATGCATGTGCTCATTAGGTTATCGGTACACTGGACAGGACTCATCGGGAACTGCTGGTGGGTATTATACCTATCGTCGGGTAGCAGTTCCCAGGTGACATGACACGGCTACTTTGCCTCGAGTGTGTTCCCACTGTACTTTGATTACTACCCTACCACGGTTCAAAGGAGTCATGCAAACAGGTAGTTGTTGGGTGCAGTCCTGAAGTACTTGGAGGCAGTGGCGGTTAGATAGGATTTGTTTCTCCTAGTATTGGGGGTTGATATCGCGCTGTGTTCGGAAGGCCATTACACAAAGTCCTTGGCCAAAGCAGATGAGATTTACTAGTAGGAACTCCAGTAGTTTCTCAGGGTGTTTTGGGCTACTCTCCGACATGACTTATTGTGCTATTAGGGGTCTGACGATTACCACACCCCTAGGCCCGATATGCAACACTCTTAGACGAACAGACCGGACTGTACGGAGATTGTCACAGATAAGCTCAGTTAGAGTTCAGATGAGTTATTCTCATCGGCCTTCTCATCGACATATACTTGGAGGCCGTTACGTGCAGCTAGTACCGCTTGCGGCCTGTGGTTAAACCCACTGCCAGCGTAGTGTCGAGTCTTTAGAGTCCCACATAGAGGGTTTCCCTGCATCGGGCAAAAGATGTAGAGGTCATATGGTTTTACGACAGGGTTCGATCGCGTACGTGTACTTGTGCACGAATGATGATTCGGACGGACAATACTAGTGGGCTTTGGTTTAAGCCGGATCCTAGTATTGTATTGATGGATTGTTTTCGTCTTTTGTATTCGTATTTTTCGGAATACAGATACGGGTATGTATATACGGTCGAGGGGCATTTTTGTAATTTAGTCAAAAATGTTATTTGAAGATGACATTATAATTGTATTATTCATTTTGGTTTAAATAAATAATACATTATGTAATTAGGAAATGATGTGGAAATTGCAAGAATTTAGACATGGATTCTTATGACACATGGTGCTCATTCCACCCATGACTCATTATGTTGTAAATTGAACCCTTTTATGATTATTGATTTAGTTTTATCATGGGATAATCAAAAAGAGTTCAGTTTGAGACAACAAAAGAAATAGCCATCTCCATTCTCTTGCTTTCTTTTACTAGCATTTCCTAATACCATCTTCATCACCCTCAAACCCTAGAACACTCATGTGTTGAGTAACCTAGGGTAAAAGAAGACATCCCAATCTATCTTTATACTCTACATCGTCTACGACATCTTGTGTAGCGAACATGGTGCCCTAGTTGCTTCGGTTGAGGTAGGATCTCGATGCACATTCTCTCGGGTGGATCGTCTTCGATTTGAGGAGGCCGACGAGGAAGCGGTGATCCAAACGATCCATGGAGTTTACGACGAGGTGGAGGACAGCGAGGAATGAAGACCCGAAGGACATGAACGTGAGGTATAAACTTATGGACTTGTAGTTAACCTCGCATAAGTTTAGCTAGTCAGGGTTTATGATCGATCCTTGGTTCAAGTCGGTGTTGCGAAGCCCGTAAAAATAATTTTTTTGCAATTTACGCCTCTCTTCGAACACGTGGGGTGTGCGACATCGACTTACAAAAACTGTTTATTTTCGGGAAAGGAAGAGTTAAACTCTTGATTTAATTCAAAAAGGGAAAGAAGGTTTTAGAACCTTAAGGAAGGAGAAGGAGGCACAGAAACCCTAATTTTTGGGAGAATGAATTCTTATGCTTTATTTCATTATCATGTTGCCTTTTATAGGCTTACAAACTTACATATAGCCCCTTGGACTCTACAAAATGGCATTTTTCACATCACATGCCTCATGTACTCATTTATTTTGCACATGGGTCATGGGCTTTACAAAAAATTGGCTTTATGCCCATTCATGCATAAAAAAAATACATCAAAATTATTTATTACATAATTTCATTTTGGCATGGGGGAGGCCGGCCGCGGGGCTCGACTTGGGCATGGGCCCACTTGATCTGGGCTTAGGCCCGCTTACTTGGGGTTGACTTTGATTTTGACTTAGTCAACCGGGGTGTAATTTTTGACCCCAACACTGCCTATATCATTAGAGGGTTACTCATCCCACCGAAGAATGCAATGCCTTCAAGAAATGGTAGTAAGGATAGGTTGCCCATCAACAACACTTTAAGAGGATGAAATGTGAAGCTCATCGACAGCGAAAAAGTGCGACGAATGCACGTGAGAAAATGACTGGCAACTGTCATATGGTTGATACCGGTTTGGAAAAGGAAAAACTTTAAGTTCTTACCTTCAGGAGCGATTCTGAGGAAGAAACAACCCTCAGCCCTCTCTTCAAGGATTCCACCTTCGAAAAAGAAGAGGAGGAGAAGAACTGCGAGAACATTCAGCTGGTAGCCGCACGCTGCCTGAAAAGAACCTCGGACCTACAAACAAAGGTTCGAGTAAAAGAGACAAAGGGAAAGAGAAAATCCCTGAGGAAATTGCAATCGATGATCAAGTTGTCAAAGAGCTCACAGCCAAGGACCCGCCTAAGAAAAATAAGGTGGATTACAATGTTCTAGCACATCTGAGGAAAATACTCTCACAGCTGAGTATATTGGATGCTCTCCTCCTGTCCGAGGAGGCACGGGATTCTCTGATCAAGGCATTACAAGAGCCTGATCAATTCCGAGCTTTCTTAGCTGAAGAAAAGATGAAGAACGAGCTGGCAGAGGTTCACACAGCTGACATCACATTCAGCGATGAGGATCACCTCCTCGGAACGTGCGAACACAACCATCCTCTATACGTCACCGGGTATTGCCACGACATCAAGATAGGCTAAATCCTTGTCGACAATGGGTCTTCCGTCAACCTCCTCGACGTGAAGGTGCTGAAGGAGATTTGCATGAATATTCAGCATCTGGATCGGGACAAACCATCTTTCGGTTCAATTCACAGTCATCATGGACGCTCAGATTCGTAATACTAACATTACGCTTCGAGCTGCTTATCACTGATATCAAATTTCATGTCATTGATGCCAAGACTTACTATAATGCTCTGCTTGGTAGGCCTTGGCTATAAGAGTACAACGTCATCCCTTCTACACAACATCAGTGTTTGAAGTATTTCAAAGACGACTTGGAATACACCATTACAGGTGAACTAAACCCGTTTTCCATAAATGAGGTCTGAAAATATGAAGACGCAAAGTACTTCCTGTCATACATCGAAGATACAGAGAGGTGTTATAAGCCGAAGGATAAACGGAAGTCCGTTATCACCATCCCGATCTTTGGGAGCGACACCGAGAAACAGGAACGATTCTGAGGACGAGGCCAACGCAGTGTTCTCCATCCGTCCGTCAGTGCAAACCCTTGATGAAGCAGATCGGAGCCTGCAAATCACAATGATTCCGCCTCGGCATTACAAGGAACTTGATGCGCTCGATACATATAGCATACAGGAACTATAGACTTTCTACGTGCCTCCCAGGCGAAGAGGTGAAAAGACGATCCTCTTCTACCAATCTACGGAGACCAGAGTAGAGAAAGAAGTCTGGCATGGTGCCGATTTTACACTTGATAGGCTTTAACCAATCCGTTTGCCAAGATACTACACAGATGGATTGAAAAGACTATTAAGATGCCAAGGTGTACCCTTCGAACAAACTGTTCGACAAGCCCACTTCTACAAAAAGATTTGGGATATTCCTGGGGCCCAGCGAAAGATGCCCAACGAAAAGCTGGAAACAACCGGGCTCGGATACGTTCAGTCTAAGAAACGGGAACGATTCTACAACTGTCGCGCCATAAACAGCTCTGATGAAGAAGAGAACGCTCTTCCAAATAGCTGTGACGTTGAAACAGAACGAGATCCCGCTCTAAGAACGTTAAGCCCATCGTTCGAAGAACAAGTTGACAAACTAATAAAAGAATCCTGTCAAAAGGTTCAGGATAGCCACAGTCACGAAATGGCTATTTATGAAAAGGCCAAGACGCAACGCCTCAACCAGCAGTCCATGGAGAAAGAAGATTACAATGCCCTCCATCCCCAGCTCGCTGTATGTCCTCATAAAAAGGAAAAATCCTGAAATAAAGACAAAAACAAGACAAAGAACGCAAACGACGTTCGCAAACAATAGGGTAGATCTAAGAAGCCGCTCTATCAAGAAGAACATGGTTGGAACCCGTCCTTTATCAAGAAAATGGGTCGGGAATACTCTTTCTCTCAAGACAAGACAAGGAAAATATTCAACCTAGTCATGAGGCATCAAATGGTGACACTCCCAAAGTCTCGGCACCCTGAACAAATGAACGAGGTCTATCACCCGGATTATTGCTCCTATCACCAAGCAATAGGACATCCCCTTGAAGATTGCTTCACCTTCAAAGACTGGGTTGAAGACCAGTATCAACAAGGCAGGTTTGTTTTATCCGACAGCTGGAGGGTAACCCCACCGCAAAAGCATGAGCCAAAGAATACCTATATCGCAAAGATAGGACCAGCCCAGCATCAAGAATGGAAGTAGACTCGTACCTGCCATGTGATAACACTTTCAAAAGGAGAAGGACATGAGGCTATGGATGGCCTTTTCAAGTGCTTCACAAATGAAGACGAGGATGGGGTGATCTCAGAATTTCCACCGGCACCAAAAGAGCTGGAAGACGGGATACACTCCACGGCGGACAACCTAAGGAAAATTGACTTAGGGATGGAAAACGATCCGAGGCCAACATTCGTCAGTGAGCTGCTATCTAGAAAACAGGTAGCCACATTAAAGGGCATGCTCATACAATATAAAGACTGTTTCGCATGGAACTATTCCGAGATACCGGGATTAGATCCAAAAGTAGCAGTACATAAACTGGCCATATCGCCGGACATCAAGCCAGTCAAGCAAGCGCCAAGAAGAATGCGACTCGAACTCGAGATGAGTATCAACGCCGTAGTTAAGAAACTAATTGACTCTGGCTTCATCCAAGAAGTTCAATATCCTGACTGGATCACCAACATCATTTCGGTAATGAAGAAAAAAAGGACGGTGCGCATCTGTGTGGACTTTCGAGACCTCAGCAAAGCTTGTCCGGAGGATGACTTCCCAATACCTCTTACTGAGCTGATGATCGATAACATGTCTCCTCATGAGGTTTTCTCCTTCATGGATGGATCTTCAGGATACAACCAAATAAAAATGCATTCTGAAGACCAAAAACATACCGCCTTCCGGACTCCGCTGGGCATATTCTGCTACAAGGTGATGCCTTTCGGTTTAAAGAACGCTGGCGCTACCTACCAAAAGGCCATGACGAAGATATTCGATGACCTCATCCATGAGATTGTCGAATGCTACATCGACGACCTGGGGGTGAAAAGAAAGTCTTACGAGGAACATTGGGAACATCTGAACATAGTGTTCCAACGTCTACGGAAGTATAATCTGAAGATGAATCATCTATAATGCGCGTTTGGAGTCTCCTCAGGCAAATTCCTAGGATTCATCATACGGCACCGGGGTATCAAAATCGATCCCTCAAATATCAAGACGATTACGGAAATGCCCATGCCAAGGACCCTCAAGCAATTGCGATCCCTTCAAGGAAAGCTCACGTATATCCGACGGTTCATAGCTAACCTCTCGGAAAAATTCCGTCCCTACAGTCATCTAATGAAGAAGGGACCCTGTTCGTCTGGGATCAAAAGTGCCAAAACGCACTAAACGAAATCAAGCAGTACTTACAAAATCCGCCAGTGCTGACCGCTCCAGTTAAGGGAAAACCCCTCATCCTAAATACAATAGCCCTTGAGGGTTCTCTATGCGCGTTATGGGCATAAGAGAACGACCAGGGAAAGGAAAGAGCTATGTACTACTTGAGTCGAGTTCTCTTGGGGGCTGAAAACAACTACCCTCCATCGAAAAGCATTGTCTGGCACTAATCTTTGCGATAACGAAGCTCAGACACTACGCCTTAGCACATGATGTTCATCTTATATCAAAGGTGGATCCTCTCAAATATCTAATGTCGAAGGCCATACTAACAAGAAGGCTTGCTAAATGGGCCCTCCTCCTTATGGAGTTCTCGATAACGTATCGTCCTCTCAAAATAGTGAAATGTCGGGCTATTGCTGACTTTCTTGCTGAACATCCGATACCAGCCGACTCCCTCTTAAATTGTGAGTTGCCGGATGAACATACGTTCAACATAATCGAAAGAGAGAAGGAAGAAAATGATTCCCAATAAGAACTCTACTTCGACGGAGCATCTTCCTTGAAGAAGCGAAAGCACAACACCCCTATAATCAAAGCCGGAGTGGGCCTTATCTTCGTGACTCCGCAATGAGGGATACTGTGTTACGCCCTTTCCTTAACGGAGCCAAGGACTAATAACGAAGCTGAATATGAAGCTTTGATAGCAGGTCTCGAGATCGCTGTTGACATGGGAATCAAAGACCTCCTCATATATGGAGACTCCCAGCTGATCGTTAGCCAAGTAAATGGCGACTATCAGACGTGCAAGCCAAAGTTGATAACATAAGGCGAAAGAGTGCAACAACTGCTGACACAAATCCCCTTCTACATCCGGGAGAGCATACCGCATGTAGAAAATAGCAAGATGGATGCATTGGCCATGCTGGCTAAGGAATTAGCCGACGAAGACCTCGATGACATAAAGATCATCATGCAAAGCCACAGGGTTCTCGCGCCAGCAGAAATATCTTTGGAGGACTTAACAGAGCCATCTGAGGAAAAAGAAACGGCCAAACAAATAGCCCTCCAAATAGAGAACGAAGAAAAGGTCAAGGATTGGAGGGAAGTCTTCGTAGACTACTTCAAATCCCAACGAAGGCCCAAAAATGCGTCATCTAGATATCATCTCCTGAAATGAGCTCTGTCTTTTGCCTTCATCAATGATACACTAAACAAGAGATCGTTTGACTGCCTGTAGTTAAGATGCCTAGGACCAGAAGAAGCGAACAGAGTCGTCCAAGAAACCCATGACGGACTCTGCGGTTCTCATCAAGCTGGGCCAAAAATGAAGCTGAAGATCAAAAGAATGGGTTACTATTGGCCCACAATAATTCAGGACTGCCTCGAATATGTGAAGCGGTGTCACTCGTGCCAAATTCACTAGGACTTCATCCACTAGCATCCAAATCCGCTACACCCAACAGTACCACTAAAGGAGGTGAAGACGGAGAATATCCTCCATTTCTTCAAAACCCATGTCATCTACTGGTTTAGCACCCCACGACGGATAATCTCGAATAATGGACCAGCCTACAGGAGACATAAAATCAGCCGCTTCGCAGAACAGCATAAAATAGATTGGAGATATTCTTCAATCTATAATCCTCGTGCCAACAGTCTAGCTGAAGCTTTCAACAAGACCTTGACAAAAATTTTAAAGAAAACAGTGTCCAGAAATGAGAGAGACTGGCACGAAAGGTTGCATGAAGCTCTCTGGGCGTACCGAATAACGTTCAAAATAGCGACGAATACAACACCATACACGTTGGTATTCGGTACGGAAGCAGTGCTTCCCGTGGAAGTGGAACTCCCTTCTCTACGAATAGCGGTTCGATATGAGCTGACAGATGAAGAAAATGCTCATCTTCGGATAGAGGAGCTCGACGCCCTCGACGAAACTCGCCTTATAGCACAGCAAAACCTGGAGGCTTATAAGGAAAGGATGACACGGTCATTCGAAAAACTGACCAAGCCGAGAACATTCTGCCAAGGCGAACTCGTGCTAATCGTCAAAAGACCTATGGTCCCCAATCGTGCAAAACGGGGGAAGTTCGAGCCAAACTATGAAGGCCCGTACATCATAGACAAAGTCTACCAAGGTAGAGCCTACCTGCTCATGGATATGCATGGAGAAAGATCCTTCTGTCCAATAAACGACCGATTACTCAAAAAATACTACGCCTAATGGGTTAAGTCCTGGGTCAATAATAGATGACGACACTTGTGTCCACTCGCTATCTTCCTGAGTCAGAACCCTAAAAGTAGTATCCAAAAGATCCGTCGTCTCGAAAATGGCGATAATGGACCGAGATATCCCTAAACTAATACTCATTTCCGAATGAAGGACCGAGATGTCTTTAAACTAAAATCTCGCCTCAAACACGGCGACAACGGACCGAGAAGTCCTTAAACTAAAATTTCTCCCCAAACATGGCGACAACGGACGAGAAGTCCTTAAACTAATATCCACCTCAAACATGGCGATAACGGACCAAGATGTCCTTAAACTAAATATCCGCCAAAAAAATGGGGATATTGGACCGAAAAGTCCCTAAACTAGAAATACCGCCTCAAATACGGAGACAACGGACTGAGATGTTCTTAAACTAAAACTTCGCCTCAAACGGCGACAACGGACCCAAATGTCCTTAAATTAAAATTTCGCCTCAAATACGGCACATCGTCCTAAATACAGCGATATCCACTATTGAGATCTATATTGCAATCGAAGCCTCAACGACGAAGGTTGCAACTCAAGTCTTATCAGTTGCACAGCTACTCCAGCGGTGAAGTCACCCCCACGTCCTACCGGCAAACAGATGGGTCACGTAAAAAAAAGGTACGTCCACAAGCAAAATGGGCACGGATGAAAACCCAAAAGGGCGCCGTGAGTAAAAACAGCAGGACTACCGGCGAGCTTGTGAAAACCCGAAAGGGCGCAATCTCGGTACAAAAAAAGGTACGTCCAAAATCAAAATGGGCACAGATGAAAACCCGAAAGGGCGCCGTGAGTAAAAACTACAGGACTGCCGGCGAGCTTATGAAAACCCGAAAGGGCGCAATCTCGGTTCAAAAAAAGGTACGTCCACAAGCAAAATAGGCACAGATGAAAACCCGAAAGGGCGCCGTGAATAAGAACAGCAGGACTGCCGGCGAGCTTGTGAAAACCCGAAAGGGTGCAATCTCATTAAAATAAATACACTTACGAGATCCTCACAACTCGTGAGGAGAATTTCCCCATGAGGCCCTCACGGCTCACGGGATTCAAAATAACCTTAAGCTACAGGTACCTAAACCTGTTCTTAAGCCATCACATTCCCCAACTTGCCCTACAGGCGGTTCAATATTGGCCCTTATATACAATCTACGGGCACAAATAAATGATTTCCCCGCCAAGTTCCACCAATAGCGAGAAATGTCCTCATATGGTAAACAACACTTGTAAGTCCTCTCAACTTGTAAGGAGAAAATACACTTATAAGATCCTTACGACTTATAAGAGAACACACACTTAGGAATCCCCACGATTCCTAAGAAGAAAATACAGCTACGAGATCCTCACGACTCGTAGGGAGAAATAACTTTCTGAGACCCTTACGGCTTATAAAGTCAAAAAGTCTTAATCGACAGGATCCTAACCCTATTTACTAAGCCATCTTTGTTCAAATTGACAAAGGCAAATGATGATTCGCTCCTGGCGACATTCCAGTTGTAGCGATGCCGATGCCTAAATAGATGTCAAACCCCAAGTTCTCTCAAGGTAAATGATGATTCGCTACTGGCAACATTCCAGTGGTGGCGATGCTGATGCCTAAACAGGTGTCAAACTCCAAGTCCTTTCACGACAAATGATGATTCGCTCCTGGAAATATTCCAGTCATAGCGATGTTGATGCCAAGGTTTGTATCAGATTCCAAACTCGCAATAAAAATCAGCGAGCAAAAAATATGCATATAAAAATAGCCGAAATGTTGGGGAAACTCGCAATAAAAATCAGGGAGCAAAAAATATGCATATAAAAAAAGCCGAAATGATGGGGCAACTCGCAATAAAAATCAGCGAGCAAAAAAATATGTATATAAAAACAACCGAAATGTTTGGGCAACTTGTAATAAAAAGCAGCGAGTAAAAAAATAGCTGAAATGGTTGGGCACCGCGAAAAATAGCCGAAATATTTAAGCAATCACGACTTTCAAGATATAAAGAGCTGAAAAGGTAGAGCATCGCGGGAATTTAAAATAAAAGGAAAGGAAACGAAAGTTTCCTTTGCCATGCAGGTGAGTCTATACCGACCCCTGTATACAATCCATGGGTACAAATGAAAAAGGGAACCATGTTTTTCTACCAGACTCCGTCAAAGGGAGAGCCAGATCTTGATGACAACATCTACAGCCTAGAGATCAGCCTGACGTTTCTTCTCAGTGCAGACGCGACGTCAACAAAGACCCAAGGGTCGAACAAAGAAGGAGCCATGGCAAATTCCTAGCTCCAAATCTTGACAGTTCATATACAACCTAGAGACAATCCCGGCGTTCCTTCTCATTCCATCAGGATGCAGATGCAACGTCAACAAAGGCCCAAAGGTCGAAACAAAACGAAGCCATGGCAAATTCCAAGCTCCAAGTCTTGACGGTTCATATACAACCTAAAGACAATCCCGGCGTTCCTTCTCATTCCATCAGGATGCAGACGCAACGTCAACAAAGGCCCAAAGGTTGAAACAAAACGGAGCCATGGCAAATTCCTAGCTCCAAGTCTTGACGGTTCATATACAATTTAAAGACAATCCCGGCGTTCCTTCTCATTCCGACAGGATGTAGATACAACGTCAACAACGACTCAAGGGTCAAATCAAAAGTGAAGTCACGGAAAATTCCTAACTCCAAGTCTTGACGGTTCATATACAACCTAAAGATTACCTTGATGTACCTTCTCATTCCGACAGGATGCAGACACGACGTCGACAAAGACCCAAGGGTCAAATAAAAAATGGAGCCATGGTAAAATCCTAGCTCCAAGTCTTGATAGTTCATATACAACTCAGAGACTACCTGTAACATTTCAGAAATATAAAATATTATTTTTGGAATTTAAATATTAAAATAATATATTTCACAAAAACTATTCGATTTACGAATAGGGATTTTTCATAAAATGGTATAAGTATATACCAATATTTTGGAAATAATTGGAGATTAAAATAATTTATTAATTATAAAGATATTTATCGCATTTTGGCATTTTTATAATTAATTATATGCAAGTTTAATTAAACTTGATTAGTGCACTACTAATCTCGATTAAGCCAAATCCGTATTTTAAAATATTTTTCATGGCTAGTGCGCCATGTCATGTTGCATTTTGTTGCATATTGTTCATTTGTATTTGTGACTTATGATTTATTTGTGAAAAGAAAAGAAAGAGGCATGATGACTATTAGGAGAGAGAGAGAGAGAGGACACATGATGAGGCATGGCATGTGAGAGTTTGAAAGAGAGAGTGTGTGTGAGGGTATGGCTCTACCCTTGACCCTTTCTTCACTTCTATTTTTTGCTTCATCACTTATTTCTCCAACTCCCTCATCCTTCATCTTTCTTTTCCTCCTCCTTCACCCCCTCTATCCCGTGGCAACCATTCCTAAATCTTCACCAAAACCCCATGCTACCTTTATTAAAAATGATCCCCACCTCTTCCTAAACCCTATGGACCTTTCAAGTTTGGATCTTAGAGACATTGGGCATCTGGGGTTTTTCTTGAGTTGCTCTCATGAGGTATAATTCTCACTTCCCACCTTGTAATTAGTTTCTTTACCTCCTAATTTAGTTTAGTGTTCGATTTAACATGTTTAGTGATCTTGGAATTTTCCAAGTTGATGTTTAGTGGATGTTGTGACTTGTAAGTGGTAAATTGAGGTGTAGTGAGAGTTTGCAAGACTTAGGTGACGATTTTCTGGACCAATTAGAAGACTTAAACCCAAAACAAGAAATTAGAATTTCCCGACTTTGGAATTTCGACAGAATTGTGATGGTATTTTGGAATCTGGAATGACCCGAGACCACCATAAAATAAGTTCATATGACCATGAGACGAGCAGGCAACCTAGAAGCACCTCGTGAAACCCGAGACCCAAACACCTTTAGATGGCCGCAGATTTATTGCCTAGGGCCGCAAATTGCGGCCAAGTTGTGGTGAAATGTGTTGAATTTTGGACCATGGCTTGGTTATGTGATATCTAAAGCAACCCTATATGCAAAATTCCCTAGTTTGGCCTAGCAAGAAATCTAGGAGTGATTTCCTTCGTTGCTAATTTCAGTTTTGCGATTCTAAAACTTGGTTTTGGTATTTGAGATTGATTTGGTCGTTGGACGTTTGTACGTCAACGAAGATGGATAATTGGTTATTTTTGCATGCGTAAGCTATAGGTTCCAACCTATAAGCAATTCGTGTGCCGTATCGGTTTTCAGATATTAGTTTTAATAGTATTGCGATTGTGTATTTATTGTAGGTACCTTCGCATGGATTTTCGAGATGACGAAGCATATCGACTTCGGCTAAGCGAGGAGATTGCAGGTGAGTAGATTTATATCTACGGGGGAAGTCGGGTGGATAGCGTATAGTACCCCCGCAACTATTGATATGGATAAGTGATATATAAATTTGTAGTTTGGAGAAAACCTATGTACAAACCAACGGAGATGATCAACGGATTTAGTGTGAAATGATATAATAAATAAGGAAGACTCGGATTGATATATGAGAATATGAAATGTGAATGTGAATCGTGATATATATATATAAATAAGTGATTAAAAGAGGACAATATGAGATTTATAGTGGCATGATATGAGATCGATATCGATATGTTATGAGATCAATATCGATGAGACATGTGAACGATAATACGATAAGATTGAGATAGATGTGTTATGAGATGATGGACGTAACTATAGATCCGTACTATTGTTGTGATGATATCGTACGATGGATATTCCATACGTGATATATAAGGATGAAACCCGATATTTAGTCCGACTTGAGAATCCTTTTATTGCATATCACAAAGTGAATATTGTGATATGTTTGGAGTCATACCCATTTCAAAACAAACGAATCGTTACACTCTTTTTAAATGATGAATTCAAGGAGACGCTATAATCTTTTCAAATGGTATCTTTTCCAAACAATATCATAGTCCCCTATTTTCAAAATAACGATACGCACTAATTTAAACTATAACTGTATGACTCCTACGTAGTTGCATATTTTATATAATGTCCGCGCTTACGATCTCTTATTTTTGCATACGCTCGCGTTTCTTTTACTACGATATATATATATACGATGTTTCATACCCTTTATTTACCTGACTTTGTCTGCTAGTACACCTGCACAATTATCGATGATGCGCATGTTACACTTACACAGAATTGCCGGCTCACACATTCATCATCAGTAATTGCTATTCCACTTACACAGTAGAACTGCTATGCCACTTACACAGAAGAACTGCTATGCCACTTACACAGTAGAATTGCTATATCCTGATATTATTTTTAATTGTTCAGTACTATCATATGATATGTTTACATGATATACTTGATATGCTCACCTTACTGTTCTATGTTGCATACATCGTACTTTATGGTTATATGCATTGAGATAATGTTTTCATGAGATTTCTGGATTTGAGAACCGCGGTTATATTTCAAAGGAAATTATGAATCGTTTTAAAAACGCGGTTTCTCTTGATGTGATATTTCGAGGTTTCCACCATGAGTTTTCTTGGGTCTGAGTTATGAGTATACCCGATTCGAAGAGTGGGAGGCACCGTCTGCGGGTACATGGTGGACCTGGTATGGTACCCCGGGGCAAGAAATGATTTTTGTGGTGTAGACGATGAGCCTGGCAGAGAGAGCACTACCTACCAGTGATATTTTTGGACCCAGCGGTTATCCGGAGGATACCGACCGGAGTCATGAGATGGATATGAGGGCCGATCAGAGTATGCGGCACCCGAGATGAGATAGATATGAGGGCCGATCTAAGTATGCGGCGCCTGAGATATGAGGATTTACGTGTCGATGTTGGACACAGGTTTTCTTGATGTTTCGAGTGTCGGTGTTGGACACTCAGGTTCCATGATTTTGATGTGTCGTTGATGGACACACGTGGTTGATATCCTCATACATACAGGCATATGTTTTCATGATGATTCGAGTGTCGATATTGGACACTCAGGTTTCATGATATTGTTTGTGCCATTGATGGACACATGGATGATATCAATATGCATGCAGGCATCTGTTTCAGATGTTATTTATATATATGTCATTCGCATTGATTCGATTGTTGACATATTGGCATACATGGTCACCCTAGATATCATAGTATTACATTTATGATATAGTATGACCTAGAAAATCATTGTTTTATTCGATTTCTACCTGCTGATGTTTTCTACTCATGAGTTGGCAACTCACCCCGTTGTGCCACAGTTCTTACTGGTTTGACCGCTTGGGATCGGTAGCGGTATCGCTGGCACACAGCTTCATCCATAGTGTTTTGCTTTGGTAGGTGGGACATATATTGGATCGTGCCCATTCTCATACTTATATTCTGTTGTATCTAGATAAACTCCATCAATCAGAACTAGAATTTGTATATTAGTAGACTAGAAGGACTTGTGTTGCGAGACTTGAGCGATGGGTATATGTTCGCTTCTTAAGATGACGATGTCTTGCTTTATTTGTTTTCCTTCCAGTGTTGATCTTCGTCGTTGGGCGTCGTATATATGTTTATTGTGTGGTTGTGTTTCCGCTGATTGGCGAAGAGCTAGCTCCCGCTTAGGGATGCCTATATATATTATTATGTTATAGTTTTGGATCAAAATATACAAGAGAGGTGCGGCCCAAAATTTCAAGGACGAAAAATGTTTTCAAGGTAGAATATATTCATTTCCTTTTTACATTATATGACTTATACTTTTAAAAAGGAAGGCTTGAATTTCTTATAAGATGTTTCAAAACTGCACCCCTCCACTATTTTCCGCAAAAAGGTTTAGATTTTTTCTGGGTTTCGGATTACTTGAATTACGTTACGCCTTTAGACGTTGCATGATTTAAGTGTCGGTCACGTGCTAATTACGGGTCATGACAAAGTTGGTATCAGAGTGTTAGGTTTAACCTTGGTTCGAGTCTAGCTTTTACTATGCGGAGTCTAGGGCGTATATATTTTGGAACCTAAGCTTGACCATACGAACTTAGACTTGACGGGGGGTATTAGACCCATACTTTCGTTACATACGTTGACCTTGATTGATAGAGTAGGTAGCTTGAGTAGAGTGACGTACCGTGCGTATGTTCCACGGCATACTTACGATACGATACTCCACTTAAGTAACCTTAGGATGTACTTATCTTGAGATCTGTGATTCTTTCCGTTCCTATGATCATATATCCATTTGGGATCTATTGATTTCTTTCGTTCCTTTGATCTATCTTCATCGATACATGCTTGAGGTTCCTGTCATCATAGTTTGAGCGTAGATTGAGCTACTGCTGCTAGAGATGCGGTCAGGGCGAGCTCGTCACGGACGAGGACTGATCATGATGTTTTCTGGTAACCTAGGAACGTGTAGGTATAGTGTTTGTGTTGATATCTCTCGTTTAAGGCGAGTGTTCGGTTTTGCACCGGATGATCGGGCCATTGATAGAGGCTGCCAGATTGAAAGGACCGTTAATGTACAACCTACCTCAGAGATCTTGATATTGTCTACCGTATAGACAGATGACCCAGTTGTTGCTGAGATTGATGGGATATCGCTTCCAGAGCTTATGAGCTGAAACCACTGGAGCTTTCAGGCAGAGATGTGACAAAAGATAACTAGTCTATCTTGAGTTGAGCGATTGAGATGATTCGTCTGATTTGATGCGCCGATGCTGCCTCAGTTGAGTTGAAGAATTCCAGTTGAAAGATCATACTCAGATCTAAAGTAAGTCTATCAAGAGAGGATGTTGTTCGTTGGATGCTCCGATGTGGAATCGGTAAGTTGACCAGCTTCAGATAGAAGGACCTCACCCAAATGCGTTGTGAGTTGATCAAAAACGGACGAATAAAGTGTATTCCTCCGATGATTGGGATAAGTTCCTGAGGACGTGTTCGGCTAGATATCTTCCATGGAGTAGTGAAGATACCGAGTTCATAATTTCGAGTCCTTATGAGAGACTCCAGATTGGCTGTAGCCGAGAACGAATTTCCGTATGAAGATAGCAAGAGATGACGTCGAAGTGGACGATAATGAAGACGGATGGAACAAGAGGTTCATGCGAGATGTTAAAGAGCTGTTGTTGCTCCCCGATGATGCCAGAGGATTGACATGTATGCAGAGGCGTTGGATACGGCCAAATTTCAGAAGAAAGTCGTGCTGAGGACGCGGTTGTCCGGTTATGGAAAAAGTGTTAAGAATAGAGTACCAACCTCTGTACAGTTCTGCATAGGTGAGATTGGAAGAGACCTAAGCATGGTTCTTCCAGGATGCCTCAGTGATGAAGATTTGCACTAGGATTGGTTGTATCGCGCGTATTCAGAGGGCCAGATGCCGCCGTTAGTAACGTGCTGTTTTGTGAGTGGTCGCGTTGATTAGCCAAACGATGATCAGAGGAGTTCCAGAACGGAACTGTTCCATTAGTACACCTGACCAGGTCGACGAGCCGAAGGATTGCAAGATTTGTAATCCAGAGAGTAAACAAGGACCTAGAGACCGAAGACGCCAGACCGTGAGCAGGAGGCAAGTAGATGTTCTTGCTCTGCCAATTTTGGGCGCACCGGCATTTTTCGACATTGTAAGAGGTGTACCTCAATGTCATTTATTGCGATTTGCGTTTTGTGATCCGAGTATCACACTTTTATCGCTTGGATTTGAGTTTCATGATATTGTTTTCGTGCACCATGGCTGCACCTACTGGAGATTACATTTTTGGGAACAGTTATTGCACTCGATTTATGTTTATACACCGCTACATTGGTTAATGATTTGTGCATATCTATTGCACTTGATATCGGTTTTGTGCTTTGGCTGCACGTACTTATGATTTTGTGGATTTCGATACTGTCGATTTGATTTTTTGCATTTAGTACGCACTTGATTTGATTTTTGCACTCGGTATAGCTTACATGTGCTTGCAGTGCATTGATACGTGTTTTGTGCATGCAGCTGCACACGTTTATGATTTTATACACCTTGGTACGCTAGGTGTTGTTTTTAGGTGCATTTGAGATATTTATGAGTTTTCATGCATCAGTTGCACCAGATTTATGTTTTTATGCGCGTCTGCACTTGATGTTCATTATCGTGCATAATACTGCACTCGATATTTTATACGGATCTGATACACTTGATTTAGATTTTTAAGCATACTGGGCGCATGAGATGTGGTTTTGTGCACACCGGGTGCACTCGATTGAGATTTTTATTCGCGCATATTGGATGCACTTGATGGAGACTTTATTTGTGCATGGTTGTTGCGCTTGATTGAGATTTTCGTGCACTCTAAATGCACTTGATATTGTTGTCATGCACACTCGTTGCAATGGACAGATGTTTTCGTGGACGCCCGTTGCACTTAGTTTGGCATTTATGCACATTCGTGGCACTTGTATTTGGTTTTGGTTTTCCGTGAGCACCAGACGCACGTGATATTGGATACGCCTTTTGAGGCTGATTTCAGTTATGAGTATCGCGTTTTCATGATGAGCACTATACTATATAGTAGCCGAGCAGGACTGATCTGAGAACAGTGCCTGAGTACTTTTGTATGCATTAAAAGTTTACCAAGAGGTTTTCAAAAATGAACTATAGCCTCGCTATTTCTTAAGTGTCTGTGAGTGACATGAACTTTTACGAGGAGAACCCTTGGATATTTCAAAAAGGCGGGACGTATATCTTTAGCAAACCTATATAAACGTATATCTATTTCCTTACCAAATGATCGTCCGCCACTTATGCCGTGAGCTACGCATCGCACGGCGATTCGAAAAAGATTTTGCATGTGTTTTATCCAGTTTTTAGAGGAATTTAAAAGGATGCATACTATATACGTATTATGATTTTGACAATAGTATATTGGATTTCAGTAGTGGATTTTGAGATCTATATCTCAATTGTAACTCCGATGATTGCGTGGCGCTTGACGGAGTTCGATTTTGAGTTTCACACTCGTTTTCATGCGCACATGATGCGCTGTGGTGTTTTTGTGTATTCCGTGATTTCGGAGCCCCGTTGATTTGAACAAGGTTATTGAAATGTTTTATTATTTGGGGATTTAAATTTAAATTCGGGGACTGAATTTATTTAAGGGGAAAGATTGTAACATTTCAGAAAAATAAAATATTATTTTTGGAATTTAAATATTAAAATAATATATTTCACGAAAACTATTCGATTTGCGATTAGGGGTTTTTCATAAAATAGTATAAGTATGTACCAATATTTAGGAAATAATTGGAGATTAAAATGATTTATTAATTATAAAGATATTTATCGGATTTTGGCATTTTTATAATTAATTATACGCAAGTTTAATTAAACTTGATTAGTGCACTACTAATCGCGATTAAACCAAATCCGTATTTGTTTTATATTTTCCATGGTTAGTACACCATATCATATTGCATTTTGTTGCATGTTGTTCATTTGTATTTCTGACTTGTGATTTATTTATAAAAAGAAAAGAAAGAGGCATGATTACTTTTAGGGAGAGAGAGAGATGACACATGATGAGGCTTGGCATGTGAGAGTTTGAGAGAGAGAGAGTGAGTGAGGGTATGGCTCTACCCTTGACCCTTTCTTCACTTCTTTTTTTTTACCTTCATCACTTATTTCTCCAACTCGTTCATCCTTCATCTTTCTTCTCCTCCTCCTTTACCTCCTCTACCCCATAGCAACCATTACTAAATCTTCACCAAAACCTCATGCCACCTTCATTAAAAATGATCCCCACATTTTCCTAAACCCTATGGATCCTTCAAGTTTGGATTTTGAAGACTTTGGGCATCTAGGGTTTTTCTTGAGTTGCTCTCATGAGGTATAATTCTCACTTCCCACCTTATAATTAGTTTCTTTACTTCCTAATTTAGTTTAGTGTTCGATTTACATGTTTGATGATCTTGGAATTTTCCAGGTTGATGTTTAGTGGATGTTGTGACTTGTAAGTGGTAAATTGAGGTGTAGTGAGTGTTTGCAAGACTTAGGTGACGATTTTCTGGACCAATTAGAAGACTTAAACCCAAAACACGAAGTTAGAATTTCCCGACTTTGGAATTTTGACAGAATTGCTATGGTATTTTGGAATCTGGGATGACCTGAGACCACCATAAAATAAGTTCTCATGACCATGAGACGAGCAGGAAACCTAGAAGCACCTCGTGAAACCCGAGACCCAAACACCTTTAGATGGTCGCAGATTTATTGTCTAGGGCCGCAAATTGCGGCTAAGTTGTAGTGAAATGTGTTGAATTTTGGTCCAGGGCTTGGTTATGTGATATCTAGAGCAACCCTATATGCAAAATTCCCTTGTTTGGACTAGGGTGAAATCTGAGAGTGATTTCCTTCGTTGCTAATTTCGGTTTTGCGATTCTGAAACTTGGTTTTGGTATTTGAGATTGATTTGGTCGTTGGACGTTTGTACGTCAACGACGAGAGATAATTGGTTATTTTTGCATGCGTAAGCTATAAATTCTAACCTATAAGCAATTCGTGTGCCGTATCGGTTTTCGGATATTGGTTTTAATAGTATTGTAATTTTGTATTGATTGTAGGTACCTTCCCGTGGATTTTCGAGATGACGAAGTATATCGACTTCGGCTAAGCGAGGAGATTGCAGGTGAGTAGATTTATATCTACGGGGGAAGTCGGGTGGATGGCGTATAGCACCCCCGCAACCATTGATATGGATAAGTGATATATAAATTTGTAGTTTAGAGAAAACCTATGTACAAACCAATGGAGATGATCAAGGGATTTAGTATGAAATGATATAATAAATAAGGAAGACTCGGATTGATATATGAGAATATGAAATGTGAATGTGAATCATGATATATATAAGTGACTGAAAAAGGACAATATGAGATTTATAGTGGCATGATATGAGATCGATATCGATATGTTATGAGATCGATATCGATAAGACCTATGAACAATAATAAGATAAGATCGAGATAGATGTGTTATGAGATGATGAACGTGACTATAGATCCGTACTATTGTTGTGATGATATCGTATGATGGATATTCCGTACGTGATATATAAGGATGAAACCTGATATTTATTCCGACTTGAGAACCCTTTTATTGCATATCACAAAGTGGATATTGTGTTATGTTTGGAGTCATACCCATTTCAAAACTAATGAATCGTTACACCCTTTTTAAATGATGAATTCAACGAGACGTTATAAACTTTTCAAATGGTATCTTTTCCAAACAATATCATAGTCCCCTATTTTCGAAATAACGATTCACATTGTCTTAAACTATAACTGTATGACTCCTACGTAGTTGCATATTTTATATACTGTTTGCGCTTACGATCTCTTATTTTTGCATACGCTCGCATTTCTTTTACTACGATACACACACACACACACGCGCGCGATGTTTCATACCCTTTATTTACCTGACTTCGTCTGCTAGTACACCTGCACAATTATCGATGATGCGCATGTTACACTTACACAGAATTGCCGGCTCACACACATTCATCATCGGTAATGGCTATGTCACTTACACAGTATAACTGCTATGCCATTTACACAGTAGAATTGCTATATCCTGATATTATTCTTAGTTGTTCAGTACTATCATATGACATGTTTGCATGATATACTTGATATGCTCACCTTACTGTTCTATATTGCATACATCATACTTTATGGTTATATACATTGATATGCTGTTTTCATGAGATTTCTGGATTTGAGAACCGCGGTTATATTTCAAAGGAAATTATAAATCGTTTTAAAAACGCGGTTTCTCTTAATGTGATATTTTGAGGTGTCCACCATGAGTTTTGTCGGTTCTGAGTTATGAGTATACCCGATTCGAGGAGTGGGAGGCACCGTCTGCGGGTACATGGTGGACCCGGTATGGTACTGTTCATATCATAATATTGCATTATTGTATTCCCCATTCTTATGCATTTTACAAATAAACAGGTGTTTTTGACCCATGTCTGCTACATAGTTACAGGTTACAAGTTCTCGGAACGAAAACAGTGAAAAAAACAAAAGACGATACAAAAGTGAGAGTTTGACCAACAAACAGAGAATCTTGATCAACCCTACACGAAGATCAGTTCACAAAAAACAAGGCAGCGCAAGGTCCAAGATTTCATCTCGAAGCAACGGTTAAAGTCCACTACAATTATTCATTGGGAGATCTGGAAGAAACCTAGAAGCCAATTTGAGAAAAGAACTAAAGAAACAGGAAGTACAAGTCAACCAAAGCCAGCAGAAGAAATTGCACGGCACAAGCTTCTCATTAGGCCGTGGAACCGCGGCCAAACCATAGCTGCGGCCGCGGTTCCGCGGCCGTGTTGCGCACGTAGAAGTTGAAAATTTTACCATAACGTGAGGTGGCGCTAACTAGTCTTCCTAGGGGTATTTTTGTAAATGTAGACATGCGGCAATTGTAAACCTAGGGTTTTCTATGTCCTATAAATAGAGACACAAATTCTTGTATTAGGGGATGCCTCCTTTCATTAATAAAATTCAGATTTCTTTTGGAGAGCATCAATTTGTAAGTTCTTAATTTATTTTCCGCCCTAGGTAATTTCTTATCTGCCCTAGTTAAATTTAATTCTTTGCCCTACTTAAATAGTTAGATCTTTTATTCTCTGCCCTAGATAAATGTTCTTCAATTCCCTAATGAGCGAGTAGTCTCCTCGCTTGTTAGGGTTAGATTTGGGAAGGTTTGAGAGATGAAGATATCTCATCCCTTTCTTGCCCATCACATATAATTAATAGGATTCTATGCATACATGCACACACCGCTCCCTACGACACCCTATCCCACGAGGTAGTAGTGATACCGTAGTATAAAGGCCCGGTTGAGCGTGTTTTCCATGGAGGTTAGGGTAAGGATTGATAAAGGAAGGACAAGAACCTAGAGGAAGAAATATCTTCCCGAATGATTCTAATCCACTCTATTAATAATTACCATAACTCCTAATAGATCTTAATATGGGTATAGAAAGCGGTGAGATTTATTGACTTTCCAAACTTAACCTAAACCTAACCCTAGCAAGACTTAGATCTAGATTAATTTAGTTTTTAGATTTAATTAATCAATCCGGCACCCATCGGAATTAACTCGTTAGAGCGATTAGGAAATTCACAAAATCCCTGTGGACCGACCCGTACTCACCGGCTAGCTACCAAGCGACGCCGTTCTTGATTGCGGTTACTAAATTTTTTGATCAATCAAATAGCGTCGTTGCCGGGGATGGCGTGTTATTTTCTTTTTGCAATTTCGGGTTAATAAAAATTGAAAAATCATAAAAAACTGAAAAATCAAAAAAAATATAAAAATTTATCATTTTTTATTTTTGTGAAGGATATTTTTGTGTGAATTTTGCAGGAACAACAAAGAAGTTCGGATCTGGAAAAATCAAGAAAGCGAAACAGAAAACGAAAGATCTGAACAGCAGAGGATTTCAACAACTGAACAACAAAAAAAATCTCGAGACGTGAGCCGCCCAGTCCACCGCGATTCCGCCGCCTAAACTGCCTTCTGCCGCGCATCCACGGTCCTCTGGTGAAGTCTCGGGATCTGAACCGTACGGACCGCCGCCCTTCCGCCGCGCAAACCCCTTTCCGACCGCGGTTCAGCCGCATGATGCTGACGTCAGAACGAGGAAATTGCACTGTTTGTTCCCTTTCTCTCTCCTCTGCAACCTAAAATATATCTTCTGAAAAATCTCCTGCAGGATTCTTCGCGCTTAAAAATCTTCCCCCTTCCAAATAACAAATCTTATGCAGGATTCTTTGCGCCGCGCTTAAAATAAAAATTGATTGCAAGTGATTTTTACTATTTTGCATATCTTTAATCGGACTTTAAGGGGCTTGAAACCAATCCAAATTGGGTGGGGATTTCATCACCTTTCCTAGGACCCCAGAAATCACAAAAGGCATTTTGCATTGACCAATTTTAATTTTAAAAAATACTAGACTCAGCCCTAAGGACGTCGCGCTCAATAGGACAGAGGACTAGTTGTAGGTATCGGCCGTTGATCCTAACCTGACTTTGCGGTGTCTAGGTAAGTGTGTCTAAGGCGAGTGGTTACTTAATTAGGGCCACTACTTGTAGTGGAAAGCCTCCCACTCACCTGGCACTTACCTGGCCGCAATTGGCGGTGAAGAGGCGGTTTGAGGTCCTATTTCTAGCCCTTTGGAACAGTTAGGAGCTGTCTAGCTGACCTAGGTGACCCTAGATCTAGGCCTGATTGTGCATTTTTGGTTGAAAGTGTGTTTTAGCCCTTTATTGAAAATCTTTTTTGCAAAAAGTTACAAATAAAAAAAGGGGGGAAATTTTTATATAAAAGAGACTTGCAAATTTTGTCGCTAAGAACCCCTTGCACCACCTACCTTCTTTCTCCTCTCCTTCTAACATCATGGGTACCCCACCTCATAAATCTCTTACCGAACTTTGGTATCCTGAACCTAACTTTGCCTCGTACGTCAATTGTTTCGGTTGATTTAAGGACGATCCCTCCATGCCCAAAATTTCTTTGAAAGACCAAATAGAAGCGTCTACTCATGAGTTGGCAACTCACGAGTTGGCAACCATTATGATATAGTATGACCTAGAAAATCATTGTTTTATTCGATTTCTATCTGCTGATGTTTTCTACTCACGAGTTGGCAACTCACCCCCATTGTGCCACAGTTCTTGTAGGTTTGACCGCTTGGGATCAGTAGCGGTATCGCTGGCACACAGCTTCATCCAGGGTGTTTTTCTTTGGTTGGTGGAACACATATTGGATCGTGCCCACTCTCGTACTTATATTCTGTTATATCTAGATAAACTCCATCAATCAGAACTAGAATTTGTATATTAGTAGACTAGAAGGACTTTTGTTGCGAGACTTGAGCGATGGGTATATGTTCGCTTCTTGAGATGATGATGTCTTGCTTTATTTGTTTTCCTTCTAGTGTTGATCTTCGCCGTTGGGCGCCGTATATACGTTTATTGTATGGTTGTGTTTCCGCCGATTGGCGAAGAGCTAGCTCCCGCTTGGGGATGCCTATATATATTGTTATGTTATAGTTCTGGATCAAAATATACAAGGGAGGTGCTGCCCAAAATTTCAAGAACGAAAAATGTTTTCAAGGTAGAATATATTCATTTCCTTTTTACATTATATGACTTATACTTTTAAAAAGGAAGGCTTGAATTTCTTATAAGATGTTTCAAAACCGCACCCCTCCACTATTTTCCGCAAAAAGGTTTAGATTTTTTCTGGGCTTCGGCTTACTTGAATTACATTACGCTTTTAGACGCTGTGTGATTTAAGTGCCGTTCACGTGCTAATTACGGGTCGTGACACTACCCCAGCGTACCTTCTCATTCCATCAGAGTGCAAACGTGACGTCAACAAAGCTCCAACGAGCCAAATCAAACTGGAGAAAAGGCATATTCCTAGCTCCGGACATCAACTGCAATACATACAGTATAGAGGTCCTACAGATGTCTACCATACTTCAGCAAAGAAATGGTATGGCATCGTCAAACAAAAATCGGGTCTCGACGGCAACTCATATAAAGCCTCAGAGACTATCGGAGATCATCCCACACCAGCGCGGAGTGGTTATGACTCATCGGGACTCGAAATTGAGCCTAACCTCAAGTAAAAAGTGACATGGCAAATTCCTAACCCTTGCTCTTCCGACGGTCATATAGTCTAAGGAAGACATCTTGTCCATCTCCCGAAGGGATCAGAGACACGATAGTCGCGATGCTACTCGAACAACGGCTTAAAGACCGCATATCGAGGAATACATCAGCCAATGCGACGGTACCACGGACCAAAACCCTAATACCACAAAACCTAACGGACCTCTATCGTAAAGAATGGAGATTATCTATATATAACGTTAGGACAAGTTTTCCTGTAAATTTAAGGGAGGTAAACTAAATAAACTCCAAAATGAGTATATAAACTAGAGACTCCGAAACGAGTGAAAAACTACAAACTCCGAAATGAGTACATAAATTAGAAACTCTGAAATGAGTGAATAAACTACAAACTCCGAAATGAGTACATAAACTTCATGCTCCGAAACGAGTGTATAAACTACGGTCTCCGAAACGACTAAGTAAACTAATTAGCACCACATCAAGACATCAAAACACAGATGAGCGCATGCAAAAAGTGTATATTCATTATTCACGAATCAAAGTGTTTAAGAGATACAATTAATAAAAAAGGGGGGAATACAATTGCAATTGTTAAGAAGGCGGGGATTTCAACAAATTGGCAACTCGCTCATGCGCTCCCTGCAGCTCCTCCTCGCATACTACTACTGCGGCCAGCCCCGCTTCAATTTGAGCCCACTTTTGCAAGCATGATGATAGTTTCTCAGCGATTTCCTGCTTAGCAACCTCGCAATCTTGCATGCCCCTCTCAGTAAAATCGAGGTTCTGCCTCAACGACAGCCCATTAGAAATATATTGTTGGAGGTTTTCGAAAATAACTTGCAGCTGTGCAGCATTTGCTTCGATCTGAGCGCACAATTAGATAGACTCGCCGGAAGCTGTCTCATGCTCCTTTCGCTTCAGGGCCAACTTTTGTTCAAAATATTGAATGGAATCGGCACTTTGCTCAATCCACAAGACCCGCTGAGCCTTCAAGGTCAATACCTCAGGATTGAGACGCTTGAGTTCGATCTCATGCATACAAGCCTTGATCCGCTTACAATAATCAACCCAAAGGCCGACGAAATCTTCATTGTGGAAATTCACAAGCGTCGCCAGCATAGGGTTGACTTCGTCAGTGAAATCCGCGGCAGAAATGAGCCTAGGCATCAAGATCTTTGATAAATTCGTTTAACATCCTCCTGCTAGTCCCCGCGCCCCTAGAAGATTGACGCTTAGCAAAAGACCCCGTTGGTATAGAAATGCGGGACTCAAAAGGAATCGATCCCGGTGTAGCTGCTGCAAAATAAATCACGTACAAATAAGGGCCGGATTTTAACTTGAAAAATACAGAAGAAAGCTGATGGACGAGATCTACCATACCAGCTGTTGAAAGTGGCAAGACAGGGAGCACAGGAGGCTCGGCTATTCCTTCGCTCCCTCCCTCGAGCCGTGATACTATGGTCAATATGAGGAAAGTTTAGCAACAGAAAGCTCACTCATGAAAAGAAGAAACACCAAGCGAAGAATATATTAACCAATGCCGGAAGGGGAAACGAATTCCGATTGGAAGGCAAAATATGGGCCTAACACCTGGTATAAGCGATCAAAGAGCACTTCTGTAAGATTGCTACAATATATGGTTAATGCAAGAAAAATAGTATCTACACCGAAGCAAAGAAATGAGAAATCTTCACCTTCCAGAGTTCGGGGGGACGCAGAAGAGAGGGGTGGAACCATGACAGTCAGGGCAATGATCGGCAGTAATTCTTCAGTCAGTACAACATCAGGGTTTACCACGCCTATACTCAGAATAAAAGGAGATATCATTAGAGATGCCTAGCGGGGTTAAAAACTCAAAGATAATAATTCAAGGAGTACCTGACAGGGTAGAAACTGAGACAGTGCCCGAAGCATCACCAGTTGTGACGGCTTCCTCAGTTTCTATTGGGAAAATGGATTCAGCATCCACACCTTCATCCCCTGACTCGATAAGGGTCATCGTAATGCTTGCATCACCCACCGATACCAAGGATCCATAAGGAGAAGAAGCGACGGTCGGAACAATCCCAGATTCTAGAGGAAGGTTTGCCATTATTGCTCTTTTATTGCCGGCACTTCACCTGCCCCGCCATCACCTAAATTTGGCCCTGTTTTAAAAAAAATGCGTGTGTTATGATTCAAGAAAAAGGCTGTTACTAAGGACCGTGTGTTTTTCTACCTTGAAGTAGCCATTCAACCTCTTCTCGAGCCGCACGCGCAACCTGTCTATGGGCAGTGGTCAGGGCAGATGGAACGTCGACAATAGGAATGCCAGAGGGTTGAGTATTACTGGAACCTGCGTCCGTGGCCAAGATAGCCTGACGTTCTCTTGAAGTGTGCTTTCTACGCTTCCTCTCAGCCTGGGCTGTATGAACCGATCTTCTCAAAACTTCTGACAGGGGGACATCGTCCTCCAAATCAGGCTCAGCCTCCGGATCCGCTGTGGCATCCGTTATAGGCAACTTAAGCAATGCCTCCTGTGGTGGCCTTTGGAAGGCCACGGCCATAGTCGGTGGCTCTGAAGCATTTTCTGCATCACCACCCAGGATTGGCATTACACTCAGAACAATTTGGGTCGTAGTGGTTCCTGTAATAGGATAAAGAAAAGAGTCGGGTCATGAATAAAAGGAACTAAAGATGTAAAGGCATAGTGAAACGAATCATACCAAGGCCCAAGGAAGCGCGGAGTCTCTTTTCCTCCTCAAACGTCTTAAAGGATGCCAAAAGAGCCTCTTCAACAGAAATGCATGTTAAAGAAGATAGCGTTAATAAAGCGTAATAAGTTCCAAAAAAAGGGTGGGGAATATATACAGGAGAGTATAAACGAAGTATACCGGACTCCGCAATAGAGGCTAACGCCGCTTGTTCACGGGCCAGTCGTTTTGAAGCTTCAATGGCAGCCTGAAGATCGGTATCGGTCATAGGCGCATCGAACAGACCGTCGTTGGTGCTATACGCACAAGCCCTCGCTATAAGGAGCATGAAGCTCATGGCCGAATACGACATCAGCAGAGAATAAGGATTTCTTCTTCTTCTGCGAACTGGCACCAACAGCCGATGATAAGAGCCTTCGCTTAACAGGTTTCTTCGGACGGCGGGTCCCGATCTCCAAACCAATGCCCGATTCCGGAGACACCATGGTTACCACTGTCGCAGGAACATCTGGTTGAGGCTCACTAAGAAAAGCTCGTGGGGATATAATCATGGTGATCTCTCTCAAAGAAGGGAGTACGATCGCCCGTCGCTTCAGTGGGGCCGCTGGATTACTGGCTAGGACAGCATCCTTGTGGTTAAGGAGCAACCGCCTCTCCTCCCTGATGACAACACCCGTTGCATGCTGGTACCAAGCAACGTAAGCATTCAAAGCCCTTGGAATGTAACTCGGTTCACTGATGAGGAAATGGGACCCCGTATTTAACCTCATGAAATGATGCGCCGCCCTGCGAACGCCCTCTTCCATAGCAACCGGATCAATCAGGAATGCCTCGAGAGAAACGCCTTGGTTGTAACCCGATTGCTGGGCAAAGCGATGTGGGTTATACCTCATAAACAGCACCGAGGCATTCTGTCTAAATACCAAAAAATCTGGCCTGATAAAATACAAGTGTACAACCTCTCGAGCCCTCAACACAGAAGCTCCGTTCTTGAAAACATCATGCAACGGTTGGATCACTTTGGAAGATTCTTTGCCGATGGTTAGGACTTTATCGACAAAAGTCCTGCTGTCCCTAACCATGCGTGGGTGAAGGAGCAATCGCCGAGCCTTCCGCTGTATTGGGTCTGGAGCAGAAGCATCGACTAGGTGCATGACCCGTGAAAAATTGTAGCCTTCGTAAAATCGGGGTCGTTTATGAACACCAAAAGCACCCAACACGTGCATCTCAATCCATGAGGTGAAGTAATGCAATAGGAGATTTACGGGCTTTACCCCCGGCTGAGTAGTGTCGGTTGCTAAGCTCAAGCCATGATATAAATGAGCTAGTCCCGCATCCCTAATAGCCATGCACGTCCCCCCGGCGATGCGATGAGCTGGATAAAAGACAGATGGACTCATATAGCGGGGGGTGAATCGGAAGTGCAAACCAACTCAGCCACAAGCCGATAAACCCAATGAAGAACGTCTCCTCATCAATGTCCGGAGTGACAATCTCCGCGAAGGGAACGAATGGAGTATCCGGAACAAAGAAGTTCTTTAGATCTTCCTCCGCGGTCGGTAAGTTGCCCGAACCAAATCCGAAAGGGTCATCGAGTTTGGCGAACTTCGCAGCTTGTTTAGACAAAGCCTCCAGATAAAGAAAACGGGCGATGAAATCTGTGAAGCTAACTCCGTGTCCACCAAACTCCAAGAATAAGCTCCCATACATGTTCAACACCTTGATCAAGCTCGAAAACTGGTATTGAACGGCATTCTCCAGAGTAAGACCCATTACCACTGATTTGGTGGCAAAGATATACTCATCAGGGGAAGTATCTCCGCATAATGTTCCCTTCTGACGGGTAATCCAGATATCTCCGCAAACTCCTCCAATGAGATTGAAACCTCCCGATCCGATAAGAGAAACGTGTGGGTCGGGATGTTCCATTAATCCAGAAAAGATTTGACCTACCACACATGAGGAGCGTGGTAGTGAAAGAGGGACGCATAGATCGCGGGATACAGCCCGGTCTTCAGTAGCAGCGATTTCTTGGTCGAAAGGATATATCGAGCCTACTACAGATAGCCAGCCGAATGATGGGGAGTCATTCCTATCATGTAAATTTTCCCCCAAGGACGTCGCCCTAAAATGTCCAGGGCCATCGGCGGCTGCACTGGTATTGATGCCATGGAAGGCTGAAGACGGCCTCCCGAAGTCCAGTTGACATCTTCTACTGCGTAAGTTACTAGCGGCTGGTCAGCATAATGGATCGTCGGGATTGGTTCCAAAGGCGCTGCGCATGTAAACTATGCCGACCCCGGATAAATTGATTATACCATGACCCCCCATAAATGAAGAGACTTTTGCTGTGGGTCATAGTCCCGAATAAGTGCGAAGACTTCCCGATCTATAAGTGCGTCGGCGAAAGCACTCTCCGAGCTGTTGGGGTAAAAATTTACACCCCTATTGACCGAGTCAAAGTCAAGGTCAACCCCCAAGCTAGGCGAGCCCAAGCCCAGGTCAAGCGAGCCCACACCCAAGTCGAGCCCGCGGCCAGCCTCCCCATGCCAACAACAAAATCATGTAATAAATAATTTTTATGTAATTTTTTATACATGAATGTACGCAAAATGGGCATAAAGCTAATATTTTGTAAGCCCATAGCTTATGTGCAAAAATGAAATGGCACATGAGCCATGGGATAGGCAAAATGCCAGTTTGTGAAGCCCAAGGGGCTATATGTAAATATATAAGCCTATAAAAGGCAACATGATGATGAATAAAGTAATATTTTTCATTCTCTCAAAACCTAGGGTTTGTATTTCTTTTCCTTTTCTGAAGGTCTCAAACCTTCTTCTTTCTTCTGAATTAAATCAAAAGTCTTACTCTTCCTTTTCAAAAACAAAATAGTTTTTCACCATCAAACCCATGAAGGGGAACTTGGATCTGTCTTTAGATCCCAAAAAGGAGAGATTTTGAGATCTCACATCTCTTGATCTTCAAGATCCAGCTAACAGAGGAGGAAGAAGAAGAACCCCTTTCACTAAACCCAAGAAAAAAAAATAAAACACACTCAGGAGTCCAACTCCTCTCTGATTTCTCTTCCGAGAAAATTTTTTTTTTAGGCTAAAAGCCTCTTTTTCTCGGGGGCGCTTAAGGGCAGAGCGCCCGCGTGCCGACACGTGGCGCGCTTGCGCACAACGTTCGAGCGCAAGTCGCCCACGTGCCGACACGTGGCGCGCTTGCGCTCAAGCGCAAGCGCGCCAGCGTAAGTCACCCCCGTACTGATACGTGGTGCACTTATGCTCAAGAGCCCAGCGCTCAAGCGCAAGTCGCCCCCGTACTGACACATGGCGCACTTGCGCTCGAGCGTAGGGCGCTGAAGCGCAAAGCACCCACGTGCCGACACGTAGCGCGCTTGAGCTCAAGCGCCCAGCGCTCAAGCACAGAGCGCCCACGTGCCGACATGTGGCACTCTAGCGCCTGAGCGCACAGCGCCCAAGGTGCTGCCCCCACGCATCCTTTGGATGCCTTTTCTTCCTTTTTTCCTTATATATATATATATATATATATATATATATATACATACATACATACATACATACATACATATGTATACATATGTACACACACACATACTCCACGACACTGTCCCTGTTAGAAAAAAATTTCTAACGGGGCGCTGCCCCGCAGCCCGTAAAAACTCGGCGTGGCTCCCGATATATCCAAACCCCCCTTCCAAAACAATACACACATACACTGTACATTGAGTTCGCATGACCATTTTAACCTGTTAACCAGAGGTTCCCTCGCCCTAAAGACGAGGCGTAATTAGCGGCAGCTTAGTACGCGGCTGCCGGAGATTCGGATCCCTATAATCAATAAACTCCGGCCTACCCTAAGCTGGGGGAATCTGACAAGCGCGCCTGACAAGCGCGCGCGTATTCCCATCTCAATGGGGTGATGAAAAACACCCTACAGATTCTGGCACGCCCGGTGGGACCAATCTCTCCTCCCATATTTCGGGTTAAGCGTTCATGTGAACTCAATGTAGGGTTCCTAGGAACTCTAAGGAGGTCTCACAAGGCATCAACCATGCCAATTTCAAATTTTTCCGGTGCCGAGAAACCCTAATACGGATCGTTAACTAGATAATGAGGCGATGCAAGCAAGTTAACGGCTTTAACTAAGAGTGAACGGAAATACAACCTTTGTAGATCCGGTCCTCCACCTCCATAGCTCCATGATGAAGTCTCCTCGCTGCGATCATCGGATCCCGGGCTCAAGCGTCGGCTTCATCGGAGAAATGGGCGGGCTAGGTCGTCGACTTCGATGCCGAAGATGATCTACGTCGAGGCAACACAAGATCAAGCTCCAACTTCACCAAGTCAAGAAACTTGTGAAGAAAACACCCTACACTACATGGCAAGTGGTAGAGGATGAAGAAATAGGAAGTGGGTTCACTTTAGAATTGGATTTCTCACTCTTTTTCTCAAGTTGCCATTAAAGGTTGCAGGCTTTTCTTCTTGTTGATGAAGAAGAAGAAGAAGAAAAGAATATGATAAGAATTATTGGAAAATAGAAAATGAGGTGATTCTTATCATATCTCAACCATGGTCAAGTGTAGAGAACAAACTAGGGTTAAGTTGAATGGTTAGGTTAAAGGAAAGAAACAAAATGGTCAATCTTTCAAACCTTCATGAACTTTCAATGTAAAACAAAAGTAGCAACCATTTTATTTCTTGCCAAAATGAAATAAATAAATGAATAAATAAACAAAACCCTAACCATTTACTTAACCAAGGTTTAAACCAAAACTACACCCAAGTTGGCATGTATCATCAAACATGATACAATCTTGTGCACAAAAGTATATCACATATACAACTTGTGTATTTCAAGTGAGAAAATCCATTTAAAGTGAACCAATACTAGTTAATGCAAAGTAATATATCAAATATATAATTATGCATTAAATCATTAAATCAACACTTGATTTAACGATCCGGTCATATCTCATATAACCGACTAATATCCAATGTATCGGCTTATCGAATCAATCCTTGATTCGATAACTAGGTTATATCGCATACAACCAATCGATACATTCATCGCGAGAATGGAATACGGTATCATATACACGCATTATTCTCGATCCCGCACATATATCATATGCGCTCCTATTTCGTTTCGCTTGAGCCAGGAAACCTCTGTGTAGGACACTAAAGACTCGTCAATACGCCGGCAGCAGATGATGATCATATCAAACACCCATAAGCCGCAAGCGGTCTGCTAAACGTAACGGCCACCCGGGTATTGAGCGATCAGAAGATCGACAAGCAAGCCCACTCACACTCCTGTGAATCCAACCAGTAACACTTACCGTACAGTCCGGTCTGTTCGTCTGATATGTCGCATATCTCGCCTAGGGGTGGTAAACGTCAGACCCCAATAACTCGATAAGTCGTCTCGATATGAGGTCTATAACAGTTCGAGAAACTACTGATAACACTTACCAGTAAATCTCAGCAACCCTGGCCAGGGATTTCCGGTTATAGCCAATCGAACACAGCGCAACATCAACTCCCTATACCGAGAGAGACGAATCCCCTCCTATCGCTCATTGCCTCCATGTGACTCGGGACTGTACCCAAAAACCACCGTTTTGCACGCCCTCTTGGACGTGGTAAGATGGAAATCAAAGCACAGTGGGAATCACACAAGACTCTATGACGATCTCGGGTCAACAGACTACTCTGTACCAGTGTCACCAAAGAACTGCCATCTGACGTAAGGTATAATACCATCTGGGAGTTCTCGGCGAGTCCGTCCAGTGTACCCAGTCTCCACTGAGCACCCGTACATCATCTCTGATGTCAAACACCAATGGATATGGGATCATCCATCGCCCATCTGTATGGGTCGAGAAGGTATACGCTAGTCTACTCTGGTATATCGATGCCCCGTCTCGATACACCCACGACTAGGGACCTTGAAGGATGTACTTATCGACCACCATGTCCCCACTAGTATGATCTGCATCATAGTCCAGGTAGTCAAGTACACATCCTAAGGGCTTTACCAACATGTAACAGAGAGACAATCAGTGTACACGTTAAGATAAAGAGCAACCAGATAGCATACTATCATGTCGAGCAAGAAAGTCCTCCCTATATATGTCCAAGCATCCACTACAATATACATCCTATGTATAGTAATGGCCTCTCGGGCATACATATAACTAACAATCTCCCACTTGCACTAGGGCCATCTGTAGCAGTGGTTGTAGTATCTCATACTCAACCATCCCATAAAAGTCTCTCTCTGGGAAAAGGCCTTTGTGAGTGGATCCGCCGCGTTATCCTCTGAGTCCACTCTCCTAACCTTGATCACCCTGAAGATCAACCATCTCTATGATCAGGTGATACTGCCTTAGAATATGTCTGGATTACTGATGGTACGGACGTTCATTGGCATAAGCCACAACTCCATTGTCACACAATGGGAGGAACTAAGTTCATCTCATGAACAAATATACATCCAGACTACCTATTTGGTAGCATCTTAAGTAGCGATGTATCCAGCCTTTATCGTCTAGTATGCCACGGTATCTAGCTTGGAACTCTTCCAACATACCGTCCCTTTACTGAGGGTAAAGACAATGCCTGTGACTGACATTCAGTCGTCTTTATCACCCTGGAACCCTTCCAGTGATTCTCCTCAGGATCAATTGATACCATCTCACTACAGCTAGTGAGTATTCTAACACCCAAATAACATCTATCTCATAGATGAAAACTCAGGATTTAGGAGGTATCACTTTGATCCTATATGGAGAATCCATGTGATAAGCGGAGATCGACTTAGCGTAGCATAGGAAACTTCTTTCTTATCAAGAGTATGTCATCCACGTACTCTACGAGGATCACCACCATACTCCCTACTACCTTTTTGTATATACAAGGTTCATCTACCATTTTGATGATGTCAAACTCTTTGACTAACTCATCAAAACAGATGTTCCAACTCCGCGATGCCTGCTTTATCACATAAAACATCTTGCACACGTTTCCGCTGCTCCCACTATTTACGAAGCCCTCTGGCTGTGTACTTATTATAGACGCACTCTTCTAAATCAATATTTAGAAAAGCAGTCATGGCACCCAACCGCCAGATATCGTAGTCATGGTATGCAGCCGTGGCAAGTAGGATCTGGATGGACTTAAGCTTGGTTACTTGAAAAAGGTTTCATCACAATCCACGCCTGGTAAATGCGAACTTTTAGCAAGTCTAGCTTTGAAAGTCTCAACTTTTCCATCTACACCAAGTAATCTTCTCAAGATATACTTGCTCCTGATGGGGATTTAACCCTTCAGATATCGCAACCAAAGTCCATACTTTGTTGGTGCATAAGGATTCCATCTCAGATTGCTAAGCATCCAGCCATTCTTATAGAGTCCCACTCCTGATGGCCAGTTCGAAACTAGTTGGGTCATCATCTCATGATGCATTCCTCGCTCCCACTGTCATAGAGAAACCGAAGCAACTCTCAGGTGGGTGAGGAACCCTACTAGATCGGCGGAGAGGCTGAGGTTCGTTGGTTACTATTGAATCCTTTGGTTCTACCAAATCATCTGCTGTAGTTTGTATAGCTGGAACCTTTCCAGTTGTACATAACAGACCTTGCCTTGAGCTTGTCCGGATTTTGCTTTTCAGACATAGGCCGGACAACCCCAAATCTTAACTAACTTAAGATATGGGCTCTTCCCTTTCCATATCACATATGAAGTGGTAGGCAATTGATTTGATCGGAACCCTATTAAATAGGTATGCAACTTCATAAGTGCATAACTCCCAAAAGGAAATAGGTAACTCAGTAGTACTCATCATAGAGCACACCTTATCATATAGGGTGTGATTGCTCCGCCCCGATATACTATCGTGCTATGGTGTATTCGGAGGAGTAATTCTGAGAGAGAATATCATTCTCCTTTAGAATAGTCCAGGATTTCCGTGCTCAAGTATTCTCCTCCTCGATCACATCAAATGACATAATACTTATACCCGTATTGGTTCTCTACTTCTAACTTATATTCTGTGAATATCTCAAAAAGTTCGGACTTGTGTTTCAACAGGAACATATGTCTGAATCTAAAGAGATCATCAGAGAATGTAATGAAGTACAAAGAACCGGTCTTGGCATGTGTAGACAGGGGACCTACATCATCATGTATCAGTCCCAAGAGTTTACTAACTCTTTCTCTGTTTCCAATAAATAAAGCTGTGGTCATCTTATCTCTGTGACATGACTGGCAAGTTTCACAAGATGTAAATTCAAACAGATTTAAACATGCATCTATGTGCAACTTAGCTAGTCGGGTCGCATTGATATGACCTAATCTACAATACCTCAAGAAGGATCCGTTCATTTCTGAACTCTTCCTCTTGTGTGTGTTCCGTATACTAAGAATTGTAGTTTGATTTAGAACATCAATGCTTTTAGATAACGTGCCTGAACCGATCAACTTTTGATATAGGAAATGTTCAAAACATTATCCAACAATACAAAATTTTATCATTTCTTTACTAATAAAGAGACTGATATGATTTTGTATATCAGGTTCGGTATCTAATAACATTCGTTCAGAATCAATGTATTTGTAATACAGGGTGACAGTGACCAACAGACTTGGCTGCAACACTTGCCCCGTTTTCTGCCTCATGAAACTTATCACCCGTTCTCAGTTCTCTTCCTTTCTGTAGCCCTATATAATAGATTACATATCTGGGATCCTGATCCGGTATCAAATACCCAGGACATAGAGGACATTGAGAAACAGTTCTGTGTAACGAACACACCCGAAGATGATGCATCATCATGATTTTCTTCGTTTGGGTGGCATGGGAATCTTGGTATTCCCCAATTTCCTGCTCTGTCTTATAACAATTATAAGTTGGAGCGGGACCAACGTTCCCCTGCACAGTATAACAAGCAGGTTTGGTCAATTATCCGTATTATTATCTTGATTAAGGCGTGATATGGTCGCTACCTGGAGAGAGAGAGAAGAAAACACTCAGCGTGCGCTCTTGCAAGAATAGATTGGTTATTATTTTATCTAATCAGGATGGCTCCCACTGGTTTTTATCAAATCTTTCTTCAAACCCTAAAAGGAAAGACTAGCCGGGATTAATTACACGCTACAAGTTCGCCAATCTTTAAGTCAGGCCAGTGTCGGTACTTTGAGGGGGTGCCCCGTGCTTTCGCACGGACCTAATTAATGTAAACCTCGTTTTCCCAGAGGCATAACCCCGTTGACACCTTTCTAGACACCTACTTGATCGGCTAATTGTAATGTGTAAAACTCTTCCAGGAGTAACAATTACTCACAGCGGGTATCGGGATCCAACTATCTCATAGAAGGTATGCAATCTCATTGCAAATTTCAACACTTGAAATTCCCGATAATATTTTGCCCCTAGCGTGCTATGACCTTGACGCATGCCAAACAACCCATAGTCCGCTAGTCAAGTTCAACCCGTACATTTCTTGATTGAATTAAACCCACCCGCACGACCCTTGACGCATGCCAAACGCCGTGCGAATACCCTAATCCAATCGCATCGTATGCAGGCAGATAAGCACTAGTTAGCTACCGTACACTACGCCTTGACGAATGCCAAACTACCGCAGCACGAATACTAACTAGTACTTATCTGAAATGACGGAGGGCTACGACAGGTTTTTCTGAAAACCTATTGCGTAATGAACTTGATATCGTTGTAGAATCGAATGAATTTTGAAATGGAGTGTTTTTGAGGATTTTCTAGTTTTGCTAAAGGAGTCACTCCCGGTGAAGGGATCGTCGGTCCTTTCCTCATCGAATAAGGTGCGGGATATATCATATATATCACTGTGCAAAGCAAAAACTCTTAAAAGCAATCAAAAGACAAACCGAGTGTGTAGCATCTACCAGTTATTGCTAAAGGAGTCACTCCCGGTGAAGGGATCTCGGTCCTTTCCTCATCGAATAAGGTGCAGGATATATCACATATACCGCTGTGCAAAGCAAGAACTGTAGCTACCTGTTTTATTTTGAAATTCGATTCTACAACATCTTTAGGTTTCTTTTATTTCATTAATCACATTAATGAAGTCCCATCATTTAAGTACCTAAACATCACAGATAAATACGACGTACACTTATGCCATCCGCATTCGCCTCAATGTCCCCTCGTGCACCGTTAGGTTAGGTAACTAACGGCAGAGCGGGACAGGGCTAGCGCGGGTGTAAAACATAAGTAACGCCTATATAATATATCATATATACTATATACTGTATCTATCACAGAACATCACATGATCACATCACAGATATCGCAGCAGAAAATATCATATGAAATATTGGATATACTAGGACGTCCGTGTTTTCAATACGAGCCAGTATAAAACACGGATTCCACGGTCGCGATGAATAGCCAAACCCACACCCCAAGACCCCTACGAGAGCGGCAAGCAACCCTACCAATTCTAAAGTTAGGAGACCCGAACTCGACTCCTCGAGTTGGTCTCCCACTGGACTCCAGAACCCGGTTACTTGTGCCCTCCTCCTTGGGTCTATCCTAATGCGGAAAAGTAAATAATATACAACAACGGTGACAACTTCCGCAACCTGGAAGTTCCCCAATAAAAGAATATTACATACAAGTTCTTACATGAATGAAAATGAAAAACACTCATCTCACATAAAAAAACCCGGCTATTCAAACACGACGATCCAATATAACATATCCAGCAACACATAACATCACATGTCATCAACGTAAGTAAACATGCGTATCCCAATTGTCGTTGACATATAGCAACGAAACTGGCGATATCACATATTACACTTACGGTCACAGAAAAGAAAATGTAAAATTACAACAGTTGGAATCCGCAACCTCTTTAGACATCGCATGCCTAACATTTATAAACCCCGCATATTAGTCTCATTATCGAAAACTCTTTTCAATATCAAGTCGGGCAATTCAACAGGATTCCCGACATTCTGATCGAATGCTCGTCGCAAACTTTAGTAGGCGGCCGCACCCCCGACGCCGTCGACGAAGTGCACCGAGGCGGAATACCGCTGCCGCGAGCACCCGAACGGATGCTTTCGGCGACGGGGTTCTCCTACAGTCACTTGGTCGGGGCTATGGAGTGAGGCTGTCTATTAAGTTTACCCGGCGAGTATCCGCGTATGCTACGTGATTGCGACGGACTTTTGATCACATCAAAATTCCGTGGCAACCGATCAAGTGAGACTAAAGTGCAATGTTTATAACATCCAAATCAATTATCTCATAACTTCTTGTGGATTCCAATTATTGTATCACATTCCAGATAAATAGAAAATGTTAAACTTTTCGATCGAACAGTCAAACACCCAAGTTTTCCCGAAACAGCTCAACACATGAAATAAGTTTAAAAACATCCAGTTCATGTTTCAGTACTAACGGTCCAGTCGTAGAAGGGTCAAGCCAACGCCTCACATGTGGCACGCCGTACTGCCCCAAACCCGAAGGTTCAAAGGGCAGTTCAAGACAGTCACATAATCGAGTTAAGGTTTGTTGTCTTCTAGAGGGTCCATCGCGTTACTTGCACTACTTAGAACGTCTTTAAACCAAGGAAAAATCCAATACTTGGAAATTTTCCGGCGGGGGAAAAAGTGGGTATTTATATCCGGTCGAACTTTTTAACATATTCTAAATATCCGGAAAACCCAACGAAATTAAAAATTCCGATCGAAACAACGACTACAAAATAAACCCTAAAATACTCAACTCTTGAGTCAGATAAAAATACCCATAAAATATCAGGGAATAAAAATAAAACATTACTGTGCAAATTTTATAGGGTGACGTCACTAAGTGGAGGCGGAACCGCCGCACGAGCCATGCTCGTGCCGCGGTTCCGCGGCGGTTTAAGCTCTAAACAGTGTCGTATTTGCACAGTAATTCTTACAATTTCCTGCTGAATTTTTTAGGAATTTTTAATTCGGAAAAATCCCAGATTTTAAAAATGGACCAGAGAGGGGTGTATTTCGTCGTATTTGGATTCGATCGGGGTTCTAACTCCGTTAACGCATCGCCTAAGGCTCTAGCTAGGCTCTGATACCACTGTAGGGTTCCTAGGCACTCTAAGAAGGTCTCACAAGGCATCAACCATGCCAATTTCAAATTTTTCCGGTGCCGAGAAACCCTAATACGGATCGTTAACTAGATAATGAGGCGATGCAAGCAAGTTAACGGCTTTAACTAAGAGTGAACGGAAATACAACCTTTGTAGATCCGGTCCTCCACCTCCATAGCTCCATGATGAAGTCCCCTCACTGTGATCATCGGATCCCGGGCTCAAGCGTCGGCTTCATCGGAGAAATGGGCGGGCTAGGTCGTCGACTTCGATGCCGAAGATGATCTACGTCGAGGCAACACAAGATCAAGCTCCAACTTCACCAAGTCAAGAAACTTGTGAAGAAAACACCCTACACTACATGGCAAGTGGTAGAGGATGAAGAAATAGGAAGTGGGTTCACTTTAGAATTGGATTTCTCACTCTTTTTCTCAAGTTGCCATTAAAGGTTGCAAGCTTTTCTTCTTGTTGATGAAGAAGAAGAAGAAGAAAAGAATATGATAAGAATTATTGGAAAATAGAAAATGAGGTGATTCTTATCATATCTCAACCATGGTCAAGTGTAGAGAACAAACTAGGGTTAAGTTGAATGGTTAGGTTAAAGGAAAGAAACAAAATGGTCAATCTTTCAAACCTTCATGAACTTTCAATGTAAAACAAAAGTAGCAACCATTTTATTTCTTGCCAAAATGAAATAAATAAATGAATAAATAAATAAAAACCCTAACCATTTACTTAACCAAGGTTTAAACCAAAACTACACCCAAGTTGGCATGTATCATCAAACGTGATACAATCTTGTGCACAAAAGTATATCACATATACAACTTGTGTATTTCAAGTGAGAAAATCCATTTAAAGTGAACCAATACTAGTTAATGCAAAGTAATATATCAAATATATAATTATGCATTAAATCATTAAATCAACACTTGATTTAACGATCCGGTCATATCTCATATAACCGACTAATATCCAATGTATCGGCTTATCGAATCAATCCTTGATTCGATAACTAGGTTATATCGCATACAACCAATCGATACATTCATCGCGAGAATGGAATACGGTATCACATACACGCATTATTCTCGGTCCCGCACATATATCATATGCGCTCCTATTTCGTTTCGTTTGAGCCAGGAAACCTCTGTGTAGGACTCTAAAGACTCGTCAATATGCCGGCAGCAGATGATGATCATATCAAACACCCACAAGCCGCAAGCGATCTGCTAAACGTAACGGCCACCCGGGTATTGAGCGATCAGAAGATCGACGAGCAAGCCCACTCACACTCCTGTGAATCCAACCAGTAACACTTACCGTACAGTCCGGTCTATTCGTCTGATATGTCGCATATCTCGCCTAGGGGTGGTAAACGTCAGACCCCAATAACTCGATAAGTCGTCTCGATATGAGGTCTATAACAGTTCGAGAAACTACTGATAACACTTACCAGTAAATCTCAGCAACCCTGGCCAGGGATTTCCGGTTATAGCCAATCGAACACAGCGCAACATCAACTCCCTATACCGGGAGAGACGAATCCCCTCCTATCGCTCATTGCCTCCATATGACTCGGGACTGTACCCAAAAACCACCGTTTTGCACGCCTTCTTGGACGTGGTAAGGTGGAAATCAAAGCACAGTGGGAATCACACAAGACTCTATGACGATCTCGGGTCAACAGACTACTCTTGTTAGTGTATATGCCCTAGAGGCCATTACTGTATCATACTAGTATGTATATTACTTGATGGAAGCTTGGGATATTCACAGTTGTACAGACAATCTTGCTCAATATAGTAGTATGCTACTTGGTTTGCCTCTGCTTTAATGTGTACATGTGTGTTTATTATATCACCTATACGCATTAGTAGAGCCCTTAGGATCTTTGCTTGATTACCGGCGTTGTGATGGCGATCACACTAGTGGGGGCTGGGTAATCTACAAGCACATCCTTATACACATCCCTAGTCGTAGGAGTACCGAGATAGGGCATCGATACTCCGGAGTAGACTAGCGTATGCGCTTCTCATCCCAGCACGGGAGACGGTCTGTCCCACAGCCGTCAGTACGTCGTACTTGAGATAGTATGCGGGTGCTCGTTGGGTTACGAGTACACTGGACAGGACTCGTCGGGAACTGATGGTTGGTATTATACCTATCGTCAGTTATCAGTTCCCAGGTGACATGAGTACAGCTTAGTCCGCTGACTTGACACTGTCACTTCGCCTCGAGTGTGTTCCCACTGTTCTTTGATTACTACCCTACCACGGCTCTACTGAGTCGTGCAAACAGGTAGTAGTTGGGAGCAGTCCCGAAGCACTTGGAGGCAGTGACGGTTAGACAGGATTCGTCTCTCCCGGTATTGGGGGTTGACATCGCGCTGTGTCTAGGAGAGCCATTACACAAGTAGTCCCTGGCCAGGGCAAGCGAGATGTACTGGTAGGTTCCAATGTTATCTCAGGGTGTATTGGGCTTCACTCCGACACGACTTGTACCGCTATTAGGGGACTGACGTTTACCGCCCCCCTAGGCCCGCCATGCGATGTATCAGACGAACAGACCGGACTGTACGGAGAATGTCACATTCAGACTCAGTAGGAGTTCAGATGGGGTTTCACCTCGTCAGCCTTCTTGTCGACATCTACCTGGGGACCGTTACGCACAGCTAGTGCCGCTTGCGGTCTGTGGTTAAACCCACTGCCAGCGTAGTGTCGAGTCTTTAGAGTCCCACACAGAGGGTATTCGCCTCTGGGCAAAACAGAGTAGAGGTCGCATGGTTTTGCGACAGGGTTCGTTCTCATCCGCGCACTTGTGCACGTTTGGAGTCCGGACGGATTATACTGGCAGGCTCTGGTTTGAGCCAGATACTGGTATATGTTTTTGGGGTTGCTTTTATATCTTGGTATTCTTGTTCCTCGGAACGAGAATGCAGGTGTGTATGCACAGTTGCTTGAGGCGGAGAATGAGGTTTTTCATTAGGGTTTCGGATCGGGTGCGTATGCACAGTTGACAGTCTTCTTTTTCCAAACCCTAATGGATTTATATATTATCTATTAATAATAATTAAATGAGAATTATGTTATGGTTGTTTTTTGTTGACTTGTTGACCTTGGTTGACTTGTTGACCATTGACCACTTTCATGCCTTGAAAGTCTTCCTTGTTTCATGCTTACTTTTTATTAAATGAAGCATGGTTGTGGTCATTCAAAATACTACCATCAACTATTCTCATTTTCAATTATTATCATTTAGATAATATTTTTCTTTTGCAATATGGTTGCAAGAAACAAAAAAGAGAGCTCATTCTATCATAACCTCTCTCTCTCCTCATTTCATCTTCTTCCTCCTCTTGAAAAGAGAAACCTTCTCATGTGTTGAGAATCATTCTCTTTAGATAGAAAAGCAAACCCTAATCACTCTCTACTCATTCTAGGATGAAGGTTTAGCAAGCCGGAAACCCTAGTTCACTCAAAGATCGAGGAAGAGCCCAAAGTCGAACCTTCGAGGTGGATCTATCTTCGGCAAGAAGAAGGCGACGAGAAGAGGACCATTCCAGCTTCTACAAAGAACAAGAAAGAAGAACAACAACAAGAAGAGAAGGAGTTCAAGTTTAGGTATAACCATCAACATAGTAGCTAACTCTCTTTAGCTAGAATACTAGTTTTAGTTTAGCAAAGATCCGGCTTTTACGGTCCATGTTACAAAGTTTAGAAAAAATTTTGATTTACCGTTTCCGCAACCCCGTAAGTACCGGGAGAGGTAACGTGGACCTAACAGTGGTATCAGAGCCTAACTAAACTTAAACTAGCTTGGTAGTGAAGTGTAACGAAGTTCGGAACCGAAAAATCGCAAAACCGGAAAAACTAAAAACCTGAGTTTCTGTTGAATTTTTTTTGGCTCAAAATGAAAAACTTTATACTTGTAAAATCGTCTCAGGGTTTTCTTTGAACACAGAAGAAAAACGATGACGTCATTCATTTAAGTCGCCGCGCTTCCGCGGCACGAGGTAGGCATGTGCCGCGGAAGCGCCGCAGATTGGTTTCCTTGCTGCATCGTTTTTCGTGCAGTGTTCTTCTGGTTGGATTTTGTGATTTTTAAGATGTATTATATGTACCCAGATTTTCCAGAACTGAAATTTGCTTTTGGGGTCCTATAATTCCGTATTTTTTTCCGAACTTCACTGCACTTTGACTATGTTGGTTATATCTGTGATGTTTGCATGTATTGAACGTCGGCTAATCGCTATAAGTCGATTAGTCGGGGTTATACATGATCTGAAATATGCTGGAATGTGTATATGAATGTGTTGGACTGTCGCGGGTGAATAGCCGGGGTGGATGTGAGATGAGCTTTTGTTTTTCTTTCATTCATTGTAAATGTAAATTGATGTAATTATATTATTTGTTTGGCCGCACAACCGGGTCGGGGTTGTAGCCGTCATTGTATAATTCTTTTTACTGTTTTTGCTCCTAGGATAGACCCATGGAGGGGTGCACAAACTACCGGGTAGCTCGAAGTGCCGAGTGGCCTACTCATGGCATTGAGGGAGGTTGCTTCGCTTCGGGTACTTGGCGGGTAGTTTGCCGCACCCGTAGGGGTCTTGGGTGGGGTATTTGGCTATTCACCGCGACCGTGTTATCCGCTTTTCGTTTCAGGCTCGAAAGGATTGCGGATTGCTAGTATATCCAATGTATTCATCTGTGATCTGTAATGTCTATCATTGCTTTACTATTTAGACGTTGCTTATGTTTTACAGCCGCGCTAGCCCAGCCCCCGCTCTGTCGTTAGTTAAGTAACCTAACGAGTGATGACGGGACCCCGTGGCGAATGCGAATGGCATAAGCGTACGTCATATTTTGGTTGTTTTCTGCAATGGTAGGATTAAATGATGGGACGCATTAAAAGAACTAATGCAAGAATATCACGCATTAAAAGAACTAATGCAAGAAAATAAACCTAAAAGACGTTGTTGGAACAAGTTTTTCAAAAAGCTGTTATTACAAGGACATTCATTTTTGTTTTGCATCGCGGTATTCGGTTATGAATACCCAGCACCTCAGTCGACGAGGCAAGGGCCGAGATCCCTTCACCGGGAGTGACCCCTTGGACAAAAGTTTGCGTCAGGGTAATAACTTCACCATAGTCGATTATTCTTGCTTTGCATCGAGGTATTCATCTTATGAATACCCAGCACCTCACTCGACGAGGAAAGAGCCGAGATCCCTTCGCAGGGAGTGACCTCTTTAGCAAAAGTTTTCGCCACTATGATTTTCAAAAGGGTGCAATCAGGTTCCTTCAACGATATCAAGTTCATTACGTTAACGGGTTTTTCGCCAAAAACCCAGCCGTAGCCCTCCGTCGTTTCGGATTAATATTATTCAGTATTCGTGCTGCGTTTGTTGACCTAGTCAAGGCGTAGTGAACGGTAGCTAAATAATATTTTTCTGTGGATTGCAAATGTGATTGGTTAGGACAGTCGTGCGGCCTTGTTGACCTAGTCAAGGGCACGTACGGGTGGGTCTAATGCAATCAGGATTATGACGGGTAGAACTTGTCTAACAGTTTGTGGCTTGTTGACCTAGTCAAGGTCATGAACAGTTAGGGGCAAAAACCACATCGGGAGTTTCAAAAGAACTGAAACTTGCAGATTTAGCATACCTTCTGGAGTGTGGTGACTAGAGTGGATTCCATCTAGGTTATCACACAATGACAGTTGGATCCCGATCCCACTGATGAGTTGGTTTACTCTCGGGAGATTATTTCACTTAACGATCAATGCTATAAACCTAGTAGGTGTCTAGAAAGGTGTTAGCGGGGTTACGCCCACAGGGAAAAGAGGTTCTTTAATTAAGGAACTTCGCGAAAGCGTTGGAAAACCTCCCTCGAAGTACCGACACTAGCCTGGCTGAAAGGTTAAGCAAGTATTGTGACGTGAATTAAAACCCGGCTAGTTCTTCTTTTAAAAGGTTTTAAGAAGGATTTGAGGAAACAGTGGGAGACACCCTGGTTAGATAAATTAATAAACCAATCTAAATCTTGCACGAGCATACGCTGAGTGTTTCTTTTCTCTCTCTCCAGGCAGCAACCTTTTCACGCCCTAATCAAGATAATAAAATGTATCGCTTGACCGAACCGAATTCTTATTCGGGACTGGGGAAAGTTGGTTCAGCTCTAACTTGTGACAACCGTCATGAGTATGAGAATGGGAAAGAGGAAAGTATGGATTTCCAGGATACCCAGTTGAAGAAGAAGCATGGTTTTGCATCTACTTCAGGTGTTCTTGTAATTGAGAACTGTTTTACGGTCAGCCCTACCTCCTGGGTACTTGATACCGGATCAGGATCTCATATTTGTAATTTATTGCAAGGACTGAGAAAAAGTAGGAAAGTTGCACCGGGTGATATGTCGCTCAGAGTAGCGAACGGAGCACAAGTTTATGCGGCAGCCGTCGGTGAATATCACCTAGTATTGCCAAATGGCAAGACTATGATTTTGAACGATTGCTACTATGTACCCTCTATGGTTTGCAACATCATATCAGTTTCTTTACTCGATAAAGATAGATATAAGTTTGTTCTTGAAAAGAATATCATGAACATTTACCTTGATAAGGTACTGGTTGCAGAGGGTACACTGTTTAATGGTATCTACGTTCTAAATCAGAATACAGTTCTCAACATACAAAACACACGCAAGAGGAAGAATTCAGATACGAATGAATCCTACTTGTGGCATTGTAGACTTGGTCATATCGGAGAGAAAAGACTGAGTAAGTTGCATAAAGATGGACTCTTGAATGCGTTCGAGTTTTCATCTTATGGAACTTGTCAGTCTTGTCTGAAAGGAAAGATGACCAAATCTCCGTTCACCGGACATGGAGAAAGAGCAGCAGAGCTCTTGGGACTCGTACATAGTGATGTATGTGGTCCGATGTCTATACATGCAAGGGGAGGGTTCTCGTACTTCATCACATTCACTGACGATCTCTCTAGGTTCGGATATGTGTATCTGATGAAACACAAATCTGAAGCTTTTGAGAAATTCAAGGAATTCAGAAACGAAGTAGAGAACCAGACAGGCAAAAGTATCAAGATCCTCCGGTCTGACAGGGGAGGGGAGTACTTAAGCACGGAATTCCTAGATTACTTAAAAGAGAATGGTATTCTCTCTCAGCTTACTCCTCCTTATACACCACAGCACAACGGTGTTTCGGAGCGAAGGAATCGTACCCTACTGGATATGGTTCGCTCCATGATGAGTAATGCCGAGTTGCCTCTTTCATTTTGGGGACATGCACTATTGACAGCCGCATACCTATTGAATGATGTTCCGTCTAAATCTGTGCCTAAGACTCCGTTCGAGATATGGAATGGAAAGAGGCCATATCTTAAAAGATCTAAGATATGGGGTTGTCCGGCTTATGTTAAAAAGCATAAACCGGATAAACTGGAGGCACGGTCAGTTTTATGTAAGTTTGTGGGATATCCAAAGAATGGTTATGGATATCTATTCTACCACACCGAGGAACAGAAGGTGTTTGTTGCTCAACATGCCGTTTTCTTGGAAACGGAGTTTCTTGCAAAAGAAATTAGTGGGAGCACGGTAGAATTGGAAGAAATTCAGCGACCACAAACTGAAACTGAAAGTTTGACAGAACCTCAGGATTCAATAACCCCAGACGAACCTCAGCCACTCCGCAGATCTGGTAGGGTTTCTCATCCGCCCGAGAGATACTACGGTTTTCTCATTGACGGGGATCGAGAGGATTGCATCTTGGAAGAAGATGACCCTACCAGTTTCAGGCAGGCCATTATCAGTAGGGACTCTGATAAGTGGCAGGAAGCAATGCAATCTGAAATGGAGTCCATGTACGCCAATAAAGTGTGGACCATGGATATTGCTCCACCAGGGGTAAAACCCGTTGGATGCAAATGGATCTACAAAAGGAAACTTGGTGTAGATGGGTAGGTGGAAACCTATAAAGCTAGACTCGTTGCAAAAGGTTTTCGTCAAAGACCTGGTTTGGACTATGATGAAACTTTTTCTCCGGTGGCTATGCTCAAATCCATTCGGATCCTACTTGCCATTGCTGCGTTCCATGACTATGAAATCTGGCAGATGGATGTTAAAACGGCTTTCCTAAACGGTTGTTTGGAAGAGTGCGTTTACATGGATCAACCAGAAGGTTTCGTAGACAGTGGGAGCAGCGGAAAGGTGTGCAAGTTGCTTAAATCCATTTATGGATTAAAGCAGGCATCGCGGAGCTGGAACATCTGTTTTGATGAGGCAATCAAGGAATTTGATTTCATCAAGAACGAAGATGAACCCTGTGTGTATAAGAAGATTGTAGGACGAACTGTCGTGTTCCTAGTCTTGTACGTGGACGACATTCTTTTGATAGGAAATGATGTTCCTATGCTACAATCGGTCAAGCTGTTTTTGTCACAAAGGTTCTCCATGAAGGACCTGGGTGATGCCTCGTACATTCTGGGGATCAAGATCTATAGAGATAGATCCAAGAAACTATTGGGACTTTCACAGTCCAGGTACATAGAGACCGTACTAAAGAGATTTAGTATGGAGGGTTCCAAGCGCGGTAACATACCCGCATTGCACGGAATTACCCTCTCTAAGAAGATGTCTCCTAAGACTGACGAGGAGAGGGTTCGCATGAGCACTATACCCTACGCTTCGGCGGTAGGATCTATAATGTATGCGATGCTATGTACAAGACCAGATGTAGCTTACGCGTTGAGCACGGTAAGCCGGTATCAGTCAGACCCAGGGGAGGACCACTGGATAGCAGTGAAGAACATTCTCAAGTACCTGAGGAGGACTAAGGAGATGTTCCTGGTTTACGGTAATGGAGACCTCAGGGTCGAGTCCTTTACCGATTCAAGCTTCCAGAGTGACAAAGATGACAGCAAGTCTGTCTCGGGTTTTGTGTTTACCCTCAACGGAGGGGCGGTATGTTGGAGGAGTTCCAAGCAGGATACCGTCGCAGACTCGACGATGGAGGCTGAATACATTGCTGCAAGCGATGCCGCAAAAGAGGCGGTCTGGATTAAGAAGTTCATTAGTGTATATGCCCTAGAGGCCATTACTGTATCATACTAGTATGTATATTACTTGATGGAAGCTTGGGATATTCACAGTTGTACAGACAATCTTGCTCAATATAGTAGTATGCTACTTGGTTTGCCTCTGCTTTAATGTGTACATGTGTGTTTATTATATCACCTATACGCATTAGTAGAGCCCTTAGGATCTTTGCTTGATTACCGGCGTTGTGATGGCGATCACACTAGTGGGGGCTGGGTAATCTACAAGCACATCCTTATACACATCCCTAGTCGTAGGAGTACCGAGATAGGGCATCGATACTCCGGAGTAGACTAGCGTATGCGCTTCTCATCCCAGCACGGGAGACGGTCTGTCCCACAGCCGTCAGTACGTCGTACTTGAGATAGTATGCGGGTGCTCGTTGGGTTACGAGTACACTGGACAGGACTCGTCGGGAACTGATGGTTGGTATTATACCTATCGTCAGTTATCAGTTCCCAGGTGACATGAGTACAGCTTAGTCCGCTGACTTGACACTGTCACTTCGCCTCGAGTGTGTTCCCACTGTTCTTTGATTACTACCCTACCACGGCTCTACTGAGTCGTGCAAACAGGTAGTAGTTGGGAGCAGTCCCGAAGCACTTGGAGGTAGTGACGGTTAGACAGGATTCGTCTCTCCCGGTATTGGGGGTTGACATCGCGCTGTGTCTAGGAGAGCCATTACACAAGTAGTCCCTGGCCAGGGCAAGCGAGATGTACTGGTAGGTTCCAGTGTTATCTCAGGGTGTATTGGGCTTCACTCCGACACGACTTGTACCGCTATTAGGGGACTGACGTTTACCGCCCCCTAGGCCCGCCATGCGATGTATCAGACGAACAGACCGGACTGTACGGAGAATGTCACATTCAGACTCAGTAGGAGTTCAGATGGGGTTTCACCTCGTCAGCCTTCTTGTCGACATCTACCTGGGGACCGTTACGCACAGCTAGTGCCGCTTGCGGTCTGTGGTTAAACCCACTGCCAGCGTAGTGTCGAGTCTTTAGAGTCCCACACAGAGGGTATTCGCCTCTGGGCAAAACAGAGTAGAGGTCGCATGGTTTTGCGACAGGGTTCGTTCTCATCCGCGCACTTGTGCACGTTTGGAGTCCGGACGGATTATACTGGCAGGCTCTGGTTTGAGCCAGATACTGGTATATGTTTTTGGGGTTGCTTTTATATCTTGGTATTCTTGTTCCTCGGAACGAGAATGCAGGTGTGTATGCACAGTTGCTTGAGGCGGAGAATGAGGTTTTTCATTAGGGTTTCGGATCGGGTGCGTATGCACAGTTGACAGTCTTCTTTTTCCAAACCCTAATGGATTTATATATTATCTATTAATAATAATTAAATGAGAATTATGTTATGGTTGTTTTTTGTTGACTTGTTGACCTTGGTTGACTTGTTGACCATTGACCACTTTCATGCCTTGAAAGTCTTCCTTGTTTCATGCTTACTTTTTATTAAATGAAGCATGGTTGTGGTCATTCAAAATACTACCATCAACTATTCTCATTTTCAATTATTATCATTTAGATAATATTTTTCTTTTGCAATATGGTTGCAAGAAAGAAAAAAGAGAGCTCATTCTATCATAACCTCTCTCTCTCCTCATTTCATCTTCTTCCTCCTCTTGAAAAGAGAAACCTTCTCATGTGTTGAGAATCATTCTCTTTAGATAGAAAAGCAAACCCTAATCACTCTCTACTCATTCTAGGATGAAGGTTTAGCAAGCCGGAAACCCTAGTTCACTCAAAGATCGAGGAAGAGCCCAAAGTCGAACCTTCGAGGTGGATCTATCTTCGGCAAGAAGAAGGCGACGAGAAGAGGACCATTCCAGCTTCTACAAAGAACAAGAAAGAAGAACAACAACAAGAAGAGAAGGAGTTCAAGTTTAGGTATAACCATCAACATAGTAGCTAACTCTCTTTAGCTAGAATACTAGTTTTAGTTTAGCAAAGATCCGGCTTTTACGGTCCATGTTACAAAGTTTAGAAAAAATTTTGATTTACCGTTTCCGCAACCCCGTAAGTACCGGGAGAGGTAACGTGGACCTAACAACTCTGTACCAGTGTCACCAAAGAACTGCCATCTGACGTAAGGTATAATACCATCTGGGAGTTCTCGGCGAGTCCGTCCAGTGTACCCAGTCTCCACTGAGCACCCGTACATCATCTCTGATGTCAAACACCAATGGATATGGGATCATCCATCGCCCATCTGTATGGGTCGAGAAGGTATACACTAGTCTACTCTGGTATATCGATGCCCCGTCTCGATACACCCACGACTAGGGACCTTGAAGGATGTACTTATCGACTACCATGTCCCCACTAGTATGATCTGCATCATAGTCCAGGTAGTCAAGTATACATCCTAAGGGCTTTACCAACATGTAACAGAGAGACAATCAGTGTACACGTTAAGATAAAGAGCAACCAGATAGCATAATATCATGTCGAGCAAGAAAGTCCTCCCTATATATGTCCAAGCATCCACTACAATATACATCCTATGTATAGTAATGGCCACTAGGGCATACGTATAACTAACACTCAATCAATGTACATATCTGTATTTATACTAAAATAATGCTCTTTCATGCAAGTCTTCAAGCAATCACCTTTCAACAATGTCTCCAAAGATGAACTCGGCTCCCATCTTCTACACAATGAAGATGGACGCTAAGACGGTCTTTCCGGCCAGTCTCTGGCGACAATGGGAGGAGCCGCCACTACCATTCGGCTCCATCCTGTTCGTGTCAGCTAACGCCATCCCGGCTCCTCAAGCTCCGGTAACCAACAAACCGGCCTCGAAAGGCAAGAGGCCAAATGTGGTGGTCTCGAAGGCGTCCCAGCCCAAACGTAAATCGGTGTCTGGACGGCTTTTTCTCAAGCAGTTGCCAGACGTCGTGGGCAAGCCCAGGCGATACCTTCGACAGACACGTGGGCAGACGTTTTCTCAAGCATCCCCATCACTCAGCCTATGGCGGCTTCCCGAAGAGAAGAAGCCTGCTAAGCGCTTAAGGCAGAGAAGCTGAGGAAGAAGCGGCTCAGATACAGAGCCAACAAAAGGGCTAGGGCTCCTGCTAGGCTGAACCTCATGAGGTTCGAGGAACAGGGTTACCCCGCCGATGATGAGAAAATGGCTGGGTATGTGGTCTACACTGTCTACATGGTGGGCACGCGCAGCAACAGCAAGGACGGGGCCACCACATCTCGAATCCAATCTGGCTTGAATGTGGTTGCCGCTTTCCAAGAACAGCCACCTCCACTGGGTGATGAAAACCCTCTCGATGAGGATGATAGGCGGAAAGACCCTTCGGTCCATGAGGAGTCGGGCTCGGAAAGCGAGGAAGAGCCGACTTTCCGCCCCAGGACCGCGGAGCAAGAGCTGCTTCAAGAGCTCCGAAAGCAGCTCAGAAACAAAGACAAGGAGATGGCCAAGCTCTACTCAAAAATTGACGACTTGACAAATGTCGTCCTTCAGCTCACGGCCCAACTTGCCTCTCAACCGCCTAATCAGGCGCAGGGCTCTCATGAACCGGGAAGCGGTGTCCCAAAACAGCCGACACACGTTCCCTCAAATCCAAAAGTGGGCGAACCGCATGAAAATCAGTCGCATCCTATCTCACGAAATGTCTTGGCTACCGATGACAGTAGCCCGCTAACTCAAGATCAAATCATGGATTTGGTAGCCGAAGCCGAATCGCAAAAAGATATCAGCAGCAGTGGGAGACCATATCCTGCTCAGTATGATCTGGTAGAATTTCCTAGCGGCTATGTCATCCCTAAATTCGTAAGATTCGATGGGACGGGAAATGCGAATCAACACATCGCCTACTTCAAAGCCTCATGCGGGAATACTGGGGGTAATGATGCGCTTCTCCTCCGCCAGTTCGTTAATAGCTTGACCGATGTTGCTTTCGACTGGTACGCGAGCATACCGGATGGCTCCGTTACTACTTTTGTCCAAATGGAATCTTTGTTTCGACAAAGGTTCATGAGCGTCAGCGATAAGATCACCATTGCCGAGCTCGTAAGGACCAAGCCCAAGAACAACGAAAGCAGCACGGATTTTATAACCCGATGGCGCAATCTCTCCGTCAAATGCGAACCGCCGATAGAGCAGGCCCAATCTGTCAGTCTCCTTGTCGGAAATCTCAACAACTGGATGGCCCCGTTTCTATGTACCGCGGGTCTCAAAACATTCCAAGAGCTGACCAGAAAAGTCCAGATGTTGGAACGCTCAAAGCAGGAGTCCTCCTCTGACTCCCAAAATAACAATAGGTTCTGGAGAAACCAAAAGGACGAAAATCGCAAAGGCGGAGGTTCTGACGATACTGAATCTTTTAACACTTCGGCTAACCGAAATAAGCAAGGGATGAGCGGGCCTAATGCCAACCAGCCTCAGAAGCCAGTGTTCGGAGTGGGAGAAGAATCTCCACTAAAAGAGAAGCTGGATAAGGTCATTCCTTCAGAAGGGACAAAATCCGTAAAATATTCAAAGACGCCCTGAAGAACGGTCTACAACTGCCAGAGTCAAAAAGACCGCAGAAAGCGAATATGACCGACGACCCCAAATACTGCCCCTATCACAGAGTGATAGGTCGTGCCATTGAGGACCGCTTCGTCTTCAAAGATTGGGTCGAAAAGCAATACAAGGCAGGAGAGATAGAACTGTCTAAAGACGTGTTAACAAACAGTCCAGCTGCGACCGCCAATTTCATACAAACGGAGACCGAAGTTCTTCGTGAAACTGATTCTCTCAGACATCTGTCTTTCTCTGAAAACAATCGACCACCACGTCATTAAACTGGGAACAGTCGACCTCTAAGTCGTTAAACTGGGAATGTAAAAAAAATGTAAAAAAACAAAAAAAAATGTGTAAATAAAAGAAAAATAAAGAAAAGCCGAAATGATGGGGCAACTCGCAATAAAAATCAGCGAGTGAAAATAAAAATGAAAATAAAGCCGAAATGATGGGGCAACCGCGAATAAATAGCCGAAATGATAGGGCAATCGCGATCTTCGCGATAAGAAAAGCTGAAATGATAGAGCAATCGCGGTAAAACAAAAATAAAACAAACAAAAAAAACAAACAAAACAACGGCGAATGATGAGTCGCTCCTGGTACCATATTCCAGTGCAGCGATGCAGACCTCAACAAAAATTCAAATTTCTAAAATTCTCCCAGCCCTACGGCTAGTCCCCAAATTGACTGCCGTATACAATCCATGGGCTCAAATAATTCTCAGCATACCCATGCCCCACTGCAACCACCAGTTACACGGCTGGTCTCCGCCTTTGGAATTATGCTCCATTGAGAAGACCCACTTATGTGTCCTTACGATACATGAGGAGAACAAACCTTTGTGGGATCCTTATGACTCACAAAGGAAAAACACACTTAGGAGTCCTTACGACTCCTAAGGAGAAAATACACCTGCGGGATCCTTACGACTCGTAGGGAGAAAATGCTTTTATGGGACCCCTACGGCCCATAAAATTGAAAAGCCTTAGGCGATAGGGATCTAAACCTGTCTCCTAAGCCATCGCTCCCCAATCCTCAAGTGGCGAATGATGAGTCGCTCCTGGTACCATATTCCAGTGTAGCGATGCAGACGCCAACCAAATTCCAAACTCAAATCCCAAAACGGCGAATGATGAGTCGCTCATGGTACCATATTCTAGTGCAGCGATGCAGACGCCAACCAAATTCCAAATCCCATACCCCAATGGCGAATGATGAGTCGCTTCTGGTACCATATCCCAGTGCAGCGATGCAGACGCCAGCCAAATTCCAAATCCCAATGGCGAATGATGAGTCGCTCCTGGTACCATATCCCAGTGTAGCGATGCAGACGCCAGCCAAATTCCAAATCCCAACGGCAAATGATGAGTCTCTCTTGGTATCATATTCCAGTACAGCGATGCAGACGCCAACAAAGACCCAAAATGTTTTTGGCCCTACGGTCTGGATCATACATCCTGCAAAACCGTATACAATCCACGGGCGTAAAATAATCCCAATCTCTCCAAAAATAATAAAATAAAAATAAATAAAGGTATGTCCACAAGCAAAATGGGCACGGATGAAAACCCGAAAGGGCTCCGTGAGTAAAAACAGCAGGACTGCCGGCGAGTTTGTGAAAACCCGAAAGGGCGCAAACTCGTGAGAAAGAGATGAAATGCACTCACAAGGTCTTCTCGACTTTGTGAGGAGAAAATTCCCGCGTGAGATCCTTACGACTCACAAAGGAGCAACACACTTAGGAGTCCCCACGACTTCTAAGGAGAAAATACACCTACGGGATCCTTACGACCTGTAGGGAGAAAATGCTTTGTGAGACCCTTACGGCTCACAAAGTTGAAAAGTCTTAGGCGATAGGGACCTAAAACCTGTCTCCTAAGCCATCGTTTCCTAATAAGCAAATGCAAATGATGATTCGCTCCTGGTACCATATTCCAGTGTAGCGATACTGATGCCAAACAAAAAAAACCAATCCCCAAATCCTCTCATGACAAATGATGATTCGCTCCTGGTACCATATCCCAGTGTAGCAATGCTGATGTCAACCCAAATCAAATCAAACCAACAACCTCTGCGGCGGAATCATGCTCCGTCCCAGAATTTACCCCGTGTCGAAATCATGCTTCACCTCGGGATATCTACCTTCCCTGCCGGAATTACGCTCCGCCTCGGAATCAAATCAACCAACCAGCTCTGCATCGGAATCAAGCTTCGTCTCAGAATGTGCACCCCGTGTCGAAATGATGCTTCGCCTCGGTGTACCTTCCTTCCATGTCGAAATTATGCTTCGTCTCGGAATCAAGTCAACCAACAACCTCTGCGGTGGAATCATGCTCCGTCCCAGAATTTACCCCGTGTCGAAATCATGCTTCGCCTCGGGATATCTACCTTCCCTGCTGGAATCATGCTCCGCTCTTCGGAATGATGCTCCGAATTCTGGAATTATGCTTCGCTCATCGGAATGATGCTCCGATCCTTGGAATCATGCTCCGCTCTTCGGAATGATACTCCGAATCCTGGAATTATGCTCCGCTCATCGGAATGATGCTCCGATCCTTGGAATAATGCTCCGCTCTTCGGAATGATGCTCCGAATCTTGGAATTATGCTCCGCTCATCGGAATGATGCTCTGATCCTTGGATTTATGCTCCGCTTATCGGAATGATGCTCCGATCTCTGGAATCATGCTCCGCCCTTCGGAATGATGCTCCGATCTCTGGAATCATGCTCCGCTCATCGGAATGATGCTCTGATCCTTGGAGTTATGCTCCGCTCATCGGAATGATGCTCCGATCCCTGGAATTATGCTCCGCTCATCGGAATGATGCTCCGATCCCTGGAATAATGCTCCGCTCTTCGGAATGATGCTCCGAATCCTGGAATTATGCTCCGCTCATCGGAATGATGCTCCGATCCTTGGAATCATGCTCCGCTCTTTGGAATGATGCTCTGAATCCTGGAATTATGCTCCGCTCATCGGAATGATGCTCCGATCCTTGGATTTATGCTCCGCTTATCGGAATGATGCTCCGATCTCTGGAATCATGCTTCGCCCTTCGGAATGATGCTCCGAATCCTGGAATTATACCCCGCTTATCGGAATGATGCTCCGATCTCTGGAATCATGCTCCGCCTTTCGGAATGATGCTCGGATCTCTGGAATCATGCTCCGCTCATCGGAATGATGCTCCGATCCTTAGAATCATGCTCCGCTCTTCGGAATGATGCTCCGAATCCTGGAATTATGCTCCTCTCATCGGAATGATGCTTCGATCTCTGGAATCATGCTCTGCCCTTCGGAATGATGCTCCGATCTCTGGAATCATGCTCCGCTCATCGGAATGATGCTCTGATCCATGGAATTATGCTCCGCTTATCGGAATGATGCTCCGATCGCTGGAATCATGCTCCGCCCTTCGGAATGATGCTCCGATCTTTGGATTTATGCTCCGCTCATCGGAATGATGCTCCGATCCCTGGAATCATGCTCCGCTCATCGGAATGATGTTCCGATCCCTGGAATCATGCTCCGCCCATCGGAATGATGCTCCGATCCTTGGATTTATGCTCCGCCCTTCGGAATGATGCTCCGATCCCTGGAATCATGCCTCTACTCTTCGGAATTATTCTTCGACTCTTCGGAATGATGCTCCGACGTTGGAATTATGCTCCGCAAATCGGAATGATGCTCCGATCCCCGGGGATCATGCTCCCCGGGATGATGCTCCGCCCCCGGAATGATGTTCCACCTCGAAGTTCAGCTTCAAGATCCATCAATTTCGTGCACACAACTCATGCATGCGGTGTGCATTCATTGATGGGGGGCAATTTGTTGGGGTAAAAGTTTACACCCCTGTTGAGCGAGTCAAAGTCAAGGTCAACTCCCAAGCTAAGTGGGCCTAAGCCCAGGTCAAGAGAGCCCAAGCCCAAGTCGAGCTCGCGGCCAGCCTCCCCATGCCAACAACAAAATCATGTAATAAATAATTTTTATGTAATTTTTTATACATGAATGTACGCAAAATGGGCATAAAGCCAATATTTTGTAAGCCCATAGCTTATGTGCAAAAATGAAATGGCACATGAGCCATGGGATAGGCAAAATGCCGTTTTGTGAAGCCCAAGAGGCTATATGTAAATATGTAAGCCTATAAAAAGCAACATGATGATGAATAAAGTAATATTTTTCATTCTCTCAAAAACCTAGGGTTTGTATTTCTTTTCCTTTTCTGAAGGTCTCAAACCTTCTTCTTTCTTCTGAATTAAATCAAGAGTCTTACTCTTCCTTTTCAAAAACAAAATAGTTTTTCACCATCAAACCCACGAAGGGGAACTTGGATCTGTCTTTAGATCCCAAAAAGGAGAGATTTTGAGATCTCACATCTCTTGATCTTCAAGATCCAGCTAACAGAGGAGGAAGAAGAAGAACCCCTTTTACTAAACCCAAGAAAAAAAAAAGAAAATACACTCAGGAGTCCAACTCCTCTCTGATTTCTCTTCCGAGAATTATTTTTTTTTAGGCTAAAAGCCTCTTTTTCTCGCCGGCGCTTAAGGGCAGAGCGCCCGCGTGCCGACACGTGGTGCGCTTGCGCTCAAGCGCTCAATGTTCGAGCACAAGTCGCCCACGTGCCGACACGTGGCGCGCTTGCGCTCAAGCGCAAGCGCTCAGGCGCAAGTCGCCCCCGTACCGACACGTGGCGCACTTGCGCACAAGCGCAAGTCGTCGCCGTGCCGACACGTGGCGCACTTGCACTCAAGCGTCGGGCGCTGAAGCGCAAAGCACCCACGTGCCGACACGTGGCACGCTTGCGCTCAAGCGTAGAGCGCCCACGTGGCAGTCTAGCGCCTGAGCGCACAGTACCTGGGCGCACAGCGCCCAAAGTGCTGCCCCCACGCATCATTTGGATGCATTTTCTTCCTTTTTTTCCTTATATATATATATATAGACACACACACATATGTACACACACACACATACTCCACGACACTGTCCCTGTTAGAAAAAAATTCTAACGGGGCGCTGCCCCGCACCCCGCAAGGGGGCTGCTAGCCCCCTTGACCCCCAGCCCACTATCCGGGTAGCGGGACCCCCGTAAAAACTCTGCGTGGCTCCCGATATATCCAAACCCCCCTTCCAAAACAACACACACGTACACTGTACATTGAGTTCGCATGACCAGTTTAACCCGTTAACCAGAGGTTCCCTCGCCCCAAAGGCGAGGGGTAATTAACGGCAGCTTAGTCCGCGGCTACCGGATATTCGGATCCCCACAATCAATAAACCCCGGCCTACCCTAGGCAGAGGGAATCTGTAGTGCGCCTGACAAGCGCGCGCGTATTCCCATCTCAATGGGGTGACGAAAAACACCCTACACGAGCGAACGAAGGGGAAGGAGGAATCGGAAGCCATAGTACCTGCACAAAAAAGAGGAGGGGTTAATTATCAACACGATGTTCAAGACTTTAATATTTTTATTACACCTAGAATTGTACTGCGTGGTAAAAGTCACCACTGTTCAAAGGGAAAGGGACAAAGGGCCCTACAAAATCAAGGTAATACCCCCACCAATGATGAGGCAAGCACTCATTGTGAGAATCCATAAGGATTCTCATTTAATGAGAAAATCTCATTGAATTATGGAGTTAAACTCCCTCGAGAAATGTATTCTACAAACAGATTTCAAATTTGCCAAAAAAGTATCCTAAAAGGAAAATAAGAAAGGAGATAAAATTCCTAAAGAAATTTCTTTAAAAGAAATTCTTCTCGGAGCCAAGATCTATAGAACAATAAGATAAAATCCCAGAAATCCGCTCGGGAAATAGAATTAAATTCCAATTAACTTTAAAAAAAATCAAGGTTAGTAACAGGGTAAAACCCTAAAGATCATTAAGACCTCTGGTCTACTCAAATAAAAGTTTTAGATCTCTAAGAGATCACAAGAGAAGAGCAAAACTCTGTTAATAGGTTAAAAAAACCTTAGGACATGAAGAGTTTCTTTCAAGAGTTTCTTCAGGAGTTAAATCATGGTCATGATTCTTACCAATTTTGATAGAATTTTAACTCTAAGGGGAGTTTCTTTGGACAGAGATCTGAGCTCGGAAAAGAGAATTAAATTCTCAAGGAAGAAAGAAGACTCAAGAAGATGAGGGAAACAACAGTCATCTCAAAGGCCAAAGGCCCTATTTATAAAACATAAGAAGATGGTTCAACTCCCCAGAAGATCAAACGGTGGAAAATGTGCCACCGCTGCACTCACATGTGAGCCACATAAGCGCAATGGTGGAGGGGCATTTGTTTCCTGCAATAAAAGAGCAAAACTCTGTTCAAAATTAATGAGGCAATGCCTCACATGCCCTCCACAAGGGCGCCAGCACCAGAGTCATCTTATAGAATTAAATCCTATAGTGGCGCCTCACGTGCTCCTCACGCATGCGCCAGTGGGCAAAGCACAAAAGAATCTATTAAATTAAATAAGAGTTAAGACTCTCATATAGCGCCGCACGTGCTCCTCACGCGGGCACCAGTGTGCAAAGCACAAAAGAATCTATAAGAGTCAAAACTCTCATATAGCGTCGCACGTACTCCTCACGCGGGCGCCAGTGTGCAAAGCACACAAGAATCTTTTAAATTAAATAAGAGTTAAAACTCTCAGGTGGCGCCTCACGTGCACAATACGTGAGCACCGGCGCCCAGGTAGAATTAAATTATCTCTCTGTTAAACAGAGTCATTGGATCAAAGATCCAACAAAAATGATAAATCATCAAAAATGCAGAATTAAATTCTGTCGGGAGAAAACATTCCCCAAATCTTTATAAAAATAAGAAAGATACTTTCGGTTGGATCATAGAATAAAATTCTATTTTGGGATATATTCGCTCAATCTTTCTAAACAAGAAAAATTACCCTCTGTAAAACAGAGAACCTTTAGATTAAAAATCCAATAGTGATTAAAATCACCATATGAGAAAATATTTCCCCGATCTTGTTAAAAAAACAACAAGAAAATATGTTCTGTAAAACAGAAACCCTTGGATCAAAGATCCAATAGTAGGTAAATTCCCAAAATCAATTGGAATTTCTCAATGAGAGATTTCCTCAAAGCTAATTAACAAATTGCATGTACTATATAAAGGACCCAAGACTTCAAGTCTGATATAGAAAAAAACTCATAAGCTTCTAAAAAAAGAGTCGGAAAGCTTTAAAAGGAACAGAGAATTAAATTCTTAAGGTAGAAGATATCCCTCCTCAAAATTCTAGGTAAATAAAAAAGAGTAGAGATCAAAATATCCCATTTACCTATTGAAGGGTTTAACCCTTTTTAAAGAACTTAGTTCTTTCTCTGGATCTGAGATCCGCGAGACAAGTCTCCCACAAGTTGAGAATTTGATTCTCATCGAGAAGAATTTGTTCTTGAGAATCAAAGATTCAGAGAAGAACCGGTAATTGAGCAAAATCATACAAGAGAAACCTAGTTCTTATAAAAGAACTTATTTCTTAAAAATGAAGCTTGACCCTAGATCTTCAAAACAAAGATCTTGGTGATAATTAATGGGCAAAAATGCCATCAACGGAGGAGAAAAGAATTCAGCGCCCCACGTGCTTCCCACATGGGCGTCTCTAAAGGCGCCTAGCGCCTCACATGCTCCTCACGTGGGCATCACAAAAGAGAAGAGTGTTTAGCACTCATTAGGCGGCGCCTGGCACCGCACGTGAAAATCACGAGAGCGCCATAAAGTGCTCAGCACTCCATAAAAAAGAGAGAGCCAAAAGGCTGAGTGTTCAACACTCATTGGACAGCACCCAGCGCCTCACGTGCTCCTTACGTAGGCGCAGCAAAAGAGAAGAAAAAAGTGCTTAGCACTCCACAGGCAGCCCAAAACGGCTAAGTATTCAACACTCATTGGGCAGCACCCAACGCCTCACGTGTTCCCCACATGGACGCCATAAAGAGTGCCTAGCACTCCATATAAAGAAAAAATGAGTAAAGTGTTCAACACTTATTGGACAATGCCTGTAACACCCTAGTTCTTTTATACCAGTTCTATTTTGAGTATTTATTTATTTATGGTCTTTTCTTGATTTATTGTGTTTTGGGTACGAATAGTGTATTTGATATCTGTATTTGCATCTGACCCGACCCGCTTGCTGGAAACCCGTCTTGATCCCTGTTTATGATTTATCCCGGCTTTTTGTGAGAATCCGTGCACTTTCACGTTATATTACTGGCATTGTATCTGGCATCTGCAATTTTAGTATAACAAATAAAAGTCAAATAAAATATTTTAAAAATATCTAGCATGGCCTGCATCATACCCCTGATCCTGTGGTAGCATCCGCGCATCGTGTTCTCGTCCCGTTCAGTGAAACGGACCCGTTTGGATCGCTACGTACACGCTACGTGTATCTGTTCTTAGGGGTATGCTTTTTCGTGACCCGGATATCCTATTTTGTTTTTGGTTAACACGTATATTATCCGTATTTTCAAACCATAATTTTAGACCCGACCCGGGTGTGTTTTGGAGTAGATTTTGTATTAGCCAAAATCTCAAATTTTAACAAATACTTATCCTTACTATTTTTTCTGTTAAAATCATATTCGAATAACTTATTTTAGTTTAAATTATTTTTTTTTTTAAAAATATTTGTAACAGACTCTCTCTCTCCTCTCTCATCTAATATATATGTATTTTATATTAAAAAAAATAAAATAAAAATATAAACCTTTTTAAAAACCTATACTTTCCCCCCACGTCCTCTTCTTCATCTTCTTTGTTTTTTGCCGCCGCCTTCTCGTGTAACCTAACCCACGCCACAACCCATCAACCCCGAACCCGACCTCGCCACCGATCATCTCGTCGGCCTCGTATCTACCTCTTCGTCCTCCTTCTCTCTCCTCCTCTTCCTCCCAACATCACGACCCATCACCCCGACCGCAACAACCTAAAACCCACGAGCCGAACCTCGCCAGCATCTCGTCGCCAATCACGCCGTCGGCCTCACCCTGTCGTCACCACCTCCTCGTTCTCCCCCTCGCCCACATTCACAAGCTCTAACCCCTGCACACCTCGAGAACTCAAGCTCCCCGAAGAAGAACCTGCCTGCAACCACGCCTGCAGTTCTCGTCGTCCCACACCGCCGATCACCTCATCGTTGACCAACCCAATGTCCTCGCCACCACCCTATCTCCCCTCTCTCCTCTCTCTTACTCCAGATCCCAAGCTTTCCCCTGCACAAAAACCCTCGCCCGACTTTAACAAAACCGCAGCTGCCTCGCCGTGAAACCTTACCAGAAACCCCACAACCCATCGTCTTCCTCCCATCGCCTTCTCCTCTGTCCCAGATAACCCAGAGCCACACTAAACCCCAGCACCTCCTCTTCTTTTTCTTCTTCTTCATCTTTCCTTCTCTTTCTTTTCTTGATCCGGCTTTTCCCGGCCATCACCAGAGCTGTACCGTCGCTGACATTCAGACCGACCCAGAGGACGTCCCCAGCCAGCGTGGTCACCTTCTTGCTTTGCCTGGACCTGTCCCGTGTGCGCGTGTGTACATTGCGACATTTACCCGACGCCGGACGCTGCGTATACACCCCATCGTGAGATCCGTTCAGGCAAGTTTATCTTGCTACAGGCTATGTATCATATTTTGCATCCATATGAATAAAAATATCACATGTTGATTGCATTGTACACCCATATTAATGTTTTACTGTTTTTGGATACCCGTATGCATCCATATCATTTATTATATATGTAGCTGCATCTACAGATCATATTATTTCATGTTACTGTTGTATTAACACCCCATGCTTGATAATGTGCATCCTACGTAGTCATGGAGCTGTAGATGTAACCCCTGATAGATATTTGTGCATCCGTGTTTTATTGTGCATCTATACCATTAATTATATATCTAGTTGCATGCCATGTCACATTAATTCATATTACTGTTACATTAGTATCCCATGCTTGATAATGTGCATCCTACGTAGTCATGGAGCTGTAGATGTAGCCCCTGATAGATGTTTGTGCATCCATGCTTTTACCGTACATCCGTACTTTTACCGTGATTCGATACTTGCTACATTTTTACTATTGCACACCCATTTGATACGCTGTGCACCCCCTGACATGAACTGATGCACCACTGCTTGACTTGATACCTGATCCTGTTCCTAATGCCGACAATCCTGACATGTTGTCCCGACGGACATATCCTGTTGTCTATTTTAGACAAACATGTACCTGCTTGATCCTGTGTTGGAATTAGCTCCAGATTTATCAATACCTGACTTGAACGCATAACTTGGGGGTAAGGGAAAATCAATGATGAAATCTGACTTGTAACTCAACAGTTCGACGCTTATACTGATCAGTTTTACGGGCTAGGCCAGCCCCGGGATGATGATGCTGACATCATTCATCTGTACATGTTACCTGTTTACTGCCTAGCAGCACGTCTCGAATTCAGCCCGAGAGTCTTGACCGTGGTCCCTGGGCATGCACGGGATACTATTGAGTTACATCGACGATTCATTAAATTGATTTCAAAGACTTGAGAGTAATTAACCCAGTAGCATAGATTACTCACCGCCTGCACATACATTTCACTGTTCCATATTCGTGTTATTTTTATACACTCATTACTGTTCATACTCATGCCTGCATATCTTGTTACCTCCTGATTATATTTTATTGTTTGATACTATGACGCACTGACGTCTGGGTTTTGCATGGCCCAGATCCTTTATCTCTTTCGCAGGCCGACCAGGAGTACTTCAGTCGACAGGCGGAACAGTGAGGAGCAATTTGGTATTTAGTTCAGTTTAGTTTAGTTTTCTTTCAGCATTTTCATTTCCTGATGTAAGCCCGTATTTGGGACGTACTTTCCAGATGTTTGCTTATTGGATTTATTGCTTCCGCATATATTATTTCTTGACTCGTTTATTCTGGCATATGGACATGTACTAGATAGTTCATTTCATTTTTATTGTTCTTGATATCTTATAAACAGCCGTAATGTGACTGTGGAGGGATGTTTCCTAGCCACAGGTAGCATGGTTGGCTCTGTCACGTGCCAATCTTAGCGCACTCTGGGACGCGGGGCGTGACAGGATTTGTTTGGTATCAGAGCCATAGGATTTAGGTTAATCGGGTTTGATTCTTTTGTAGTTGGGTATTGGACCCAATACACGAATAAGAAAATCAGTGATTAGGAACATGTCCTGCCACCTTGTTATCATGATTCTTGAATCATATCTTTTCCTTGACCCTTGTCTTGACGATATGCAAACAACTTTGCATCTCGACTCGAAATCTTCTGGTCCCTATTGTTTCTTTCTATTCTGATATTAGGATATGGGCGACTTGAACAGAGTTATGTGATTGTAATTATGAACTGCAGTATGGTTACAATGCGGTACTCTATTTAAGTAATTTGTAGTCCTGGTCTTGATTCACTTCCTTGTTTTATGGTCATTATTTTACCTTGCTTCTCTCGGTTTCATTGCTTACCAGTTTATGTTCATCGCAAGTTTTGAATCTTATTTATCATACTAATCCTCTTCGGTGTCTTGGTTCCAGGATCATGGCGGATAGAGAACTGTGATCGTACCAGAGGCGTATTGATGACGTCGCATTGCTTAGAGTAATTCGTGGGATGCTGGAGAACCAGAAGCGGCAAACCGAGCTGAACCAGCGGCAAGCCGAAACTTTTCAGGAAGGTTTGCGGACCGTCCAGCAGTCCGTAAACAATATTGCGGCCAAACGAGTACAGCATGTGGGTACCATGGCGGATTTCAGGAGACTTGGTCCATCCACTTTCACTGGTTTGGAGGAGTCGTTGCCAGCGGAGCAGTGGCTGGTCGATACAGAGAATCTACTCGTTGCAGCACAGATTCCGGAGGACCAGAGAGTGGATGTTGTACGCATCTAATTGGTGTATTATGCCCGTGAGTGGTGGCTTGTAGAAGAGACCCGTTTGCCTAAGCCGATCAGTTGGGCAACTTTCTCGCAGAGTTTCTTGGAGAAGTTCTTTCCACAGACTGCACGGGAAGAAATGGAAGAAAGATTTATCAGTCTGAAGCAGAATGGCGGATCCGTGGATGCGCATGCGGCTGAGTGGACACGGCTCAGCCGATTTGCGGGACCTTTGGTTGCCAAAGAAGCTGATAGGGCATGAAGGTTCATGCGCAGTTTGGACGTGGAAATCCAGAGGCACATTATATCTCTGGGATTGACCACTTTCTCGCAAGTTCTTAAAGCAGCCAGAGAGCAGCAGAGCTTATCAATAAAGACAAAGGGTACACAGCAGCAGGCAGTTATGGTACGGAAGCCGGCTTTTACGCCGAACCGAATGCCTATACGCAGAGGTATTCCAGTGAACCGACGTGGCATCGTACCGATGAAGAAGCCTATCGTGCCCGAGCAGAAAGGAAGGTTGTTTTATGACTTCTGCCGTCTACCCGGACACTTGCAGAGGGAGTGTCAAAGGAGGCTTGGACTTTGTTTGGTTTATGGATCAGCGGATCATACTATCAATGCTTGTTCGTCGAAGCTTCGTTTGAAGGAAGATTCCCAGAGACCACCGCAGCGGCAGATTCAGGGGCAGAAGCAGATAACTCAGGGGCCTAATCAAGCTTGAGCCTTTACTCTGACGTCCGAAGAGGCCAAGGCTTCAGATGAAGTTGTTTCAGGTATCCTACTTGTTCATGATTTTCCCGCAATAGTATTATTCGATTCTGGTGCATCCCATTGTTTTATGTCGTCCAAGTTTATTGCTGCACATTCGATTTCTTGCACGACCCTGTCTAGCTGTTGGGACATACACACTAGGAATGGGAAGATCATATCTAGTAGTGAGTGCAACGTTTGTTCTGTTGTTATTTGCGGACGTGAGTTATTCGCGGATTTCTTGGTGATCGATACTGGCAGTTATGATGTTGTCTTGGGAATGGACTTTCTCGGCATTTTCCATGCTCACATTGATTGTAAGGCAAAGAAAGTGATTTTCCAGATTCCCGAACTTCCGGAATTTGTTTTTGCTGGAGGTAGCAGTTCCGTCGGGCTAGTCGAGTTTAGGGCTAGGCCGACACACAGTGTTCTTTCGACAATGGAAGTTGATAAGGAGAAAGCGCCAGTTGTAGTTCAAGAGTTTATGGACGTGTTCGATGACATCTCGGGTTTACCGCCAAAACGAGATATGGAGTTCGCAATTGATCTTGTTCCTGGTGCAGCGCCAATCTCAAAGGCGTACTATCCGATGGCACCAGTGGAGTTGGAAGAAGTGAAGAAGCAGGTTACCGAATTGCTAGTGAAGGGTTGGATTCGCAGCAGCAATTCACCTTGGGGAGCTTCAGTTCTTCTAGTCAAGAAGAAAGATGGTACAAGGAGGATGTGTATTGATTATCGAGAATTAAATCGGGTGACCATTAAGAACAAGTACCTGATCCCTAGCATTGGCGAATTGTTCGAGCAGCTTAGTGGCGCGAGGGTATTCTCGAAGCTGGATTTCCGATCCGGATATCATCAGGTCCGAGTTAAATCAGAGGATATTTGCAAGACTGCGTTCCGAACTCGATATGGACATTACGAGAATTTAGTGATGCCATTCGGAGTCACGAATGCACCGGCGATATTTATAGACTTGATGAACCGAATCTTTTCACCGTTCTTAGACCGGTTTATAGTGGTGTTCATCGATGATATTCTGGTCTATTCGAGAAGCCTGGAAGAACATGCAGAATACTTGAACATCGCACTACAGACATTGAGGCAAGAAAGATTATATGCAAAGATGAGCAAGCGTGAGTTTTGGCTTGAAGAAGTGAAGTTTTTGGGGCACGTCGTATCCGGAGATGGAATCGCCGTTGATCCCGAGAAGATTGCAGCAGTTCAAGATTGGCCGATTCTGAAGAACGTAGCAAAGATCAGAAGTTTTCTTGGACTTGCCGGATATTACAGAAGGTTCGTGGAGAATTTTTCTCACTTAGCTGAGCCGTTGACCAAGCTTACGCGAAAGGAAGTACCGTTCGTGTGGACGGATAGTTGCGCGTCATCTTTTGAGGCGTTGAAGCAAAGATTGATAACTGCTCTTATTTTGACCGTACCAGACAGTTCCGGAGGATTGGTGATTCACAGCGACGCATCTGGGAAAGGTTTGGGATGTATTTTGATGCAGCATGAGAAAGTTATAGCTTACGCATCAAGACAATTGAAGACCCATGAGAAGAATTACCCAACTCATGATTTGGAGCTTGCAGCTGTGATTTTCGCTTTGAAGATTTAGAGACACTACTTATTGGGCGAAAGGTTCGAAGTGTTCACCGATCACAAAATCCTAAAGTACGTATTCACGCAGAAAGAGCTCGACATGAGGCAGCGTAGATGGTTGGAGATAATGGCTGATTACGATCTTGATCTAAAATACCATCCAGGGAAAGTTAACGTAGTGGCGGATGTGCTTAGTCGGTTGCCAGCAATTCGAATGTTGACAGTACAAAGAGAGCTTATTGATGATTTTCGGAGATTCAATTTGGAGATCGTGTTACCGCATTCTTCAGGACAGTTGTTGCAGCTACAAGTACAGTCGTCATTGATCGATAATATTAAAGCAGCGCAGTCGCACGACCCAAGATTGCAGAAGTTTCGAGAACAGGTTGAAGCAGGACTTCGAACGGACTTGTTGATTCATGAAGATGATTCGTTGCGTTATGGTAGCCGTTTGTGTGTGCCGAAAGGAGACATTCGCAAAGAAGTTATGAAGGAGGCACACAGTTCCGCATATTCCGTACATCCAGGAGGCACGAAGATGTACCGTGATCTAAGACATCATTTCTGGTGGGAAGGCATGAAAAGGGAGATTGCCCGCTTTGTAGCGAAGTGCTTGGTGTGTCAGCAAGTTAAGGCTGAACATCAAAGGGTAGCTGGTTTATTGCAACCACTTCCGATTCCTCGGTGGACGTGGGAACATATAACCATGGATTTCGTGACAACTTTACCGCGGAGTCCAAAGGGCAACAATGCAGTTTGGATGATTGTTGATCGATTGACCAAGGCAGCTCATTTCATATCCTTTTAAGTTGGTCAGTCGACGGAAGCGTTAGCAGAACGGTACATGCAGGAGTTGTGAGATTGCATGGAGTACCTGTGAGCATCGTCTCCGATCGTGATACCCGATTCTTATCGCACTTCTGGAGGAGTTTACAGGAAAATTTGAGGATGCGATTGAAGTTTAGCACCACTTATCATCCTCAAACAGACGGCCAGTCGGAGAGAATGATCCAAACTTTGGAAGACATGTTGGGAGCTTGCATGTTAGACTTCAAGGGCTCGTGGGAGGATCATCTACACTTGGTGGAGTTTTCGTACAATAACAGCTTTCAGGCGACCATTCAGATGGCTCCATTCGAAGCATTGTATGGTCGCAAGTGTCGCTCACCCGTTTGTTGGGACGATGTTGGAGAACGAAGACTCTTGGGACCAGATTTGATCGTGTAAACAGTAGAGAAGGTTAATACTATCCGAAATCACATGAAGGCAGCACAAAATCGGCAGAAGAGTTGGGCTAATACATCGAGAAGACCTCTAGAGTTCGCTGTTGGTGATCAGGTATTCTTGAAGATATCACCGACTAGAGGAGTGATTCATTTTGGAAGTCGAGGCAAGCTTAGTCATCGATTTGTTGGGCCTTTCGAGATTATTGAGCGTGTTGGAGAAGTGGCTTATCGATTGGCATTACCACCATCTTTGGTGAATGTTCATGACGTGTTTCATGTATTTCAACTCCGTAAGTATGTTCGAGATGAAACACACGTGCTAGATCATTCGGAGCTGACTGTAAGGGAGGATTTGACCTATGAAGAACGACCGATATCGATTGTTGATCGAAGAGAAAATATCCTCAAGAACAAGGTTATCCCTCTCATACTTGTTTCGTGGGGAAATCGCTCGCACAGAGAATCGACTTGGGAACGAGAAGACGGGATTCGACAGAAGTTTCTAAACCTCTTCTTGTAGATTCATTTTTGTCTATCTTTTCTTGTTCCGGGAATTTCGAGGACGAAATTCTTTTTGTAGTTGGGTATAATATAACACCCTAGTTCTTTTATACCTGTTCTATTTTGAGTATTTCTTTATTTATGGTCTTTTCTTGATTTATTGTGTTTTGGGTGCGAATAGTGTATTTGACATCTCTATTTGCATCTGACCCGACCTGCTTGCTGGAAACCCGTCTTGATCCCTGTTTGTGATTTATCCCGGCTTTTTGTGAGAATCCGTGCACTTTCACGTTATATTACTAGCATTATATCTGGCATCTGCAATTTTAGTATAAAAAATAAAATATTTTAGAAATATCTAGCATGGCCTGCATCATACCCCTGACCCTGTAGTAGCATCCGCGCATCGTGTTCTCGTCCCGTTCAGTGAAACGGACCCGTTTGGATCGCTACGTACACGCTACGTGTATCCGTTCTTGGGGGTATGCTTTTTCGTGGCCCGGATATCCTATTTTGTTTTTGGTTAACACGTATATTATCCGTATTTTCAAACCATAATTTTAGACCCGACCCGGACGTGTTTTGGAGTAGTTTTTGTATTAGCCAAAATCTCAAATTTTAACAAATACTTATCCTTACTATTTTTTCTGTTAAAATCATATTCGAATATCTTATTTTAGTTTAAAATATTTTTTTTTAAAAAAAGATTTGTAACAGACCTCTCTCTCTCTGTCTCTCTCCTCTCTCTTCTAATATATAAGTATTTTATATTTAAAAAATAAAATTTAAACCTTTTTAAAAACCCATACTTTTCCCCCCACGTCCTCTTCTTCATCTTCTCTATTTTTCGCCGCCGCCTTCTCGTGTAACCTAACCCACGCTACAACCCATCAACCCCGAACCTGACCTCACCGCCGATCATCTCGTCGGCCTCGTATCCACCTCCTCATCCTCCTTCTCTCTCCTCCTCTTCCTCCCAACATCACGACCCATCACCCCGACCGCAACAACCCAAAACCCATGACCCGAACCTCGCCAGCATCTCGTCGCCGATCACACCGTCGGCCTCACCCCATCGTCACCACCTCCTCGTTCTCCCCCTTGCCCTCATTCACAAGCTCTAACCCCTGCACACCTCGAGAACTCAAGCTCCCCGATGAAGAACCTGCCTGCAACCACGTCTGCAGTTCTCGTCGTCCCACGCCGCCGATCACCTCGTCGTTGACCAACCTAACGTCCTCTCCACCACCCTATCTCCCCTCTCTCCTCTCTCCTACTCCAGATCCCAAGCTTTCCCCTGCACAAAAACCCTCGCCCGACTTCAAGAAACCCGCAGCCGCCTCGCCGTGAAACCTTGCCAGAAACCCCACGACCCATCGTCTTCCTCCTCTCGCCTTCTCCTCTGTCCCAGATAACCCAGAGCCACACTAAACCCCAGCACCTCCTCTTCTTTTTCTTCTTCTTCTTCTTTCCTTCTCTTTCTTTTCTTGATCCGGTTTTTCCCGCCCATCACCGGAGCTGTACCGTCGCTGACTTTCAGACCGACCCAGAGCATGTTTCCAACCAGCGTGGTCACCTTCTTGCTTTGCCTGGACCTGTCTCGTGTGCGCATGTATACATTGCGACGTTTACCCGACGTCGGACACTGCGTATACACCCCATCGTGAGATCCGTTCAGGCAAGTTTATCTTGCTACATGCTATGTATCATATTTTGCATCCATATGAATAAAAATATCACATGTTGATTGCATTGTACACCCATATTAATGTTTTACTATTTTCGGATACCCGTATGCATCAATATCATTTATTATATATGTAGCTACAGCTACAGATCATATTATTTCATGTTACTATTGTATTAACACCCCATACTTGATAATGTGCATCCTACATAGTCATGGAGCTGTAGATGTAACCCCTGATAGATATTTGTGCATCCGTATTTTATTGTGCATCCATACCATTAATTATATATCTAGTTGCATGCCATGTCACATTAATTCATATTACTGTTAAATTAGTACCCCATGCTTGATAATGTGCATCCTACGTAGTCATGGAGCTATAGATGTAACCCTTGATAGATGTTTGTGCATCCATGCTTTTACCGTACATCCGTACTTTTACCGTGATTCGATACTTGCTAAATTTTTACTGTTGGACACCTATTTGATACGCCGTGGACCCCCTGACATGACCTGATGCACCACTGCTTGACTTGATACCTGATCCTGTTCCTAATGCCGACAATCCTAACATGTTGTCCCGACAGACATATCCTGTTGTCTATTTTAAATAAACATGTACCTGCTTGATCCTGTGTTGGCATTAGCTCTAGATTTATCAATATCTGACTTGAACGCATAACTTGGGGGTAAGGGGAAATCAATGATGAAACCCGACTTGTAACTCAATAGTTCGACGCTTATACTGATCAGTTTTACGGGCTAGGCCAGCCCCGGGATGATGATGCTGACATCATTCGTCTGTACATATTACCTGTTTACTGCCTAGCGGCACGTCTCGAATTCAGCCCGAGAGTCTTGACCGTGGTCCCGGGCATGCACGGGATACTATTGAGTTATATCGACGATTCATTAAATTGATTTCAAAGACTTGAGAGTAATTAACCCAGTAGCATAGATTACTTACCGCCTGCACGTACACTTCACTGTTCCATATTCGTGTTACTAATATACATTCATTACTGTTCATACTCATGCCTGCATATCTTGTTACCTCCTGATTATATTTTATTGTTTGATATTATGACACACTGACGTCTGGGTTTTGCATGGCTCAGATCCTTTATCTCTTTCGCATGCCGACCAGAAGTACTTCAGTCGACAGGCCGAACAGTGAGGAGCAATTTGGTATTTTGTTTAGTTTAGTTTAGTTTTCTTTCAGCATTTTCATTTCCTGATGTGTGCCCGTATTTGGGACGTACTTTCCAGATGTTTGCTTATTGGATTTATTGCTTCCGCATATATTACTTCTTGACTCGTTTATTCTGGCATATGGACATGTACTAGATAGTTCATTTTATTTTTATTTTTATTGTTCTTGATATCTTATAGACAGCCATAATATGACTGTGGAGGGATGTTTCCTAACCACAGGCAGCATGATTGGCTCTGTCACGTGCTGATTTTAGCGCACTCTGGGACGCGGGCGTGACAATGCCCATAACTGAAAACTCCACATGATTATATGTAGGCGGCAGAACTCATATAAGTGCTCGGCACTTTTTGCATAAAAAAAGAGGGACTGAATAAACAAAGCCCAAACAAGTGCTTATCACTTTTTCTGAAAGCCCAAATTGGCTAAGTTGCTAAAGTCTTACAACTGAGTCCAAATGCTCTGTTGCTGAGTCTTAAATAAAAAAACCCTAAAATGTTGTTAAGTGGATCTTAGTCTCAAATTGGACTAACGTATCCTTAACAAAGAAATCAATCGAGCCTATATGCTCTCGATTTCCAAGGTCTCAAATATGACCAAATATTCTTAACCTCACAAAAAACCCGTTTTCCCTCAAATACGAGATTTGGTTCACGGGTACATCTCTTCACACCTCTGATACATATCGTTGTAATTCTCCAACGTTTTCAGAGAGGTGGCAGGTCCTAACGACCAATAACTTCTTCATGCATTTCCAAATTGACGTGCATGCCTCAAATCGAATTGTGCCCCAAATTGGGCACATTCCATATCTTCATTGTTCACTATGACACGTAACAAATACACGTGCGTATAAAGTGAATGATGGACCGAAATGTCCCTAAACTAATATTCGCCTCTAAAATGGTGATAAAGGACCGAAATGTCCTTAAAACTAACATTTTGCCTCAAACATGGCGATAATGGACGGCGATGTCCTTAAACTAAAATAATCGAGCCCAAATGCCCATATGTTTAAGTTGATCTTAATCTCAAACCAGATTAACGATCCTTAAGTCAAACCAAACCCAAATCTAAAAATATACGGATTTGGACTAATCTACACCCTACAGGCAACGACATAAATTAGTCTCCGTATACAATCCACGGGCAACCAAAATAAAACAAAAACACACATGACACGAAGTGAACTTCCGGAGCAAGAGAAAGTGGTTATCGCAATGCGGTAACGTAATTAACCGCAGGGGCTTGCGCCTGCAGGGAAAAGCGTCCCTACAATCGAAAACCCTTCATAAATGAGAGGGAATCTGATGAAGTCATGTTACAACGGTCGCGTCTGTCTAAACCTCCGATATACGGTGCCATAAATCAACTTGGCATCTTCGGAAAGGTGGACGGATAAACCCAAATAGTATCTACCCCCAGGATTCAGGCCGGACGTCCCGACGTCCCGGTCCGTCTTCTGGCGGTAAACAAAGTTGTTCAAGTAGTCAGGTTCATGATATAATCATGTATTTAAGAAGTCATGTCAAGTTATAACCATGGTTCGGTCAAGTCAAGTCAAGTATTAGGGTTGATATTGATATCTGAATTCAGGTATTCAAATTCATGTTCAAGTATTTATATTAGATTTTGGATTCATGTTTGAATTGGACTCTGATTGAGTCAGACACTTGTAACTGATTTAGATCCTGTATTAGGTTCGGGAGTCATCGGTAACTGTTGTACATAGATGGCAGGATTTGTGTCTTTTTCCAAAATAATTACCATTGATAACTCCGTTAAGTTTTCTACCTTAAATAGGCAAGCACTCATTTTCTCCGGCTCTCTGGGGCTCAAGAGAATTGATCCCGCTTAAACCTATATTTACTAAAGCCCTTAAATATTATTTTATATAACTCGAGGGGGTTTTATAAAAAATATTTTTAATAAAATTTCAAAATAAACTTCGAGAATTTATTTATATTATTTAGGATTTTCATGGATATGAATTTTAAGGATTTGAGATATTTTAGTGATAATTTCTTAGCTTGGAAAGTTCATGGTATTTTATTGTAAAACGTGTCTTTTGTTGGTATCTTGATGGTATTTTAGTGAAACTTGTAAACCTTTCATTTTAAAAAATATAAGTTTATTATATTTTGAAAATAAATGGATTTGTAATTTTTATATAATTATTAAATATTAAATTTTATTTAATTAGAAAAATGCGTTTTTCTTAAAAACCATATTTAAAATCTTTCGAGACCGAATAATCCGTGAGGAGGTATGCATCTCGCTCTACTAGCCCAAGAATGTGCGATAATACGCACCATCCAATAGCGGGTCCCCTAAAAATGGTTGTAGAGGCATAATCGCAAAGAAATTTAAAACATCGTTTAAAAGAAGTCCGGTTTTTATAGTAAATGGTATTTTCTTGTAATAATGTATTCGTAACAAAAATTCACATAAAAGAAGTATCATGCTATAGAACCCTGTGTGTATATGAGGGGTAGGTCGTTACCCCATAAAGTTCTCCTAAAAGTATTGTTTTAACAAACTAAAAGAGATGATATTTAAAGTTCATGGTATTTAAATGATAAACTTAAATTAAAGTTATTTTACATAAGAATTTTTGATGGAATTTGATTCTAAATAATTATGGTTTAAGGTTACAAGTGATGTGTACAAATTAGATTGAACAAAGCATTAAAGAGAAGGAATTTTCTAGGTTTTAGAAAAAGATATCGGTATTAACTCCACTTACCGATATACGTTTTGAAATGGAATTTCAAAGAAGAGGAAGAGAGATTGAGAGGGACTTACTACTTAGTTGGGTTAAGAAAAAGTAGAAGGAGAGTTGATCTTCGTGACGTCTCGGGAGCTCCAGAATAGTTTCGATTCTTCGCCGGAAGTTGACCGGTTGCTAACTCCTCTTTATTCTACTTGTACTTAGAGAATTTTTGAAAGTTTTGGTTAGAAATTTCAGAATGATGCTGAGCCAAAATGTGGAGTGGTATTTATAGTGTAAAATTAGGGTTTTGGTATTAAAATGGTGAATTAAAATGCATTAAAAAGATGATAAATGGTGAAATGAAGGGTCTCTGTTTGATTGCAGGGAAATCAAACAGTGCATAGGAGTTAGGTGTAACGTTTCAAAAATAAATAAATAAATAATTTAATAAATAAAATCCTTTAGGTGAATTTTCTGATAATCGGTAAAATAAACCGTATTTTCCGTAAAACTTAACTATAATTATTTTTCATCATAGATTTAAAAAGTCCTATTTTAACTAGGTAATTAATGGTATCAGAGCGTGGTTTTACCTTTCTGAGTGTAGGATGACCTTTGGTAGATAGAATAGGTGACTTAAGCAGAGTGGCGTAGCGTGGGTATGTTCCGCGGCATACTTACGATGCGGTACTCCGCCTAAGTGACCTTAGGATATATATTTGCTTGTATTTCCTTCCTTGATTTCGAAAACCCTTTGATTCGATTGCAATGTTCCTATCGATCATGTTCCTCGTTCCAGCCACTATGCCGTCGGAGACTACGAGGGCCAGAAGGCTACCGCCGAAGATGATATTAGAGTGGGCTTGTTTGAAACAAGGACCGATCTGGGCGGTACGCCTACCCCTCAGGGACAGAGTGGTCCGCCTTTTTCCTAGACGGATGGCTAGGCTGGAGTCGAGTATTCAGGACGTGTGACAGATGATTGGATTGTTAGTGGTGGTTAGCCGAGCTCCGAGAGCCGATGATGTCCCTCCTATCTCAGGGATTGTGTTTGTACCTGCTGCACAGGCAGCTGTTTCTGTCGTTACCAAGATTATTTCTGTGTCCTTATAGGAGTTTTGAGGCTGAGGCCTCCAGTTTGTTTTTACCGGCACAAATGCAATGGAGGATACATAGACAATCCTCAACGGGATGGCTGGAATTGTCGTTCACAGAGATGTTCTGACAAGATATGGGTTGAGTTTGCAAGTTTTCGTCTAGAGGTCTTGCTCAGACGTGGTGCGAGTCAGTCGAGAGAGGCCGAGTTGCGAATTTACTTCCTATGATTTGGGATGAATTCATTGCTGTATTTCTTGCTAGTTTCCTTCCGGAGAGCGTTCGAAATGTCCGAGCTTGTAGTTTTGAGTCCTTGAGCAAGACTCCTGGGATGGCAGTGTCCGAGTATGACATTCAGATTTCTTGGTGGTTCGATATGCTCCTTACCTGGTGGACACTGAAGAGAGACAAAAAAAGAGGTTTGTGTGGAGATTGAACGTGCAGTTAATTCTTGTCATAGGCACCCAGCATTTTGACACTTATGCAGCCGCGATGGATACAACCTTACTATTGGAGGAGCGCGTTTCTGAGACTTCAGTCGTTTCTGGACCAAAGCGGATTTGTACCAGTGTGCCAGCTCAGATGCGGTTAGACAGATGCTGTTGTGACAGGCTAATCTTTTGGTCGCCCGATATGTTTTTATTCGTGGTTGTTTTTTTGTATCGGGGATAGGGACACTTATGTCAATTTGATTCTTCCCGTTTTGATTTCTTCGCTTCGCGCTACTCCGTTCTTGAGGAATGGACGTCAGGGATTCGTAGCGTATGTTTGTGATGTTAGAGCCGCAGAGGTCCCGTTGTTTGTGAGGGAGTTTCCAGAGTCTTTCCTGACAAGTTGCTTTGTTGGTCGCCAGAGCGCGATATTGTGTTCTGCCTTAACTTGATTTTCGGCGAAGCGTAAAGAACTGATGGAATAGTTGCAAGATTGTTGGATAAAGGACTTGTTCGTCCGAGTGCGTCACCTTGGGGAGCTCATGTCCTGTTCGTCAAAAGGACGGTCGTTCGCGTCTATACATTGATTATCGTCAGTTAAATCGGGTTACTGTGCGAGATTTTTCTCGAAGATAGACTTGCGATCAGATTACCACTAGTTGCGGGTTCGAGAGGATGATATTCCGAAGATTACTTTCCACACAAGTTACGGGCGTTATGAGTTTTGGTGATGTCGTTCGAACTCACCAATGCCCCAACAGTGTTTATAAATTGGATGAACCGAAGATCTAGGTCGATCTTGATCAGTTTATCATCATGTTCATAGAGGACGTCTTAGTGTACTTTTGGAGCCTGGGCAGTAATTAAGGAATTCGTTGCAGACTTTGAGGGAGCACCGGCTATTTGCTAGATTATCTAAGTGTGTTTTCTGGATGGATGGTGTTCACTTTTGGGCCACGTAGTTGCAAGAAATGGTATAAGTATGGAACCGAAAAAGATCGAGGCCGTTCAGCACTGGCCCAGACCTGTATTAGTGATGGAGGTTCATAGCATTTTGGATTTTGGGCGGATACTATTGATATTTCGTACAGGATTTTTCGCATATAGCTGCAATGTTGACCGGGTGACCCGGAAGGGCGTTTCTTTTCGTTGGAATAAGGCATGCAAGCAGAGCTTTTAGCAATTAAAGATTTGTTTGACTACGGCGCTAGTATTATCTTGCCTTCGGGATCAGGCGGTGTTATTGATTTTAGCAATGCTTCTCGGCAGTTGAAAAAGTGTGAGTAGACTATTTCATGCATGATTTAGAGATAGGCGCAGTGATTTTTATACTTAAGAATTGGAAACGAGTCGTGCCAGATATTTATGGATCTCGAGAAGCTTAAAGTACATTTTTCAGCAACAAGATCAAAATTTGAGATGGCGCTGATGGATAGAGTTGGTGAAAGACTATGACTGCGAGATTTTTATCGTCCGGGCAAGGGGAATGTTGCGGCAGATGTTTTGAGTCGGAAGCCGGAGATAGCTTTTGTTATTTGAGCATGGTTCAGAGACAGCCAACGGCAGATTAGCAGATTCTTCGTGACAGCCAGCCCTGTTTGAGAGTTCTGGCTTCAAAATTATTTTTCAGTATTCCAGGATCTGGGTTTTTGTGTTTTAGGTGTTGCTTGTTTGTGCTAAGTTTGCAGGTGGTGTGATCTTACAATATAGGCAAGTCGGAGTGTTTCGTATTTGTAGTTTCAACATTGCTTTGGGTATTCGCATGTTGGCTGGGCGAAGTTAAAAAGTTCGAACGAATGTCAAAAACCCATTTTTCCAAGTTTAAGGTGTTCGGAAAAACATGCAAGTAATTCTATGGACCCTCTAGAGGAATGAAACCCAAAATCGACATAATGACCATGGGAACGCTTTTGAACCTTAAGGTTTGCGGCAGTTCCGCGGTGCCATTAGTGAGGCTTGGGTTTGCCCTTCTACGGCTGGACCGCAGGTACTGTGGCATGTACTGGATATCATTAAACTGTACTCAAGTGTTGAGATCTTGGGGGAAATTATGGGACTTTGATGAATCGATCGAAAAGTTTAACGTCGTCCGAATATCATGTGAAGGGATGAAGAGAGATGTCATGGTTTTGTTTCGAGATACTGACTTATCAGCAAGTCAGGGCCGAGAATCAGGGATCAACAGGAGAATTATAACCTTTGCCCATTCTGGAATGGAAATAGGAGAAAAATTTCTATGGATTTTATCATGGGTCTACCTAGGATCAGTTAAGAGTATGACACTATTTGAGTAATCGTAGACTGATTAACGGAAGCAGCTCACCTTCAGCAGTCAGGACCATTTTCGGATTCGTTCAGTATGCTCAGATATATATTGATGAGATTATGTGATTTCATGGCGTTCTGACGTGTTTTGTGTCCGACAGAGGCACCCAGTTCACCAACCGATTATTGTAGAAACTTCAGGAGACTTTGGACACCAATTGAGATTCAGCGCAGTTTTCTATCCGCAGACCGACGGTCAATCAGAGAAGACCATTCAGATTCTTGAGGACATGCTCCGATCTTGCGTTCTAGACTTCGTGACAGTTGGGATCGCCACTTACCATTGATAGAGTTTTCCAATAATAACAGTTTCCAAGAGAAGATTCAGACGGCACCCTTTAAGGGATTATATAGGAGGAAACGTCGATCACCCGTAAGTTGGGCAGTTTGTTGGACAGAGCTCAGTGAGAGCAGTATGTTTGGGCCACAGATGGTGTAAGAAACGACCGAAAGGATTCAGTGATTTAGGATAGGTTGAGAGCGGCCCAAAACGGGCAGAAATCTTATGTGGATGGACGTCGTTGCAACTTGAGTTCGTCGTTGGAAATCATGTTTCTTAAGGTTTCTCCGATGAAGGGCAGATTGAGATTCAGGAGGAAAAGAAGGCTTAGTTTTTTATATATGGGTCCCTTAGAGATTTTTGAGCATATCAGCACAGTTGGTTATCGTTTGGCTCTTCCACCCAGCTTTCCAGATATACATCCGTATTTCATGTATCGATGCTCCGCAAGTAGCTTCATGACCCCTCTTATGCGATATGGTATCAGATGATCCAGCTGGAGCGCAATCCTTCTTTCGCAAGAGTAGCCGATAGTCATTCCAGGTCGGCAGATGGGGAAACCAAGGTCCGGAGACACATCGTCCATAATTGTTATTTTGGCGTGGTCCGAGCGGCAAAAAGGTCACGTAGAAAGCCGGGGTCGAGATGCGGAAGAAACATTTCCATCTCTTCGAGGGTAGGAGTAGTTAGACTTTAAATTCGGGGACTGAATTTCCTTAAGGGGGGAAGATTGTAACGTTTCAAAAATAAATAAATAAATAATTCAATAAATAAAATCCTTTAGGTGAATTTTCTGATAATCGGTAAAATAAACCGTATTTTCCGTAAAACTTAACTATAATTATTTTTCATCATAGATTTAAAAAGACCTATTTTAACTAGGTAATTACTAGTAAATGGTATTTATTTAGTCACTTATAAATTATTAGTTTACTTAAATATTTTTTTCCTTAATTAATTATTTTAAATAATATTTTAAGTTTTCATTTATACAATAAATTTGTGTAAATTACAAATTTGAATGGGTTAATTGTGCAAATGTGGACCATGACAAACTTAATAACAAGTCACCATACATTTTTTTCTCTCCATTTGTCTTTATATTTCTAGAGCATTCTAGCACAATATTAATTAAGAAATTAATTAATTAAGAAAAAAGAATTAGTATATGACATGATGGGGTTTTTCTTGAACTTTCCACACACTTCTTTCTCTCTCTTTTCCCTCCTCTAGGTTTGGCCGAGCCTCCTTGGTGGCAGACCCATTTTTTTTCCACTTCTTTCCAACTCAAAACACTTCCAAAAATTCATCAAAAATCAAAATAAAATATCACTAATTCCTAATTAAATCATTACCCATTATTCTTTGCTCGTTCTAGCTTGAATCCTTGGAGCAAGAGACCATTTTAGAGGTCAAGTTGCATGCTAGATCTCTTGATTTTGAGGTATAATCCTAATCCTAGTGTTTAATTGTAGGTTAATTACTTCAAATTAATGAATTTCAGTGTTTAATTATGGTTCTGATTGCTAACTTGAAAATTCAATAAAGGGGTTATGAATTTAAGTTGGGGTTTTTAGCACATCATTAAGGTTTCCATGAGTGGTTTAACATTTTAAAATATGCAAAATCTAGTTTAGTTGTTAATTTGTTAAGTGTTACTTTAAAATTGTTACAATAAGGAAATTTTGCAAACTAGATTTTTAGGATTTAATTAAATTGGTGATATAAAATTTAAGTAATGGTTTGTATGGTATAATTAAGATATTAAGTTATCATCTTGGTCACTAGAATTGTTAAAACATTAAGATTTATATTAAAACGGGTAATAGTCGCTTACTAGTTTTTTTAAAATAAATCGATTTAATTTAAGCTTGAGATTTTGATAAATTATAACCTATTTTATATAATATCTAGAGTGTTGTGAGTGCGCAGTGGGTACGATTGGGTTTTAGGTTTGGGGATTTTCGCGTATAACGACCCTAGTTGTAGTTGTGGCATTGTCGCGAGCGCGTTTTGTGCACCAGGTGCGTGCGCGTTTAATTAGCGTGCGTTATTTGACTTGTGTCGTTTGCGACCGCGACTAATTGTATATTATCCTTTTTATTGCTTGTGTGCGATCCTAGGGTCGGGTGCAGAGGTGTCGTACGCGGCGCGGAAAGACAGACGGAGATCGGGCCAGTTTAACCGAGACGTTCCGGTGAGTAGATGTATACATCTATGGGGGGATCGTCTGGATGGCGCGAGGCGCCCGACGGTTTAGTATTATTTAAAATATTTATTTTATATGCGAAGTTCCTAGTTAGCCATCTCGTTGCATCACATCGTTATATGTATAAATAGATATATAAGTGATATCATCTTATAGGACACTTGCACCATTACCATTGGTTCCTTCCGCACGTGCACTATTTATGCGAACACTCACACCATTGGTAATTGCTATGTTACGAACACTATAGAACCTGTTTAGACTAGTGTCTAAAATATTTGCTTCATACATGATATTTAAACTGGTAGTTGTATTTTCCATCTCATCAAGATTAACACTAAGGATTGCTGATCGTATATATACCGCATTTCATCATCATTCATACATATTTTTCTAGTTATAATCACATTTCATGACATGGATATCATAGACATTATCATTTTCCTACATAATCATGTATTGTGATTCTTTCTGAGGATTTCCGTATTGATGAGATTTCTGGATTTTGGGGAAAACCGCAAGAATTTTATAAAAGCTTATTATCATCATTGTAAAATGCAAGTTGCGGTTTTCTCGTGATGTATGGGTCGTCCACCATAAGTTTTCATGTTTTCTATTGGATTTTGAGACCCGATTCGAGGAGTGGAGGAACCGTCTTGGGTATATGGTGGGCTCGGTGGGTACCCCGGGGCGAAATAGAGATTGCGTGGGGATGACGATGAGCCTGGCAGGGGCACGGACTACATACCGGTGATGTCTGGCGTGGCGGATATCCGGAGGATACCGACCGTTGTCGTGAGATTTGATGATATGGGCCGATCTGGACTGACAGAGCCTGAGGTATTTAGACATTGAGATATGAGACATTGAGATATGAGACATTGAGATATTGAGACATTCAGATCTTGAGACATTGAGACATTGAGATATGCATGTTTTGTGTCGATGATTGACACGGATTTCTGTTGATTTCATTGATATTACCTCAGTTATTCCACAGGAGTTTTCCTAAGATAAAACAAAGATTTTCTCATACCAAACATACTCAGGTTTATATTGATTATGCATTCACGTTGCAGACATGTTAGTTCATTGCATTATATTAGTAGATGCGTAGGTTGTGACGCATTTGCGTGTATGCTTACGATAGCCTTATTAGATGTTACTTACTACTCACGAGTTGGCAACTCACCCCCGTTGTGCCACAGTATCTTGCAGGTCTGACCCGTCAGCGCAATAGCGACGATGTATCTTCTATTTCGCTTCCTTGCTTCGACTTGCAGCTTGCTCACAGGTGGGTTTTGGAGGATTTGCTTTTGCTCCTACCGTGCGTTTTTATTTTTTATCTAGTATATGCCATCTACCCTTTTATATTGGACTAGACGGTGAGATTTGTGAGACTTGTATTTGTGGTTAGGTGTCGATACTCATTTGGGCCGATGTGTTGTTTTCTTACTTACGTGCTTTTACATGCTTATTTTGGTATTGATAATATATATATTGTACGTGGTTGTGATCCGCCTTTGGGGAAGAGCTAGCTCCCGCTCGGAGATGCCTTATTCTTGTTATATATGTTTTTCCCTTGTTTGTACCCGTTTCGGGGCCTGTATTTACAAAGGAGACTCTGCCGAAATTTTTGGGAAAATTTGTTAATTTAATAAAATGTTTAATGCGATTTGTTTTGGTTAAAAATTGTTTTCTTTTAACAAGTTTTCCTTCACTTTATATCTTTTTTTGGTTTAGATTTCTGGGCTTTGGCTTACTTTGATTACGTTACGCCTTTAGACATTTCGTAATTTAAGTGCCAGTCACGTTTCGTACCTTCGGGTCGCGACATTTGGGGTAGGGGAAAAGTTAAGTGTGCAGAGCCCGGGGCTCTTTGGCTCAAATCGGACTGTTGGCACCGGTCTTGATGAGCATTTGGCCGGTCGATTTGAGGAGTTGGGTCTCTGGATTGATGCCACGTATACTTCTCAGTGTTTAAACCCTTTTGCACATGTTTGATTTTTTTGACTTTTCATTTTATGTGTATTGCACGTATAAACTTTTGTGCTTCCAAAAAGTTAAAAAGAGAAATCAGAAAAAATAATGTGTCTGATGTGGATCGAACACAGAAGCTACGTCACAGTAGTGCAAGGGTTTTACCAGTGAGCTACAAGTGGTTTCTTGCTATTATTTAATAAAATTTACTTATAACTCAAACTCAGGTTGTATAACTTATTTTCTGTACATTAAACTGGAAAAGTCCATACAGTAAATTCAGAGTCGTTACAACAATAAGTGAAACCATCAATGGCCGGTCCGAATGCCCAAAATGTACCAGTAAAATATTACATTCTTTCTGACATTGAAGAGTCGGTTATCTTGAAAACAGTCTTGGAATTAGTAGATTTGATGGCGGTAAGGTATCGTGGCAAATGTTCATACGAATCTTCCCAATCTCCTTATATTTTAGACAATACAATATTCAACGCATTCCATTCCTTCACATAATTTATTTCAACGAATAATTTATCTTTTATAAGAACTTGAATCGTTTTAGGGGTCAAATCCGCTTTCACAAAATGCAATATCCTGTTACATATGAATGTAGAAGTGGTATGTTTATGATTTGAATTCACTACAGAATTCACACAAGTATGATTAACCGCATATTTCTTTATCTGCCAATGTCCCGTCGGTGATTTCTTTGATATATATGCATGAAGCCTCCACGTGTAGTTCGCGTCTGTTTTACAAATGATGGTGTACTTGGTCATGGTAGTCTTGATTGGTTTAAAAGAAACCCTGTATTTAATTGACCAAACGCTGACTGCCCGAATTAACTTCTCTTTATTCTCGAACAAATCATCGACGTTCAACCCACTTTCAATATCGACTTCTGAAAGCCTATCAGCACGAAAGTTGACATTCTCCATTACCGTTGTAGATAACATGTAAGCATTTGAAACATTTCAGAAAAATAGTAAATATTATTTTAGAATTTAAATAATAATATTTTGGGTTTTACGGATATGATAACCAATATGAATTTGAGTTTTCATAGATTGGAATAATTATATACCTCTGTTTTTGGAAAGTAATTGGAATTAAAATGGATTTATAATTTTGAAAGCATTTATTTAATTGGGGTTTTCATAAATTAGCATATAATTATATCCATACAAGTTATAATGTTAAAACTAATTGATATTTTCCTATTTAGTACACTAAACCAAGTTTTTTTTTGTCTAACCATGTTTAAGACGCCATGGCATGTTAATTATATGTTAACCTTTTGATTTAAGTTTAATGGTTGTTTTATTTTTTGAAAAGTGAAGAGAGAGAGACATGGAGGTATGAGTATTATAATGGTAGGAATGGGAGGGAAAGAGAGAGAAAATGAAGGGGGTTATGGCTCTAGCCATTCATCCATTACCAATCCTTATCTCATTCTTCATATCTTTTTCTCTTCTCCTTCTCCTTCTCCATCCCCTCCACATCCAACTCCAAACCCACAAACAACAACACAAAATCCCCTCCATTCACCATGAAGCCTTCACTAAAGAAACTCAAAATTTCCATCCAAATCTTGAAGTGGCAACCAAGTCTTCATCTTGAGGCCTTCTCCCAAGCTTGGAACTCTCTTTAATCACAATCAAGAGGTAAAATGCTCTTTTTAACCATGTTTCAAGTATACCTGCTATAATAGCTCTAGTTTTTAAGTTTAAGATCAAGTTTTAGTTTGTTGTTTGATGATTCAAGAGGGGTCTTGAGGTGGATGTTTGCTAGGATAATTTCTTGACTGATCACAACCTAATTAGTGATAGATGAGGGTATTATAATACAAGTATTATTGTTGGTTTTAAAGAGTTTTAAAGTTTCAAAACTTGGTTTTCTTTGAGGTTTTGAAGTTCAATTTGAATCTGGAATAGTTTGAGATCTTTGAAAAATATTTAGCATATAAATTAGATCTATTTAGACCACTAGGAGACCCCACCAAGTGCACGAGACCCTAACTCCTTAGTTGGACCGCAAATTGCGGTTAAAATGATTTTTTTAGCGGTCCAATTTTTGATGTAGGTGTTGGGGTTTGTCCAGTGGATGCTTTACATGATATACAAGCTTATTTTATATGCTAAATTGTTCCAGATCTCCTGAGTAAAAATCTGGAGTTGTTTTACTTAGCTTTTTAACCGTGTCTTACGGTTTTTAAACTTGGTTTTTGGATTTCTATGTTACGACTTGGTCATTCGACGTTCGTACGTTGACGTCGGGAGGTATTTTGTCATTTTGGCACGCGCTGACCATACGTTCTAACCTATATATGCTTCGCTCGTCGTTTCGATTTTGATATGGGTTTTTATGCGATCTCATTACGATTTCGAGAGTAAGTACTATCGTGGGGACTTCCGAGACGACGAAGAAGGGCAAGGCGTTCGTCGGCTTCGACTAGAGCGAGGCACGTATCGTAAGTAGATGTATATCTACGGAAAAAGTCGGGTGGATGGCATATAGCACCCCTACAACCGTAGTAATTAGAATAATATATATATTAGAAACGTATACCTAGCCTATAGGATCACTAGATGCGTATATTCATATATTTAGGAGATAATTATATATGTAGGGTCTATTTTCCTCAATATTTGGCTATATATGTATACATACAGGTATATAGGTATATACATGATCATGGTTTTGTGTTATACGCGACTAGATGTCCGTACTTTATATGATATGATATGAGTTGGTGTACGTGACTATAGGTCCGTACTGTTTCGATTGGATGATATCGTATGAGGGAGATCCCGTACATGATATGTTGAGAATGGATTGCCGAATATGACCGATATTCACTTGACTCGGGGAGTCTTGCTAAATCCTGAATCGGGAATTTATGAGATATTTAGAGCCATATTTATTTTAAAAACTAACGAATCATTACGCACTTTTAAATGATAACTTCAAGGGTGCGCTACGAATTTTCAAATGATATTTATTTTAAAAACATCGTAGTCCCTTATTTCCAAAACAACGTTTCGTGCAATTTTAAACTATAATTGTATGGCTCATACGTAGTTAGATATTTTAAACACTTGCTCACATTACGATTTCCTTATTTCTATATATGCTCGCACTTCGATTACTTATGATATATACTACGTTTATACATTTAGCTCTACTTAATTTCATTTGCTAGGACACTCACACCATTACCGATGATTTCATGTTACACTTGCATATACCCACATGTTACACCTGCAGCTCATTGGTAATTGCCATGCCACATACACATATAGAACTTGCTATGTCACTCGTATCACACTATACCCTGTTAGTATTGTAGATTACTGCTTATATCTAGCATCGCATACTGTTCCGTATGTTATACTCTATTTACATTGCTTATATGAACACACTTGTAGAATACTGTACCATTATCGATAATTTACATATTGCACGTACACAGACCCGTATGATCACGCACACATCATCGGTAATTGCCATACTACGTACACATATAGAACTTGCCATATTATTTCACATCATATTATTTTCCTGGCAGTAGCTTAGATTACTGCTCATTACATATCTGCATGTATTACACCATTGTTATGTACTTTTAATTTGTTCCATTATTGCTATGTCCTTATACGATAGTGTTTTCATAGGATTCTTGTTTTTATGAGATTTGAGAAATCGCGGATATGATTTTATAAAACTTATGAATGTTTTAAATGCGGTTTTATCTTGATATGATGATTTAGCGTCCACCATGAGTTTTCTGTGTTTTGATGATATGAGTATTATCCGAATCGAGGCAGGGGGAGGAACCGATTATGGCTACATAGTGGACCCGGTACAGTACCTAGGGGCAAGAAGTCCGTATAGAAAGGCAGGTGAGCCTAGCAAGGACGAGGCCCACCGGTGATGGTATAGAAACTTGGCATATAGCCTGAAGATACTGACCGGAGTTATATGATTCAGATGGATATGAGGGCCGATCCGAGAGACGGCGCCTGAGGTATAAGGATTTTGAGTGTTGATACTGGACACGGGATTTATGGGGATTTCGAGTGTCGATACTAGACACTCAGTTGTTTTTATGAGGATTTTGAGTGTCGTTGATGGACACTCATTGGATGATATATATATATATGAGATATTTCCCCATATTGATTGATCATGGGGATCATGTGTGTTATGCGTGATTCGATATAACGCACTTATTGACACCGACGTGATATTTACGTATATACACGTTCACTTTCGTTAGCACATAGTATGATAGTATTGTTCCAGTATAACCTAAATAGATCGTTATGCATTCGATTTCTACCTGATGATATCGTCTATTCACGAGTTGGCAACTCACCCCTATTGTGCCATAATTTCTTGCAAGACCGACCGCTCGGATCAGTAGCAGCTTGCTGGTACGCATCTTCTTCTTCGGGTGATTACTTTGGTAGGTGGGTTACATTCTAGATCATAACCGCCACTTGTATATAAATATTCTTTGTGATCTAGTTAAAAAACCCATCGAACAAAACTTGTATATTTTGTGGACTTAGAGACGAGACTTGCATGTTATCCTTTTATATGTCGAATTTGGATATAGTTGAGTTGTTGATACTTTTAGTATTTCTTTTACTTTTTCTTGTGTTGATCTTCGCCTTGAGTATCATATATTACTGTGTGATTGTGATTACGCCGATTGGGCGATGAGATAGCTCCCGATTGGGAATGTTAATATTATTTATGTATATGTACTAATTTTTATCAAAATTTACAAAGGAGGTACTGCCTAAATTTTAAATGACGAAAATGTTTTCAAATCTTAATCTAACACCCACTTGTGTTTTCAAATAACCTGTACTTCTACTTTAAAAAAGAACTTGATTTCATTGATAACCATTTTCTAACACTTCACTTTCACTATTTACTTAAAAAGATGTAGATTCCTGGTTTTCGGCTTACTTGGATTACGGTGGGGTCCTATAGACTTCACGTGATTCAAGTGCCGGTCATGTGCCGTTTCCGGGTTGTGACAGTATATGTCATGTTAGCGGTAAGTGAATCTTCAAACGCAATAAAGTCATTATTAACACATGAATTAGTAATCCACTGCCTATCATTCTCATCGTTAAAGACATGTGCAATTTGCATGCTATTTTGTGCTTGAATTTTGTCCGCATCACTAGCATCATCATCACTTTCATCTCCATTAAATTTCAACGCCGCTGGATCCGTAGCAGGTACATCGGTTGGATGTGCGGAACCAACATTAGGGACTTGAATGGTACTTGATGTCCCGATTTCATACCGACGAAATCCCGACCTATCATCTGCAAACAGTGTCCATCCCATATTGTATCTCGTATTGTATGACTGCATGTGCTCGGTATTTTGGAGCAGAATATTGAAGCCGAAGTTTGGAGTTGGCATGTAATTAAAACCGAACCTTGGCGGTGACATACAATTATAACCGACCGGCGGTACATAAAAACTGCAAACAAATTTATGAATACTTAGTAACTATAGCATATCTCCACTCTCAATAAATAGTGTCCCGCTAAATGTACATGCGGTATAAAGATATGCAAAGTAATACTTGTAGGGTTCCTAGGCACTCACTAGAGGTCTCACAAGGCATCAACCATGCCAAATTCAAATTTTACAAGTGCCGAGAAACCCTAATATGGATTGTTGACTAGAGATTAGGCGAAACATGCAACTAGTTAACAACTTAACTAAGTGAAAGTGACTACAACCTTTGTAGATCCGGTTCTCCACCTCCATAGCTCCGTGTTGATGACCCTCCGCTGTACCCTTCGGATCCCGGACTCTCGAGGTGGTTTCATCGAAGAATTGATCGGGCTAGGTCGTCGACTTCGATGCCGAAGATGATCTACGTCGAGGCAACTCAAGATCAAGCTCCAACTTCACCAAGTTATGAAACTTGTGAAGAAAACACCCTATACTACTTGGCAAGTGGTAGAGGATGAAGAAATAGGAAGTGGGTTCACTTTAGAATTGGATTTCTCACTCTTTTTCTCAAGTTGTCATTGATGGAGGCAAGCTTTTCTTCTTGTTGATGATGAAGAAGAAGAAGAAAGAATATGATGAGTATTTTTAAAATAGAAAATAAAAAGATACTTATCATAATCTCAACCATAGTTAGGTGTAGAGAATTAACTAAGGTTAGGTTGAATGGTTAGGGTTAGGGAAAGAAACAAAATGGTCAACCATTTCAAAGCTTCATGAAGCTTCAAAGATAATCCCAAGTTAGCCACCATTTTATTTCTTTCAAAAATGAATAAATGAATAAATGAATAAGTAAATGAAGCAAAAGAAATCCTAACCATTGACCAACCATGGTTTAAACCAAACACCAAACTATTATGTATCAACAAACATGATACAATCAAATGCACAAAAGTATATCACATATACAATGTGCACATCAAGTGAGAAAATCCTTTTTAAGTGAACCAATACTAATTAATGCAAAGTAATATATCAAATATATAATCATGCATTAAATCATTAAATCAACGCTTGATTTAACGATCCGGTCATATCGCATATGACCGACTAATATCAATAGTAACAACTTATCGAATCAACACTTGATCCGATAACCCGGCTATATCGCATATAACCGATCAATGTCACAAATCGCGAGAATCGAATACAGTATCACATACTGGTATTATTCTCGGTCCCGCACATATCTCATATGCGCTCCTATTTCGTTTCGCTTGAGCCAGGAAACCTCTGTGTAGAACTCTAAAGACTCGTCAATACGCCGGCAGCAGGTGATGATCATATCAAACACCCACAAGCCGCAAGTGGTCTGCTATACGTAACGGCCACCCGGGTATTGAGCGATCAGAAGATCGACGAGCAAGCCCGCTCACACTCCTGTGAATCCAACCAGTAACACTTACCGTACAGTCCGGTCTGATCATCTGATATGTCGCATATCTTGCCTAGGGGTGGTAAACGTCAGACCCTAATAGCTCGATAATGTTAGTTATATGTATGCCCTAGAGTCCATTACTGTACATAGGATGTATATTGTAGTGGATGCTTGGACATATATAGGGAGGACTTTCTTGCTCGACATGATAGTATGCTATCTGGTTACTCTTTACCTTAACGTGTACACTGATTGTCTCTCTAATACATGTTGGTAAAGCCTTTAGGGTGTGTACTTGACTACCTGGACTATGATGCGGATCATACTAGTGGGGATATGGTAGTCTATAAGTACATCCTTCAAGGTCCCTAGTCGTGGGTGTATCGAGATGGGGCATCGATATACCAGAGTAGACTAGCGTATACCTTCTCGACCCATACAGATGGGCGATGGATGATCCCATATCCATTGGTATTTGACATCAGAGATGATATACGGGTGCTCAGTAGAGACTGGGTACACTGGACGGACTCATCGAGAACTCCCAGATGGTATTATACCTCACGTCAGATGGCTGTTCTTTGGTGACACTGGTACAGGTTAGTCTGTAGACCCGAGATCGTCATAGAGTCTTGTGTGATTCCCACTGTTCTTTGATTTCCACCTTACCACGTCCAAGAGGGCGTGCAAAATGGTGTCTTTTGGGTACAGTCCCGAATCACATGGAGGCAATGAGCGATAGGAGGGGATTCGTCTCTCCCGGTATAGGGAGTTGATGTTGCGCTGTGTTCGATTGGCTATAACCGGAAATCCCTGGCCAGGGTTGCTGAGATTTATTGGTAAGTGTTACCAGTAGTTTCTCGAACTGTTATAGACCTCATATCGACACGACTTATCGAGTTATTGGGGTCTGACATTTACCACCCCTAGGCGAGATATGTGACATATCAGACGACGAGACCGGACTGTACGGTAAGTGTTACTGGTTGGATTCACTGGAGTGTGAGCGAGCTTGCTCGTCGATCTTCTGATCGCTCAATACCCGGGTGGCCGTTACGTTTAGCAGACCGCTTGCAGCTTGTGGGTGTTTGATATGATCATCACCTGCTGCCGGCGTATTGACGAGTCTTTAGAGTCCTACACAGAGGTTTCCTGGCTCAAGCGAAACGAAATAGGAGCGCATATGAGATATGTGCGGGACCGAGAATAATGCGTGTATGTGATATCGTATTCTATTCTCGCGATGAATGTATCGAATGGTTGTATGCGATATAACCTAGTTATCGAATCGAGGATTGATTCGATAGATCGATACATTGGATATTAGTCGGTTTTATGCGATATGACCTGATCGTTAAATCAAGTGTTGATTTAATGATTTAATGTATAATTATATATATGATATATTAATTTACATTAACTAGTATTGGTTCATTTTAAATGGATTTTCTCACTTAAAGTTCACAACTTGTATATGTGATATACTTTTGTGCACTTGATTGTATCATGTTTGATGATACATTATTGCTAGGGTTTTTGTGTAAAGAATTAAACCTTGGTTAAGTAAATGGTTAGGGTTTTTATTTTATCATTCATTTATCTTTTTAATTTAGATTAAAAAGAAATGGCAAAAGAAAATAAAATGGTTTCTTTCTTTCTTTCTTTCATGAAGCTTGTTGAAGCTTCATGAAGCTTTGACCAAAGTGACCACTTTGTCTTCATCCTTAACCCTAACCATTCATCTAACCTTAGTCAACTCTCTACACATAACCATGGTTCATATTATGATAAGTATTCTTTTTCTTTTGGATTTAATTAACTTATCATAATATTATCATCTTCTTCTTCTTCTACACAAGAAGAAAAGCTTGCTTCATCAATGGTGATTTGATGAAATCAAGTGAGAAATCCAATTCTAAAGTGAACCCACTTCCTATTTCTTCATCATCTACCTCTTGCCAAGTAGTATAGGGTGTTTTCTTCACAAGTTTCATGACTTGGTGAAGTGGGAGCTTGATCTAGTGATGCCTCGACGTAGATCATCTTCGGCATCGTAGTCGATGACCTAGCCCGCCCATTTCTCCGATGAAGCCGACGCTAGAGCCCGGGATTCCATTTGGACAGCGAGGAGACTTCATTGCGGAGAAATGGAGGTGGAGGACCGGATCTACAAAGGTTGTATTTCCGTTCTTTTAGTTAAGTTGTTAACTAGTTTCCTTTGTCGCCTAAAATTCTAGTTAACGATCCGTATTAGGGTTTCTCGGCACTTGTAAAGTTTGAAATTGGCATGGTTGATGCCTTGTGAGACCTCATTAGTGTGCCTGGGAACCCTACAGTGGTATCAGAGCCTAGCTAGAGCCTTAGGCGACGCGTTGACGGAGTTAGAAGTCCGATCGAACCAAAACCTAACCCGGAAAATGCTCTCTGGACTTTTTTTAAAAACTGGGTTTTTTCCAGATTAAAAATTCTTAAAAAATTCAGCAGGAAATTCTAAGAATTACGATGCAAAATTTATCGAGTGATTCTGCTACAGTGCGGCGGAACCGCGGCAGAAGCTTGGCTTCTGCGGCGGTTCCGCGGCCAATAAATGTGATCACTGTTTACTTTTTGCACAGTAATTCATGTTTTCAGGTTGTGAGTTTTCTGGGAATTTTTAATATTTATTCAAGAGTTGAATTTTCTGGGGTTGTTTTGGGGATTCGACTACTCGATCGGATTGTCAAACTTTGTCCGTGTGTTTTTCCGGATAATTCCGAATATGTTAAAAAGTTCGACCGGATATAAATACCCAATTTTTCCCCTGTCGGGAAATTTCCAAGTGTTGGATTTTTCCGTAGTTTAACGACATTCTAAGTAGTGCAAGTAACTCGATGGACCCTCTAGAAGACAACAAACCTTAACTCGATTATGTGACCGTCTTGAACTGCCCTTTGAACCTTCGGGTTTGGGGCAGTACGGCGTGCCACATGTGAGGCGTTGGCTTGACCCTTCTACGGCTGGACCGTTGATACTGAGGCACGAAGTGAATGTTTTTAAACTTATTTCATGTGTTGAGCTGGTTTGGGAAAACTTGGGTGTTTGACTGTTCGATCGGAAAGTTTAACATTTTCTGTTTATCTGGAATGGGATACAATAATTGGAATTCACAAATAGTTATGAGATAACTGAATGAATGTTATAAATCTAGCGGTTTAGTCTCAAATGATCGGTTGCCACGGAATTTTGATGTGATCAAAAGTCCGTCGCAATCATGTAGCGTACGCGGATACTCGCCGGGTAAACTTAATAGACAGCCTCACCCCATAGCCCCGACCAAGTGACTGTAGGAGAACCCCGTCGCCGAAAGCATCCGTTCGGGTGCTCGCGGTAGCGGTGTTCCGCCTTAGTGCACTTCGTCGACGGTATCGGGGGTGCGGCCGCCTATTGAAGTTTGCGACGAGCATTCGATCGGATTTTTGGGAATCTTGTTGAATTGCCCGACTTGATATTGAAAAGTGTTTTCGATAATGAGACTAAAATGCGGGGTTTATAATTGTTAGGCATGCGATGTCTAAATATTTCATTTGATTAGGCATGCGATGTCTAAAGTGTTTGCGGATTCCAACTGTTGTAGTTTTACACTTTCTTTTCTGTGACCGTAAGTGTAATATGTGATATCGCCGGTTTCGTTGCTATATGTCAACGACAATTGGGATGCGCATATTTACTTACGTTGATGACATGTGATGTTATGTGTTGCTGGATATGTTATATTGGATCGTCGTGTTTGAATAGCCGGGGGGTTTTATGTGAGATGAGTGTTTTTCATTTTCATTCATGTAAAAACTTGTATGTAATATTCTTTTATTGGGGCACTTCCAGGTTGCGGAAGATGTCACCCTTTGTATATTATTTACTTTTTCGCACTAGGATAAACCCAAGGAGGAGGGCATAAGTAACCGGATTCTGGAGTCCAGTGGGAGACCAACTCGAGGAGTCGAGTCCGGGTCTCCTAACTCTAGAATTGGTAGGATTGCTTGCCGCTCTCGTAGGGGTCTAGGGGTGTGGGTTTTGGCTATTCATCGCAACCGTGGAATCCGTGTTTTATACTGGCTCGTATTGAAAACACGGACGTCCTAGTATATCCAATATTTCATATGATATTTTCTGCTGCGATATCTGTGATGTGATCATGTGATATTCTGTGATAGATACAGTATATAGTATATATGATATATTATATAGACGTTACTTATGTTTTACACCCGCGCTAGCCCTGCCCCGCTCTGCCGTTAGTTACCTAACCTAACGGTGCACGAGGGGACATCGAGGCGAAGGCGGATGGCATAAGTGTACGTCGTATTTATCTGTGATGTTTAGGTACTTAAATGATGGGACTTCATTAATATGATTAATGAAAGTAAAAGAAACCTAAAGATGTTGTAGAATCGAATTTCAAAATAAAACAGGTAGCTACAGTTCTTGCTTTGCATAGTGATGTATATGATATATCCCGCACCTTATTCGATAAGGAAAGGACCGAGATCCCTTCACCGGGAGTGACTCCTTTAGCAATAACTGGCAGATGCTACACACTCGGTTTGTCTTTTGATTGCTTTTAAGAGTTTTTGATTTGCACAGTGATATATATGATATATCCTGCACCTTATTCGACGAGGAAAGGGCCGACGATCCCTTCACCGGGAGTGACCCCTTTAGCAAAACTAGAAAAGCCTAAAAAACATTCCATTTTAAAATCATTTGATTCTACAACGATATCAAGTTCATTACGCAATAGGTTTTTAGAAAAACCTGTCGTAGCCCTCCGTCATTTCAGATAAGTACTAGTTAGTATTCGTGCTACGTTTGTTGACTATGTTAAGGCGTAGTGTGCGGTAGCTAATTAGTGCTTATCTGTATAAGCATATGATGCGATTGGATTAGGGTAGTCGTGCGACTTTATTGACTATGTTAAGGGTCGTGCGGGTGGGTTTAATTCAATCGGAAAATGACGGGTTGAACTCGACTAGAACTTATGATTTGTTGACTATGTTAAGGTCATATAGCTGCTAGGGGCAAAATATTATCGGGAATTTCAAGTGTTGAAATTTGCAATGAGATTGCATACCTTCTATGAGATAGTTGGATCCCGATACCCGCTGCGAGTAAGAGTTACTCCTGGGAGAGTTTTACACATTACAATTAGCCGATCAAGTAGGTGTCTAGAAAGGTGTTAACGAGGTTACGCCTCTGGGAAAACGAGGTTTACATTAATTAGGTTCGTGCGAAAGCACAGGGGACCTCCCTCAAAGTACCGACACAAGCCTGGCTGAAAGATTGGCGAACTTGTAGTGTGTAATTAATCCCGGCTAGTCTTTCCTTTTAGGGTTTGAAGGAAGATTTGATAAAAACAGTGGGAGCCATCCTGATTAGATAAAATAATAACCAATCAATTCTTGCAAGAGCGCACGCTGAGTGATTTCTTCTCTCTCTCTCCAGGTAGCGACCAAATCACGCCTTAATCAAGATAATAATACGGATATATTGACTGAACCCGCTTGTTATACTGAGCTGGGGAACGTTGGTCCCGCTCCAACTTATAAATGTTATAAGACAGAGCAGGAAATTGGGGAATACCAGATTTCCCGTGCCGCCCAAACGAAGAAAGTATATGATGATGCATCTTCTTCGGGTGTGTTCATTACAAAGAACTGTTTCTCAGTATTCTTTACGTCCTAGGTATGTGATACCAGAACAGGATCCCAGATATGTAAACTGTTACATAGGGCTACAGATAGGTAAAGAACTGAGAACGGGTGATAAGTTTCATGAGGCAGAAAACGGGGCAAGAGTTGCAGCCAAGTCAGTCGGTCACTGTCACCCTGTATTACCAATACATTGATTCTGAACGAATGTTATTAGATACCGAACCTGATATACAAAATCATATCAGTCTCTTTATTAGTAAAGAATGATAATATTTTGTATTGTTGGATAATGTTTTGAACATTTCCTATATCAAAAGTTGATCGGTTCAGGCACGTTATCTAAAACATTGATGTTCTAAATCAAAGTACGGTTCTTAGTATATAGAACACACACAAGAGGAAGAGTTCAGAAATGAACGGATCCTTCTTGAGGTATTATAGACTAGGTCATATCAATGCGACCCGACTAGCTGAAGTTACATAAAGATGCATATTTAAATCAGTTTGAATTTACATCTTGTGAAACTTGCCAGTCATGTCACAGAGATAAGATGACCATAGCTCTGTTTAAAGGAAACAGAGAAAGAGTTAGTGAACTCTTGGGATTGATACATGTTGATGTATGTAAGGTCCCCTGTCTGCACATGCCAAGACTGGTTCTTTGTACTTCATTACACTCTCTGATGATCTCTTTAGATTCAGACATATGTTCTTGTTGAAACACAAGTCCGAACCTTTTGAGATATTCACAGAATATAAGTTAGAAGTAGAGAACCAATACGGGTATAAGTATTATGTCCTTTGATGAGATCAGGAAGGAGAATACTTGAGCACGGAAATCCTGGACTATTTTAAAGGAGAATGAGATTCTCTCTCAGCATTACTCCTCCGAATACACCACACCACAATGGTATATCGGGGTGGAGCAATAGCACCCTATATGATATGGTGTGCTCTATGATGAGTACTACTGAGTTACCTATTTCCTTTTGGGAGTTATGCACTTGAGAAGTTGCATACCTATTGAATAGGGTTCCAATCAAATCAGTTGCCTACCGCTTCATATGTGATATGATAAGGGAAGAGCCCATATCTTAAGTTGGTTAAGATTTGGGGTTGTCCGGGCTATGTCTAAAAGCATAATCCGGACAAGCTCGAGGCAAATACTGTTATGTAGAACTGGAAATGTTCCAGCTATACAAACTGCAGCTGATGATTTGACAGAACCAAAGGATTCAGTAGATTCCAACGAACCTCAGCCTCTCTGCCGATCTGGTAGGGTTCCTCACCCACCTGAGAGATACTTCGGTTTCTCTATGACAGTGGGAGCGAGGATTGCATCATGAGATGATGACCCAACTAGTTTCGAGCTGGCCATCAGGAGTGGGACTCTGTAAGAATGGCTGGATGCTTAGCGATCTGAGATGGAATCCATATACACCAACAAAGTATGGACTTTAGTTGCTTTATCTGAAGGGTTAAATCCCCATCAGGAGCAAGTATATCTTGAGAAGATTACTTGGTGTACATGGAAAGGTTGAGACTTTCAAAGCTAGACTTGTTAAAGGTTTTCGTCATCGACCAGGCGTGGATAATGATGAAACCTTTTTCCAGTTCCTATGCTTAAGTCCATCCAGATCCTACTAGCCACGGCTACATACCATGACTACGATATCTGGTGGTTGGGTATCATGACTTCTTTTCTAAATGATGTTTTAGAAAAGTGCGTCTATAAGTACACAGCCAGAGGGCTTCGTAGACAGCAGGAGCAGCGGAAACGTGTGCAAGATATTTTATGTGATGAAGCAGGCATCGCGGAGATGGAACGTCTGTTTTGATGTGTTAGTCAAAGAGTTTGACACCATCAAAATGGTAGATGAACCTTGTATATACAAAAAGGTAGTAGGGAGTATGGTGGTGATCCTCGTAGAGTACATGGATGACATACTCTTGATAGGAAAAGAGTTGCATATACTATGCTCGGTCAATCTCCGCTTATCACAAGGATTCTCCATATAGGATCAAAGTGATACCTCCTAAATCCTGGGTTTTGGATCTATGAGATAGATCTAATTGGATATTAAGATACTCACTAGTTGTAGTGAGTTGGTATTAATCGATCCTGGGGAGAATCACTAGAAAGGTTCCAGGGTGATAAGGACGACTGAATGTCAGTCACAGGCATTGTCTTTACCCTCAGTAAAGGGACGGTATGCTGGAAGAGTTCCAAGCTAAATACCGTGGCATACTAGACGATAAAGGCTGGATACATCGCTACTTATGATGCTACCAAAGAGGCAGTTTGGGTATATGTTTGTTCATGAGATGAACTTGGTTCCTACCATTGTGTGACAATGGACATGTGGCTTTGGCCCAGGAACCCCGTTCCCATCAGTGACCCAGACGTATTCTGAGGCAGCATCACCTGATCATGGAGATAGCTGATCTCCAAGGTGATCGAGGTTAGGAGAGTAGACTCAGAGGACAACACGGCGAATCCACTCACGAAGGCCTATTCCCAGAGAGAGACTTTTATGGGATGGTTGAGTATGAGATACTACAACCACTGCTACAGATGGCCCTAGTGCAAGTGGGAGATTGTTAGTTATATGTATGCCCTAGAGGCCATTACTGTACATAGGATGTATATTGTAGTGGATGCTTGGACATATATAGGGAGGACTTTCTTGCTCGACATGATAGTATGCTATCTGGTTACTCTTTAACTTAACGTGTACACTGATTGTCTCTCTAATACATGTTGGTAAAGCCCTTAGGATGTGTACTTGACTACCTGGACTATGATGCGGATCATACTAGTGGGGACATGGTAGTCCATAAGTACATCCTTCAAGGTCCCTAGTCGTGGGTGTATCGAGACGGGGCATCGATATACCAGAGTAGACTAGCGTATACCTTCTCGACCCATACAGATGGGCGATGGATGATCCCATATCCATTGGTGTTTGACATCAGAGATGATACACGGGTGCTCGTAGAAACTGGGTACACTGGACGGACTCGCCGAGAACTCCCAGATGGTATTATACCTCACATCAGATGGCAGTTCTCTGGTGACACTGGTACAGGTTAGTCTGTTGACCCGAGATCGTCATAGAGTCTTGTGTGGTTCCCACTATTCTTTGATTTCCACCTTACCACGTCCAAGAGGGCGTGCAAAACGGTGGCTTTTGGGTACAGTCCCGAATCACACAGTTGCTGAGATTTACTGGTAAGTGTTACCAGTAGTTTCTCGAACTGTTATAGACCTCATATCGACACGACTTATCGAGGTATTGGGGTCTGACGTTTACCACCCCTAGGCGAGATATGCGACATATCAGACGACGAGACCGGACTGTACGGTAAGTGTTACTGGTTGGATTCACTGGAGTGTGAGCGGGCTTGCTCGTCGATCTTCTGATCGCTCAATACCCGGGTGGCCGTTACGTTTAGCAGACCGCTTGCGGCTTATGGGTGTTTGATATGATCATCACCTGCTGCCGGCGTATTGACGAGTCTTTAGAGTCCTTACGCCGGCAGCAGATGATGATCATATCAAACACCCACAAGCCGCAAGCGGTCTGCTAAACGTAACGGCCACCCGGGTATTGAGCGATCAGAAGATCGACGAGCAAGCCCGCTCACACTCCAGTGAATCCAACCAGTAACACTTACCATACAGTCCGGTCTCGTCGTCTGATATGTCGCATATCTCGCCTAGGGGTGATAAACGTCAGACCCCAATACCTCGATAAGTCGTGTCGATATGAGGTCTATAACAGTTCGAGAAACTACTGGTAACACTTACCAGTAAATCTCAGCAACCCTGGCCAGGGATTTCCGGTTATAGCCAATCGAGCACAGCGCAACATCAACTCCCTATACCGGGAGAGACGAATCCCCTCCTATCGCTCATTGCCTCCATGTGATTCGGGACTGTACCCAAAAGCCACCGTTTTGCACGCCCTCTTGGACGTGGTAAGGTGGAAATCAAAGAACAGTGGGAACCACACAAGACTCTATGACGATCTCGGGTCTACAGACTACTCTGTACCAGTGTCACCAGAGAACTGCCATCTGACGTGAGGTATAATACCATCTGGGAGTTCTCGGCGAGTCCGTCCAGTGTACCCAGTCTCTACTGAGCACCCGTATATCATCTCTGATGTCAAACACCAATGGATATGGGATCATCCATCGCCCATCTGTATGGGTCGAGAAGGTATACGCTAGTCTACTCTGGTATATCGATGCCCCGTCTCGATACACCCACGACTAGGGACCTTGAAGGATGTACTTATGGACTACCATGTCCCCACTAGTATGATCTGCATCATAGTCCAGGTAGTCAAGTACACATCCTAAGGGCTTTACCAACATGTAACAGAGAGACAATCAGTTTACACGTTAAGGTAAAGAGTAACCAGATAGCATACTATCATGTCGAGCAAGAAAGTCCTCCTTATATATTTCCAAGCATCCACTACAATATACATCCTATGTACAGTAATGGCCTCTAGGGCAGATATATAACTAACAATCTCCCACTTGCACTAGGGCCATCTGTAGCAGTGGTTGTAGTATCTCATACTCAACCATCCCATAAAAGTCTCTCTCTGGGAATAGGCCTTCGTGAGTGGATCCGCCGTGTTATCCTCTGAGTCTGCTCTCCTAACCTCGATCACCTTGGAGATCAGCCATCTCCATGATCAGGTGATGCTGATCATGATACTGCCTTAGAATACGTCTGGATCACTGATGGGACGGACGTTCCTTGGCATAAGCCACAACTCCATTGTCATACAATGGGAGGAACTGAGTTCATCTCATGAACTTATATACACCCAGACAGCCTCTTTGGTAGTATTTTAAGTAGCGATGTATCCAGCCTTTATCGTCTAGTTAGCCACGGTATCTAGCTTGGAACTCTTCCAACATACCGTCCCTTTACTGAGGGTAAAGACAATGCCTGTGACTGACATTCAGTCATCTTTATCACCCTGGAACCCTTCCATTGATTCTCCCCAGGATCAATTGATACCATCTCACTACAGCTAGTGAGTATACTTGCACCCAAATAACATCTATCTCATAGATGAAAGCTCAGGATGGAGGAGGTATCACTTTGATCCTATATAGAGAATCCTTGTGATAAGCGGAGATTGATCTAGCGTAGCATAGGAAACTTCTTCCCTATCAAGAGTATGTATTCCACGTACTCTACGAGGATCGCCACCATACTCCCTACTACCTTTTTGTTTATACAAGGTTCATCTACCATTTTGATGATGTCAAACTCTTTGACTAATCCATCAAAACAGATGTTCCAACTCCGCGATGCCTGCTTTATCACATAAAACATCTTGCACACGTTTCCGCTGCTCCCACTGTCTACGAGGCCCTCTGGCTGTGTACTTATAGGCGCTCTCTTCTAAAACATCATTTAGAAAAGCTGTCATGACACCCAACCACCAGATATCGTAGTCATGGTATGTAGCCGTGGCTAGTAGGATCTGGATGGACTTAAGCATAGCCACTGGAAAAAGGTTTCATCATTATCCACGCCTGGTCAATGACGAAAACCTTTAACAAGTCTAGCTTTGAAAGTCTCAACTTTTCCATCTACACCAAGTAATCTTCTCAAGATATACTTGCTCCTGATGGGGATTTAACCCTTCAGATATAGCAACCAAAGTCCATACTTTGTTGGTGTAGAAGGATTCCATCTCAGATCGCTAAGCATCCAGCCATTCTTACAGAGTCCCACTCCTGATGGCCTGCTCGAAACTAGTTGGGTCATCATCTCATGATGCAATCCTCGCTCCCACTGTCATAGAGAAACCGAAGTATCTCTCAGGTGGGTGAGGAACCCTACTAGATCGGCGGAGAGGCTGAGGTTCATTGGTAACTATTGAATCCTTTGGTTTTATCAAATCATCTACTGTAGTTTGTATAGCTGGAACCTTTCCAGTTCTACATTACAGACCTTGCCTCGAGCTTGTCCGAATTTTGCTTTTTAGACATAGGCTGGACAACCCCAAATCTTAACTAACTTGAGATATGGGCTCTTCCCTTTCCATATCACATATGAAGTGGTAGGCAACTGATTTGATTTGAACCATATTCAATAGGTATGCAGCTTCTCAAGCGCATAACTCCAAAAAGGAAATAGGAAACTCAGTAGTACTCATCATAGAGCATACCATATCACATAGGGTGCTATTGCTCCACCCCGATATACCATCGTGCTATGGTGTATATGGAGGAGTAATGCTGAGAGAGAATCTCATTCTCCTTTAGAATAGTCCAGGAATTCTATGCACAAGTATTCTCCTCCTTGATCTCATCAAAGGACATAATACTTATACCCTTATTAGTTCTCTACTTCTAACTTATATTCTGTGAATATCTCAAAAGGTTCTGACTTGTGTTTCAACAGGAACATATGTCTGAATCTAAAGAGATCATCAGAGAATGTAATGAAGTACAAAGAACTGGTCTTGGCATTTGTAGACAGGGGACCTTTATACATCAACATGTATCATCCCAAGAGTTCACTAACTCTTTCTCTGTTTCCAATAAACAGAGCTGGTGTCATTATATCTTTGTGACATGACTGGCAAGTTTCACAAGATGTAAATTCAAACTGATTTAAATATGCATCTACATGTAACTCCAGCTAGTCGGGTTGCATTGATATGACCTAGTCTACAATGCCTCAAGAAGGATTCGTTCATTTCTGAACTCTTCCTCTTGTGTGTGTTCTGTATACTAAAAACTGTAGTTTGATTTAGAACATCAATGCTTTTAGATAGCGTGCCTGAACCGATCAACTTTTGATATAGGAAATGTTCAAAACATTATCCAACAATACAAAATTTTATCATTTCTTTACTAATAAAGAGACTGATATGATTTTGTATATCAGGTTCGGTATCTAATAAGATTCGTTCAGAATCAATGTATTGGTAATACAGGGTGACAGTGACCAACAGACTTGGCTGCAACACTTGCCCCGTTTTCTGTCTCATGAAACTTATCACCCGTTCTCAGTTCTTTACCTATCTGTAGCCCATGTAACAGATTACATATACGGGATCCTGATCCGGTATCTCATATCCAGGACGTAAAGAATACTGAGAAACAGTTCTGTATAATGAACACACCTGAAGATGATGCATCAGTATGCACTTTCTTCGTTTGGGCGGCACGGGAATTCTGGTAATCCCCAATTTCCTGCTGTCTTATAACAATTATAAGTTGGAGCGGGACCAACGTTCCCCAGCACAGTATAACAAGCGGGTTCGGTCAATTATCCGTATTATTGTCTTGATTAAAGCGTGACATGGTCGCTACCTAGAGAAAGAGAGAAGAAAACACTCAGCGTACGCTCTTGCAAGAATAGATTGGTTATTATTTTATCTAATCAGGATGGCTCCCACTGTTTTTATCAAATCTTCCTCCAAACCCTAAAAGGAAAGACTAGCCGGGATTAATTACACGCTACAAGTTCGCCAATCTTTCAGCCAGGCTAGTGTCGGTACTTTAAGGGAGGTTCCCCGTGCTTTCGCACGGACCTAATTAAAGTAAACCTCGTTTTCCCAGAGGCATAACCCCGTTGACACCTTTCTAGACACCTACTTGATCGGCTAATTGTAATGTGTAAAACTCTTCCAGGAGTAACAATTACTCGCGGTGGGTATCGGGATCCAACTATCTCATAGAAGGTATGCAATCTCATTGCAAATTTTAACACTTGAAATTCCCGATAATTTTGCCTCTAGCGTCCTATGACCTTGACGCAGGCCAACAAACCATAGTGCGCTAGTCAAGTTCAACCCATCATTTCCTGATTGAATTAAACCCACCCGCACGACCCTTGACGCAGGCCAACAAAGTCGCACGACTACCCTAATCCAATCTGCATCATATGCATAAGCAGATAAATACTAGTTAGCCACCGCACACTACGCCTTGACGCAGGCCAACAAACGCAGCACGAGTACTAACTACCACTTATCTGAAATGACGGAGGGCTACGACAGGTTTTTCTGAAAACCTATTGCGTAATGAACTTGAAATCGTTGTAGGATCGAATGAATTTTGAAATGGAGTGTTTTTTAGGCTTTTCTAGTTTTGCTAAAGGAGTCACTCCCGGTGAAGGGATCGTCGGTCCTTTCCTCGTCGAATGAGGTGCGGGATATATCATATATATCACTGTGCAAAGCAGAAACTATAGAAGCAATCAAAAGACAAACTGAGAGTTGTAGCATCTGCCGGTTATTGCTAAAGGAGTCACTCCCGGTGAAGGGATCTCGGTCCTTTCCTCATCGAATAAGGTGCAGGATATATCATATATGCCGCTGTGCAAAGCAAGAACTGTAGCTACCTGTTTTAATTTTTGAAATTCGATTCCACAACATCTTAGGTTTCTTTTATTTCATTAATCTCATTAATGAAGTCCCATCATTTAAGTACCTAAACATCACAGATAAATACGACGTACACTTATGCCATCCGCATTCGCCTCGATGTCCCCTCGTGCACCGTTAGGTTAGGTAACTAACGGCAGAGCAGGGCAGGGCTAGCGCGGGTGTAAAACATAAGTAACGTCTATATAATATATCATATATACTATATATTGTATCTATCACAGAACATCATATAATCACATCACAGATATCGCAGCAGAAAATATCATATGAAATATTGGATATACTAGGACGTCCGTGTCTTCAATACGAGCCAGTATAAAACACAGATTCCACGGTCGCGATGAATAGCCAAACCCACACCCCTAGACCCCTACGAGAGCGGCAAGCAACCCTACCAATTCTAGAGTTAGGAGACCAGGACTCGACTCCTCGAGTTGGTCTCCCACTGGACCCTAGAACCCGGTTACTTGTGCTCTCCTCCTTGGGTCTATCCTAGTGCGGAAAAGTAAATAATATACAAAAGGTGACATCTTCCGCAACCTGGAAGTGCCCCAATAAAAGAATATTACATACAAGTTTTTACATGAATGGAAAATGAAAAAACACTCATCTCACATTAAAAAAAACCCGGCTATTCAAATACGACGATCCAATACAACATATCCAGCAACACATAACATCACATGTCATCAACGTAAGTAAACACGCGTATCCCAATTGTCGTTGGCATATAGCAACGAAACCGGCGATATCATATATTACACTTACGGTCACAGAAAAGAAAGTGTAAAACTACAACAGTTGGAATCCGCAAACTCATTAGACATCGCATGCCTAATCAAATGAATTCCTTAGACATCACATGCCTAACAATTATAAACTCCGCATTTTAGTCTCATTATCGAAAACTCTTTTCAATATCAAGTCGGGCAATTCAACAAGATTCCCAACATCCTGATCGAATACTCGTCGCAAACTTCAGTAGACGGCTGCACCCCCGATGCCGCCGACGAAGTGCACCAAGGCGGAACACCGCTGCCGCGAGCACCCGAACGGATGCTTTCGGCGACGGGGTTCTCCTACAGTCACTTGGTCGGGGCTATGGAGTGAGGCTGTCTATTAAGTTTACCCGGCGAGTACCCGCGTACGCTACGTGATTGCGACGGACTTTTGATCGCATCAAAATTCCGTGGCAACCGATCAAGTGAGACTAAATTGCTATGTTTATAACATTCATTCAGTTATCACATAACTACTTGTGAATTCCAAATGTTGTATCACATTCCAGATAAACAGAAGATGTTAAACTTTCCGATAGAACAATCGAACACCCAAGTTTTCCCGAAACAGCTCCACACATGAAATAAGTTTAAAACATTCACTTCGTGCCTCAGTACCAACGGTCCAGCCGTAGAAGGGTCAAGCCAACGCCTCACATGTGGCACGCCGTACTACCCCAAACCCGAAGGTTCAAAGGGCAGTTCAAGACGGTCACATAATCGAGTTAAGGTTTGTTTTCTTCTAGAGGGTCCATCGCGTTACTTGCACTACTTAGAACGTCTTTAAACCACGGAAAAATCCAACACTTGGAAATTTTCCGGCAGGGGAAAATTGGGTATTTATATCCGGTCGAACTTTTTAACATATTCAACAAATTATCCGGAAAACACATAGACAAAGTTTGATAATCCGATCGAATCATCGAAGCCCCAAAACATCCCAGAAAACTCAACACTTGAGTGCAAATTAAAAATTCCCAGAAAACTCAGCACCAGAAAACTCAGCACCAGAAAATAGGAATTACTGTGCAAAACTCAATGCAAGAGGAGACCGTACGGCCGCGGAACCGCCGCACATTCCAGGCTAGTGCCGCGGTTCCGCGGTGGTTTAATTGAATTAGGCCCTCGTATTTCACAGTAATTCATATAAGACCCTGCTTAATTTTCTGCATATTTTTAATATATAAAATCTCACTGTTTAAAAAATTGTCCAGAGAGCAATTTAAGTTAGGGTTTCGATGGTCGTTCGGATTTCAAACGTCGTCTACATTTCGCCTAAGGCTCTAGCTAGGCTCTGATACCACTGTAGGGTTCCTAGGCACTCACTAGAGGTCTCACAAGGCATCAACCATGCCAAATTCAAATTTTACAAGTGCCGAGAAACCCTAATACGGATTGTTGACTAGAGATTAGGCGAAACATGCAACTAGTTAACAACTTAACTAAATGAAAGTGACTACAACCTTTGTAGATCCGGTTCTCCACCTCCATAGCTTCGTGTTGATGACCCTCCGCTGTACCCTTCGGATCCCGAACTCTTGAGGTGGTTTCATCGAAGAATTGATCGGGCTAGGTCGTCGACTTCGATGCCGAAAATGATCTACGTCGAGGCAACTCAAGATCAAGCTCCAACTTCACCAAGTTATGAAACTTGTGAAGAAAACACCCTATACTACTTGGCAAGTGGTAGAGGATGAAGAAATAGGAAGTGGGTTCACTTTAGAATTGGATTTCTCACTCTTTTTCTCAAGTTGCCATTGATGGAGGCAAGCTTTTCTTCTTGTTGATGAAGAAGAAGAAGAAGAAAGAATATGATGAGTATTTTTAAAATAGAAAATAAAAAGATACTTATCATAATCTCAACAATAGTTAGGTGTAGAGAATTAACTAAGGTTAGGTTGAATGGTTAGGGTTAGGGAAAGAAACAAAATGGTCAACCATTTCAAAGCTTCATGAAGCTTCAAAGATAATCCAAAGTTAGCCACCATTTTATTTCTTTCAAAAATGAATAAATAAATAAATGAATAAGTAAATGAAGCAAAAGAAACCCTAACCATTGACCAACCATGGTTTAAACCAAACACCAAACTATCATGTATCAACAAACATGATACAGTCAAATGCACAAAAGTATATCACATATACAATGTGCACATCAAGTGAGAAAATCCTTTTTAAGTGAACCAATGCTAGTTAATGCAAAGTAATATATCAAATATATAATCATGCATTAAATCATTAAATCAACGCTTGATTTAACGATCCGGTCATATCGCATATGACCGACTAATATCAATAGTAACAACTTATCGAATCAACACTTGATCCGATAACCCGGCTATATCGCATATAACAGATCAATGTCACAAATCGCGAGAATCAAATACAGTATCACATACTGGTATTATTCTCGGTCCCGCACATATCTCATATGCGCTCCTATTTCGTTTCGCTTGAGCCAGGAAACCTCTGTGTAGGACTCTAAAGACTCGTCAATACGCCGGCAGCAGGTGATGATCATATCAAACACCCACAACCCGCAAGCGGTCTGCTAAACGTAACGGCCACCCGGGTATTGAGCGATCAGAAGATCGACGAGCAAGCCCGCTCACACTCCTGTGAATCCAACCAGTAACACTTACCGTACAGTCCGGTCTGATCGTCTGATATGTCGCATATCTTATCTAGGGGTGGTAAACGTCAGACCCCAATAGCTGGATAAGTCGTGTCGATATGAGGTCTATAACAGTTCGAGAAACTACTGGTAACACTTACCAGAAAATCTCAGCAACCCTGGCCAGGGATTTCCGGTTATAGCCAATCGAACACAGCGCAACATCAACTCCCTGTACCGGGAGAGACGAATCCCCTCCTATCGCTCATTGTCTCCATGTGATTCGGGACTGTACCCAAAAACCACCATTTTGCACGCCCTCTTGGACGTGGTAAGGTGGAAATCAAAGCACAGTGGGAACCACACAAGACTCTATGACGATCTCGGGTCAACAGACTACTCTGTACCAGTGTCACCAGAGAACTGCCATCTGACGTAAGGTATAATACCATCTGGGAGTTCTCGGCGAGTCCGTCCAGTGTACCCAGTCTCTACTGAGCACCCGTATATCATCTCTGATATCAAACACCAATGGATATGGGATCATCCACCATCTGTATGGGTCGAGAAGGTATACGCTAGTCTAGTCTGGTATATCGATGCCCCGTCTCGATACACCCACGACTAGGGACCTTGAAGGATGTACTTATGGACTACCATGTCCCCACTAGTATTATCCGCATCATAGTCCAGGTAGTCAAGTACACATCCTATGGGCTTTACCAACATGTAACAGAGAGACAATCAGTTTACACGTTAAGGTAAAGAGTAACCAGATAGCATACTATCATGTCGAGCAAGAAAGTCCTCCTTATATATGTCCCAGCATCCACTACAATATACATCCTATGTACAGTAATGGCCTCTAGGGCATACATATAACTAACAATACTTACTTCATAAACTACCAATTTACTGGTGTCCCGCTTGATGTGCCTTCACCTACGTAACTTTGATCTCTATATTGTTCATCATTGGTGAGAGACATAAAACCGGTAGAATCAGCATTTATATTGAGCATGCGTGTCATTTCTCCTTGCGGGTAATGCTCGGATGCTCGAAATGAAGGATCATATACTTCAGAATAAGGTTCGGGTAGTTGATCAGACGTTAATATCTCCTTTTTCACAAACAGCTCGATCGATATCGATTCCGATGCAAGCATGACTTGTGTATCCCAGTCATCGGATACTTCAATGGCGGTATATTCATACTCCGTCGGCCATTTGCATATTAAAGAGATATTGAACTCTAACATATTTATTTTGGTAGTTTTGTACACTATTTGGCACAGCTTATTGTATGTGCTAGACTTCTTGATTCTAGTCAACCTTGTTTTTTCTCTGACATATTTAGGAATATTATTTTTTCCAAATGACAATTAGTGTAACACCCTAGTTCATTTATACCATGTTCCATTTTATTATTTTCTTCATCTTGTAGCTATTTCTTCATTATATTTGTTTTGGGTTTAGATAGTGCATTTGGTATCTGTGTTTAGTATCCGACCCGACCCACATGCTTGAAACCCATCTTGATTCTTGATTACGACATATCCTTGCTGGTACCGAGAATCCGTGCACACATATGTTCTGTATACATGTATCTTATATCTAGTATTGCATATATTTTCAAACACTATAAATTATAGTCAAATAATATATTTTAAATACCTAGCATAGCTTGCATCATACCCCATACCCTATGGTAGCATCCGTACATCGTGTTCACGTCCTGTTTAGTGAAACGGACTCGTTTGGATCGCTACGTGCATACTACGTGTATCCGTTCTTAGGGGTATGCATTTTCTCTAACTGGATATTGCATTATGGTTTTGGTTGATACGTATATTATCCGTATTTTAAAACTAGATTTTTAGACACAACCCGGGTATTTTTCGGAGTAATTTTGATATTAGCTATAAACCGTAGTTTATATATTACAATATATTTTTAGAAAAAAACTAAATCTAAAACTTCAGTATAATAATGTAGGAATATATATTTCTTATAACTTAAATATTTTTCTAATAATCCTAACCCTCTCTATGTCTCTCTCCTATATAATCTCTCTCCTAAATATATATATATATATATATATATATATATATATATATATATATTGTGTAAGTCCACGTTGCTCACCCCGGTTCTTACTGGGAGGCGGAAACGGCGAAAAACGATTTTTTGGCACAAGGCAACATGGACTAAAAAGTGAGGATCTTTGCTAAACTACAAACTAGCAAACTACAAGAGGTGTTATCTACTATGCCAAAGAGATTATATCTCACGATACCGGTCCTTCGGGTCTTCTCTCCGCTGTCCTGCTCGTCCATCTGAGCTCCAAGGATCGATCCGGATCTTGGTCACCTCCGCGGCCTCCTTGAGTCGAAGACGATCCACCCGAAAGTTGTACACCGAGCTCCACCTCGAGCCGAAGCAACTAGGGCAACAAGATTGCTAGTCTTGATGTCCTAGGTTGTGTAGAAGAGGTTGATGGAAGTGTTTGTCTATGTGGATTCTTTTTCTCTCAACACATGAGATCAAAAGAAAATTTCAAGAGGAGGAAGATGAAGGAGAACTGGCAACCATGGAGCTCTTTTTCTTTTCTTCTCACAAGAGAGAGAATGAGAATTATAGAAATGAAATTATCAACTAAAGAAAAAGGGCACCATGGTTCAATAGTGCATAAACACCATCATTACCAATCCTTTCATGATAAAGTTGATGGCTACTAATGACTTGACCATTTTCATAATCCAAAAAGAAAAAGAAATCCAAAGAAAACTCTAGACCTCTCATGAAGGTCAAAGTCAATTTTGGTCAAACGGTCAACAAAGTCAAGGTGGTCAAATGGTCAAAGTAATTAGCCATCACATAATTATCACTAAAAGATTAGTAAATAATGTCCGCGGCTCATAATGGTTTTGAACGAACGAATTGCCAAAACCCTAATGAGTCCACCTCAAAATGGTTTTGACCGAATCAACTGTCAAAATCCTAATGAGCCTGCCACATAACGGTTTTGGCCGAACCAACTGCCAAAACCCTAATGAGGCACCTCCTCCTTCTTCGCTCCTCAAACTGTGCATACACACCCGCATCCGCATTCCGTAGAACGCGAATGCACAAAAGATAAAACAAATCCATCCGTGCATTACTAGGATCCGGCTTAAACCAAAGCCCACTAGAATTGCCTGCCCGAACAGCATACGCACACAAGTGCACGTAAGTGATCGTAGCCCTGCCGTAAAACCATACGACCTCTACACGTTTCGCTCAGTGCAGGGAAACTCTCTGTGTGGGACTCTAAAGACTCGATACTACGCTGGCAGTGGGTTTAACCACAGACCGCAAGCGGCACTAACTGTACGTAACGGTCCCTAGGTAGATGTCGATAAGAAGGCCGATGAGGTAAACCCATCCGAACTCCTACTGAGCCTATATATGACAATCTCCGTACAGTCCGGTCCGTTCGTCTGAGAATATCGCATGGCGGGCCTAGGGGGTGGTAAACGTCAGTCCCCTAATAGCGGTACAAGTGTGTCGGAGTGTAGCCCAGAACACCCTGAGATAACACTGGAAACCTACCAGTATATCTCGCTTGCCCTGGCCAGGGACTACATGTGTAATGGCTCTCCTAGACACAGCGCGATATCAACCCCCAATACCGGGAGAGACGAATCATGTCTAACCGTCACTGCCTCCAAGTGCTTCGGGACTGTACCCAACTACTACCTGTTTGCACGACTCCTTTGAGTCATGGTAGGGCAGTAATCTAAGTACAGTGGGAACACACTCGAGGCGAAGTGACAGTGTCAAGTCAGCGGACTAAGCTGTACTCATGTCACCTGGGAACTGATAACTGACGATAGGTATAATACCAACCAACAGTTCCTGACGAGTCCTGTCCAGTGTACTCGTAACCTAACGAGCACCCGCATACTATCTTCAGTACGATGTACTGATGGCTGTGGGACAGACCATCTCCCCTGCTGGGATGAGAAGCGTATACGCTAGTATACTCCGGAGTATCGATGCCCTGTCTCGATAGTCCTATGACTAGGGACCTGTATAAGGATGTGCTTATAGATTACCCAGCCCCCACAAGTGTGACTGCCATCACAACGCTGGTAATCAAGCAAAGATCCTAAGGGCTCTACTAATATGTATAAGCGATATGCTAAAAGAAACACATGCACATATTGAAGTAGAGACAAACCAAGTAGCATACTACCATTTTGAGCAAGATTGTCTATACAGCTGTGAATATCCCAAGCTTCCATCAAGTAATATACAAACTAGTATGATACAGTAATGGCCTCTAGGGCATATATACTAACAATCTCCCACTTGCACTAAGGCCATGTACTGGCGTATCGAAGACCTATCATCTCGATCAGCCACTCGAACTGAGTCTGGGGTAGGGCCTTTGTGAGTGGATCTGCAGTGTTATTCTCCGAATCTACTCTCTTCACCTCGATCTCCCGGTGATCTACGATCTCCCTGATCAGGTGGTACCGCCTCAAAATATGCCTGGACTTCTGATGGGACCTGGGTTCCTTCGCTAAAGCTATAGCGCCGTTGTTGTCGCAATACAGCGGTATTGGATCAACAATGGTAGGAACCACCTGAAGCTCCGTGAAGAACTTCTTCATCCAAACAGCTTTCTTTGCGGCATCGCAAACAGCTATGTACTCCGCTTCCATAGTTGAGTCAGCAATGGTTTCCTGCTTGGAACTCTTCCAGCAAACCGCCCCTCCATTGAGGGTAAAGACATAACCCGATATGGACTTGGAGTCATCCTTGTCACTCTGGAAGCTGGAATCAGCAAAGGCCTCGATCTGGAGGTCTTTTCCGCCATACACCAAGAACATCTCCTTAATCCTTTTCAAGTACTTGAGAATGTTCTTTACCGCTATCCAGTGTTTCTCCCCTGGGTCCAACTGATACCGGCTTACAACGCTCAATGCGTATGCTACATCTGGTCTGGTACATAACATCGCATACATTATAGAGCCTACCGCAGAAGCGTAGGGTATAATAGACATGCGATCCCTTTCCAAATCAGTCTTGGGAGACATCTCTTTGGAGAGGGTGATCCCGTGACAAGCCGGTAAATTACCGCGCTTGGAATCTTCCATACTGAACCTTTTCAGTATGGTGTCGATGTACCTTGACTGTGAAAGTCCCAACATCCTCTTAGATCTATCACGATAGATCTGGACCCCCAGAATGTAGTTGGCATCGCCCAGGTCCTTCATGGAGAACCTCTGGGACAAGAATCCTTTGACTGACTGTAGCATAGAAATATCATTTCCTATTAGGAGAATGTCATCCACGTACAAGACGAGGAATACCACAGTTCTCCCTACAATCTTACTGTAAATGCATGGTTCATCTGGGTTTTTGATAAAGTCGAATTCTTTGACAGTATCATCGAAGCAGATGTTCCAACTCCGCGATACCTGCTTCAGTCCATAGATGGACTTGAGCAACTTGCACACTTTACCGCTGCTCCCACTCTGAATGAATCCCTCCGGCTAATCCATATAGACGCACTCTTCTAAATTTCCATTTAGGAAAGCCGTCTTTACGTCCATCTGCCAGATTTCATAATCGTGGAAGGCAGCAATGACAAGAAGGATCCGAATGGATTTGAGTATAGCCACTGGAGAAAAGGTCTCGTCATAGTCCAAACCAGGTCTTTGACGAAAGCCCTTTGCAACAAGTCTAGCTTTATAGGTTTCAACCTGCCCATCTACACCAATCTTCTTTCTGAAGATCCATTTGCAACCTACGGGTTTTACCCCTTCTGGAGCAAAGTCCAAAGTCCAAACTTTGTTGGTGTACATGAACTCCATTTCGGTCCGCATTGCATCCAGCCATTTTTCCGAGTCACCGCTCTGAATGGCTTGCTGGAAACTAGTAGGCTCACCATAGTCAATGGTGCAATCCTCTCTATCCCCGTCTATGAGAAAACCGTAGTATCTCTCGGGCGGATGAGACTGCCTACTACTCCTGTGGAGTGGCGCTGGGATGTCCGGTTCTTTCGAACCCTCTGGTTCAACTAAGCTTTCAGTAATAGCTCGTGGTTCTGGAATTTCTTCCAGTTCTATTGCGCTCCCACTTATCTGATTTTCCAAAAACTCAGTTTCTAAGAAGCAGGCATGACGAGAAACAAAAACCTTTTGTTCCTCTGCGTAATAGAAAAGATACCCCTTGGAGTTCTTTGGGTATCCCACAAACTTATACTGTACTGAACGTGCCTCGAGCTTGTCCGCATGCTGCTTTTTAACAAAAGCCGGACATCCCCATGTCTTAATGTGCTTAAGATAGGGTTTCTTCCCACACCACATCTGATATGGTGTAGTAGGCACAGTCTTAGTTGGAACTCGGTTCAAAAGGTATGCAGCTGATTCTAACGCATAACCCTAGAAAGATCGCGGTAACTCAGCCTTACTCATCATGGAACGAACCATATCCAATAGGGTTCGATTCTGCCTTTCCGATACACCGTTGTGTTGTGGTGTGTATGGAGGAGTAAGCTGAGAGAGAATTCCATTCTCTTTTAAGTAGCCCAGAAACTCGGCACTTAAGTATTCACCACCTCGATCAGATCTCAGTGTCTTGATACTTTTGCCTGTTTGTTTTTCAACTTCATTCTTGTATTCCTGAAATTTCTTAAAGGCCTCGGATTTATGCTTCATTAGGAAGATATGTCCATACCTAGAGAAATCATCTGTGAAAGTAATGAAGTATGAATAACCACTTCGCGCATGTGTAGACATTGGACCACACACGTCACTGTGTATGATTCCCAAGAGCTCGCTTGCTCTTTCTCCGTGTCCAGTGAACGGAGTCTTTGTCATCTTTCCCATGAGACAAGATTCACAAGTGGCATAAGACTGGTACTCGAACGGATCCAAGTATCCTTCTTTATGTAACTTTGTCAACCGTGTCTCATTAATGTGACCCATTCTACAATACCATAAGAAAGCCTGATTTAATTCCGGAGACTTTCTTTTAAGTGTGTTCTGGACACTGAAAATCTGAGCTTGATTTAATACGTATATCCCGTTTTTTAATGTACCTGACCCAATCAGAACTTGATTTAGGTGGATGTTGACCACATCGCTTACAAAAGTAAAATCATATCCTTCCTTAGAAAGTAAGGATACAGATATGATATTACAAGTCGCACCTGGTACATAAAAACAGTCACGCAGAATCAATATCTGCCCAGTTGTCAGTCTAAGATGATATTCCCCTACGGATTCAGCGTACATGCTCATTCCGTTAGCAACCCTGAGAGTCATATCACCTATCTTGATAACCCTACGGTTTCTCAAAGCCTGTAACGAATTACAGATATGAGATCCTGATCCGGTATCCAATACCCAGGAGGTAGGGTTAACTGACATACAGTTCTCTATCACAAACACACCCGAAGCCGAAGCCACAACATGCTTCGAATCCTGGCTACTGGCTTTGCTAGCCCTGCAATCTTTCTGCCAATGTTCATTCCCGTAACAATAGGAACGTCCCTCTTTTACTACATCCATTCCCGAAACTTCTACCCTTCCCTTTCCTTCTACTTCCCTGGTTTCCTTCAGGGTAGAAGGTAGAGACTGTAGAACTAAGTCAGCATCTGACCCATTCTTCAACGTGGTCTTCAGGTCCGTGAGCTCAAAATAGCTGGTCTCTGTAAGGACGTTTCCCCCTATAGATGACCCGATAGCCAACCTCACTTGAAGCAATTCGTTCGAGGTCTCATATCTTGCGATACGAGAGTGCTCTCCATATAAATCTTTGTTATGGAGGAAGATAGAAAACAAGTCCATCTTCTCGTGCTGCCTCTAGTATGCACCATCAACTGAGGCTAACACGAGACACTTGGCTTTCGCACAGTCTTTTTCCGATGTCTTGCGGATATCAATATCCGCGACAGGGGAAACTGGTCCTAAGACGGCAGAGGTTGGATTAGTTAAGAGGTGTCCCAGCTTGTCATGGGCAATGGACATCTGGACAGACCTTTGCCAGTCATAACAGTCAGATTCAGTCATTTTATTATCTAGATGTAACCTAGGTGCGATCACTGGGTCGCTGCAATTAAGAGAGAGAGAGAGAGAGAAGAAAACACTCAGCATGATGCTCTTGCAAGTTTAGATTGGTTTTTAATTTATCTAAACAGGATGGCTCCCACTGTCTCTCGAATCCCTCCTCAAACCATAAAGGAAGAATTAGTCAGGATCAATCTCACCGTACAATACTTGCTTAACCGTTCAGCCAGGCCAGTGTCGGTACTTCGAGGGAGGTTTTCCAACGCTTTCGCGAAGTTCCTTAATTAAATAACCTCTTTTCCCTGTGGGCGTAGCCCCGCTAACACCTTTCTAGACACCTACTTGGTTTATAGCATTGATCGTTAAGTGAGAAAGTTCCCGAGGAGTAGCATATACTCACAGTAGAATCGGGATCCAAATATCATCGCGTGACAAAACTGAAAGAATCCTACCAGAATCATCACACTCCAAATGGTATGCAGCGCTAGCAAGTTTCAGTTTCTTTAGAAACTCCCGATATGGATTTTTGCCCCATGCTCTTATGACCTTGACTTTGGCCAACAAATCATAAGTCACATGTCAAGTTCTACCCGTCATTCTCCTGGTTAATTTAAACCCACCCGTACCTACCCTTGACTTTGGCCAACAAGGAAGTACGACTGTCCCAAACCAACGCATCTATCTATATTGCATATGAATACCCAATAGCTACCAAACACTGTGCCTTGACTTTGGCCAACAAACACAGCTTGAATACTATTGACTATCCATATGAAATGACGGAGGGCTACGAATGGTTTTGGTGAAACCGTGAATGTAGTGAACTTGATATAATCGATGGAACGAGATAGCTTTTAAAAGGAGTGGTTCAAGCGCCGCGTTTAAAAGTTGGTTTTTGAAAAGATCCGAGTGGTTTTGAAAGTGTTCCAATGACTTTTACTTGGTTTATTTTCTTGCATTAATTTTAATGCATCCCATCATTTAATCCTACCATTGCAGAAAACAACGAAAATATGACGTACGCTTATGCCATCCGCATTCGCCACGGGGCCCCGTCATCACCCGTTAGGTTACTTAACTAACGACAGAGCGGGGGGCTGGACTAGCGCGGATGCAAAACATAAGCAACGCCTAAATAGATATCATATATAGATATATACATTCGTCACATGCAATGATAGCCATTTCAGATCATAGATGAACACTTTGGATATACTAGGAATCTGTGATTCGTTCGGGCCTGCAACGAAAAGCGGATTACACGGTCGCGATGAATAGCCAATACCCCACCCTAGACCCCTACGGGTGCGGCAAACTACCCGCCAAGTACCCGAAGCGAAGCAACCTCCCTCAACAACGTGAGTAGGCCACTCGGCACTTCGAGATACCCAGTAGTTTGTGCACCCCACCTTGGGTCTATCCTAGGAGCAAAAACAGTAAAAAGAAATTATACAATGGCGGCTACAACCTCATCCCGGATGTGCGGCCAAACAAATAATATTACATCAATTTATAAATTTTACATGAATGAAAGAAAAAGAAACCCTCATCTCACATCCACCCGGCTATTCATCCGCGACAATCCAACGAGTTCATATACACATACCATCAACATTACAGATCACAGATATGTATAACCCCCACTAATCGACGTATAGCGATTAGTAGATGTTCAATACATATATCACATCACAGATAATATCCATTAGCCAAAGTCTACGGAATATCGATCAAAATACGGATTTGTAACCACCCCAAAAATCAATTTGTTCTTTGGAAAATCTGGGTAGAAACAAACTATATTAAAAATCCCAAAACCTCCAACTAAGTACACTGCACCAAACTCGGTCCACGGCCGAGTCAACTCGGCCGTGGATCCGCGGCAGGAAGCATGTTCTTGCCGCGGAACCGCAGCACTTTGACCTGTGCAGTGGATCGTTTTTGGTGGGTGTCTTTAGAAAACCCTGAGCCGATTTTTCATGTATGTCAAATCACTTTTAGAGCAGTATAAAAAATCGGCAGAAAGTTGATTTTTCCGGATGTGTTTTGCGATTTTTTTCCGATCGAAATTCTAAATACTTTGCTAATAAGATAGTTTGTGTTTAGCTAGGCTCTGACACCACTGTAAGTCCACGTTGCTCACACCGGTTCTTACGGGGAGGCGGAAACGGCGAAAAACGATTTTTTGGCGCAAGGCGACATAGACTAAAAAGTGAGGATCTTTGCTAAACTACAAACTAGCAAACTACAAGAGGTGTTATCTACTATGCCATAGAGATTATACCTCACGATACCGGTCCTTCAGGTCTTCTCTCCGCTGTCCTGCTCGTCCATCTGAGCTCCGAGGATCGATCCGGATCTTGGTCACCTCCGCGGCCTCCTTGAGTCGAAGACGATCCACCCGAAAGTTGTACACCGAGCTCCACCTCGAGCCGAAGCAACTAGGGCAACAAGATCGCTAGTCTTGATGTCCTAGGTTGTGTAGAAGAGCTTGATGGAAGTGTTTGTCTATATGGATTCTTTTTCTCTCAACACATGAGATCAAAAGAAAATTTCAAGAGGAGGAAGATGAAGGAGAACTGGCAACCATGGAGCTCTTTTTCTTTTCTTCTCACAAGAGAGAGAATGAGAATTATAGAAATGAAATTATCAACTAAAGAAAAAGGGCACCATGGTTCAATAGTGCATAAACACCATCATTATCAATCCTTTCATGATAAAGTTGATGGCTACTAATGACTTGACCATTTTCATAATCCAAAAAGAAAAAGAAATCCAAAGAAAACTCTAGACCTCTCATGAAGGTCAAAGTCAACTTTGGTCAAACGGTCAACAAAGTCAAGGTGGTCAAATGGTCAAAGTAATTAGCCATCACATAATTATCACTAAAAGATTAGTAAATAATGTCCGCGGCTCATAATGGTTTTGAACGAACGAATTGCCAAAACCCTAATGAGTCCGCCTCAAAATGGTTTTGACCGAATCAACTGTCAAAACCCTAATGAGCCTGCCACATAACGGTTTTGGCCGAACCAACTGCCAAAACCCTAATGAGGCACCTCCTCCTTCTTCGCTCCTCAAACTGTGCATACACACCCGCATCCGCATTTCGTAGAACGCGAATGCACAGAAGACAAAACAAATCCATCCGTGCAATACTAGGATCCGGCTTAAACCAAAGCCCACTAGTATTGCCTGCCCGAACAGCATACGCACACAAGTGCACGTAAGTGATCGTAGCCCTGCCGTAAAACCATACGGCCTCTACACGTTTCGCTCAGTGCAGGGAAACTCTCTGTGTGGGACTCTAAAGACTCAGCACTACGCTGGCAGTGGGTTTAACCACAGACCGCAAACGGCACTAGCTGTACGTAACGGTCCCCAGGTAGATGTCGATAAGAAGGCCGATGAGGTAAACCCATCCGAACTCCTACTGAGCTTGTATGTAACAATCTCCGTACAGTCCGGTCCGTACGTCTGAGAATATCGCATGGCGGGCCTAGGGGGTAGTAAACGTCAGTCCCCTAATAGCAATACAAGTCGTGTCGGAGTGTAGCCCAGAACACCCTGAGATAACACTGGAAACCTACCAGTATATCTCGCTTGCCCTGGCCAGGGACTACATGTGTAATGGCTCTCCTAGACACAGCGCGATATCAACCTCCAATACCAGGAGAGACGAATCCTGTCTAACCGTCACTGCCTCTAAGTGCTTCGGGACTATACCCAACTACTACCTGTTTGCACGACTCCTTTGAGCCGTGGTAGGGTAGTAATCTAAGTACAGTTGGAACACACTCGAGGCGAAGTGACAATGTCAAGTCAGCGGACTAAGCTGTACTCATGTCACCTGGGAACTGATAACTGACGATAGGGATAATACCAACCAACAGTTCCCGACGAGTCCTGTCCAGTGTACTCATAACCTAACGAGCACCCGCATACTATCTTCAGTACGACGTACTGATGGCTGTAGGACAGACAATCTCCCCTGCTGGGATGAGAAGCGTATACGTTGGTCTACTCCGGAGTATCGATGCCCTATCTCGATAGTCCTACGACTAGGGACCTGTATAAGGATGTGCTTATAGATTACCCAGCCCCCACAAGTGTGACTGCCATCACAACGCTGGTAATCAAGCAAAGATCCTAAGGGCTCTACTAATATGTATAAGCGATATGCTAAAAGAAACACATGCACATATTGAAGTAGAGACAAACCAAGTAGCATACTACCATTTTGAGCAAGATTGTCTATACAACTGTGAATATCCCAAGCTTCCATCAAGTAATATACAAACTAGTATGATACAGTAATGGCCTCTAGGGCATATACACGAACATATATATATATATATATATATATATATATATATAAACCTAATTTTTTTTAAAACACACAGATCTTTCTCTCTTTTTCCCCTTTATATTCTCTACTTCCTCTTACCTACGCCTCGCGAGAACCCTAACCCACGCCCGAGCCTTGCCGTCGTCGCCACCTCGCCGCCGACCATCCTTCACCATCTCCTCACCTCCGTCTCCTCCTTCTCCCCGTCGCAACCCAACCCAAGAACCCCGACTGCAGCCCTGCACCCACAACATCGAGAACCTATCATCTCTACCACCGACCTCGTCACCGTCCCCATCACCCAACCTCACCTTCATCACCTCCTCGTCATCATCTCTTTCTTCTCTCCTCTCCTCTTCTCCATCACCCGTGAAACCCATACTCCAACCCGCCTGCAACTCGCCGCCGACGACCCCTCGTCGTCACAACCCTCTTCTCCTTTCCTCCTCAACGTCGCCCTCGTCTCTCTCCAACCCCCGACCAGAACCCAACACCCCGAGCTCCTCTTCTTCCCTGCATACCCAAAACCCTATAACCGCAAGCCTGCTGTGTTAGTTATATGTATGCCCTATAGGCCATTACTGTACATACGATGTATATTGTAATGGATGCTTGGACATATATAGGGAGGACTTTCTTGCTCGACATGATAGTATGCTATCTGGTTGTACTTTATCTTAACATGTACTCTGATTGCCTCTATGTTACATGTTGATAAAGCCCTTAGGATATGTACTCGACTACTGGGACTATGATGAGATCATACTAGTGGGGCCACGGTAGTCGATGAGTACATCCTATAACTGTTCCTAGTCGAGGGTGTATCGAGACAGGGCATCGATGCACCAGAGTAGACTAGCGTATACGCATCTTGACCCATATGATGGGCGATGGATGATCCCATATCCATCGGTGTTTGACATCAAGGATGGTGTACGGGTGCTCAATGGAGACTGGGTACACTGGACGGACTCGCCGAGAACTCCCAGATGGTATTATACCTCACATCAGATGGCAGTTCTCCGGTGACACTGGTACAGAGTAGTCTGTTGACCCGAGATCGTCATAGAGTCTTGTATGATTCCCACTGTGCTTTGATTTCCATCATACCATGTCCAAGAGGGCGTGCAAAAAGGTGCCTTTTGGGTACAGTCCCGAATCACATGGAGGCAATGAGCGATAGGAGGGGATTCGTCTCTCCCGGTATAGGGAGTTGATGTTGTGCTGTGTTCGATTGGCTATAACCGGAAATCCCTGGCCAGGGTTGCTGAGATTTACTGGTAAGTGTTATCAGTAGTTTCTCGAACTGTTATAGACCTCATATCGACACGACTTATCGAGCTACTGGGGTCTGACGTTTACCACCCCTAGGCAAGATATGCGACATATCAGACGACGAGACCGGACTGTACTGGAGTGTTACTGATTGGATTCACAGGAGAATGTACATGCTTACTTGTTGATCTTCTGAGCGCTCAATACCTGGGTGGTTGTTACGTTTAGCTGACCGCTTGCAGCTTGTAGGTGTTTGATATGATCATCACCTACTGCCGACGTATTGACGATTCTTTAGAGTCCTACACAGAGGTTTCTTGGCTCAGGCAAAACGGAGTAGGAGCACATATGTGATATGTGCGGGACCGAGGATAATGCGGTATGTGATACCGTATTGGATTCTCGCGATATGAGATATCGGCCGGGTATATGTGATATAGCCGGGTCATCATATTAGTCGGTTATATGCGATATAGCCGGATTGTCGGATCAAGTGTTGATTCGATAATTTAATGTATAATAATATATATGATATATTAAATTACATTAGCTCACCAAAAGATTCTTTTTCTCACTCGGGTAATACATTTATATATATGCGATATATGTTAATTGTATTATTTTATTTTGTTACAATAAATATTATATATATGATATATAATATTGTAACATGATATGGTTATTAATGCAACATGTTTAGTGGAGATTAAACATGGTTAGGGTTTGATTAGGGTTAAGCATTTCTAGAAGTTTCTAGAAGCTTTCTTTTTGTTTTGTGCAAAGATATTTGTTTAGATAATTTTGCATGATATTTCCTTAACCCAACCACACCCTTTAACCTTGGTTAATTCTCTACAATGGTTACTTGAACCATGGTTGCATTTCTAACCTTATGATTACTTTGCATTATTCATCACAAAGCAATTGGATCATTCTTCTTCTTCTTCCATGGAAAAAGCTTTCTAGCTTTTTTCCAAGTGATGATAAATGAGTGAGAATAAGAACATAAAAGAGAGAAAAAATCCTACTTCATCATCCTCATCTACCCTTACCATTTAGATGAGGGTGTTCACTTCATTTAGTGAGTGTTAGCTTGTGTTAATGAAACTTCAAGGTAGATCATCTTTGTTATCGAAGATCGGAAGCAAGCTTGCATCTTTCTCTTCGTGGAGCCTCTCGAGAGTCCGGAACACGATGATCGCAGCGAAGGGACCTCAACATGGAGCTTAAGAAGTGAAGGACTAGATCTACAAAGGTTGTAATCCCTCTCACTTAGTTTTAAAGTGTTTAACATGCTAGTTTTCGCATAATCTCTAGTTTAAAGATCCGGCTTTGGGTTGTTCGGCACGGCTAAATTTTTATTCGGGCATGGTTGATGCCTCATAGACCCTTGTGCACGTGCCTAGCAACCCTACAGTGGTATCAGAGCCAAGCTAGAGCTTTAGACGAAGTCTAGACGAAATTTAAAGTCCGATCGAACCCCGAAACCCTAGTTTAGACCCCTCTCTGGAATTTTTCTAAAAAGGTGATTTTTTCTGGATTAAAAATTCTCATAAAATAGATCAGGAAAAACTAAGAATTACTGTGAAGTACGGTCTATTAACTCGATTATATGAACGCGGAACCGCGGCTAAACCAAGGGTTTGGCCGAGGTTCCGCGGCCAAAATTTTAAGTTAGTCCCTGTAATTTCATATATTTATTCTTAGGTCCTTTCTTGTCATTTTTTTCTGGGAATTTTTTAATTCCACTCAAGTGTTGAGTTTTCTAGGGTTGTATTGGGGACTCATTGATTCGATCGGATAATTTAACTTTGTTTAGTTTGCCCGGGTATTTTTTAGATCGTGTTAAAAAGTTCGACCGGATATCAATAACTCACTTTTTCCCCTGTCGGAAAATTTTCAAAAGTTGGATTTTTCCTCGAGTTTGAAACTTTCGTAAAGTCATGCAAGTAACGCGGTGGACCCTCTAGAAGACAACAAAGCTTAACTCGATTAAGTGACCGTCTTGAACTGCCTCTAAACCTTAGGGTTTGCGGCAGTACGGCGTGCCACGTGTGAGGCGTTGGTTTGACCCTTCTACGGCTGGACCATTGGTACTGTGGCATGTGATGGATGTTTTTAAATTGATTTCAAGTGTTGAGATATATTTGGGAAAACTTGGATGTTTGATTATTCGATCGGAAAGTTTAACATTGTCTATTTATCTGGAATGTGATATAATATTTGGAATCCATAAATAGTTATAAGATAACTGATTTGAATATTATAAACATAGCACTTTAGTCTCAGATGATCGGTTGCCTCGGAATTTTGATGTGATCAAAAATCCGTCGCAATCACGTAGCGTACGCGGATACTTGCCGGGTAAACTTAATAGACAGCCATGCCCCATAGCCCCGACTAAGTGACTGTAGGAGAACCCCATCGCCAAAAGCATCCGTTCGGGTTCTCGCGGCAGCGGTGTTCCTCCTTAGTGCACTTCGTCGACGGCATCCGGGGGTGCGGCCGTCTACTAAAGTTTACGACGAGCATTCGATCAGGATGTCGGGAATCTTGTTGAATTGCCCGACTTGATATTGAAAAGAGTTTTCGATAATGAGACTAAAATACGGGGTTTATAATTGTTAGGCATGCGATGTCTAAGAAATTCATTTGGTTAGGCATGCGATGTCTAAAGAGGTTGCGGATTCCAACTGTTGTAGTTTTACACTTTCTTTTCTGTGACCGTAAGCGTAGTATGTGGTGTATCGCCGGCTTCGTTGCTATACATCAACGGCAATCGGGATACGCATACTTACTTACGTTGATGATATGTGATATTATGTGTTGCTGTGATATGTTATATTGGATCATCACGTCTGAATAGCCGGGGGTTTTATGTGAGATGAGAGTTTTTTCTTTTTCATTCATGTAAAATTCATTTGTATGTAATATTCTTTTATTGGGGCACTTCCGGGCTGAGGATGATGTCACCATTGTATATTATTTACTTTTCCGCATTAGGTAGACCCAAGGCGGGGAGCACAAGTAACCGGGTTCTAGGGTCCAGTGGGAGACCATCTCAAGGAGTTGAGACCGGGTCTCCTAACCCTAGAATTGGCAGTGTTGCTTGCCGCTCTCGTAGGAGTCTAGGGATGTTGGTTTGGCTATTCATCGCGACCGTGGAATCCGTGTTTTATACAGGCTCGTATTAAAAACACGGACGTCCTAGTATATCCAATATTTCATATATGTTTCTTCTACTGCAATGTTCTGTGATGAGATCATATTACTGCCTGAGACGAATGTTTATATTATATATATGAGATATATGTTATATTGCAGATTTCGTTTCAAAAGAGATGCTTGTGAAGCATAATAAAATGGGACTTCGTTAATGAGATTAATGAAACTGAAAGAAACCTAAGATGTTGTAGAAACTTGTTTAAAAACCGGTAGCTCTAGTTCTTGCTTTGTATAGCGGTGTTCCTTGTAGAACATCCAGCACCTGATTCGATAAGGAAAGAGCCGAGATCCCTTCACCGGGAGTGACCTCTTTAGTGAAACTAGCAGATGCTACAAACTTGGTTTGTATTTTGATTGCTTCTATAGTTCTTGCTTTGCATAGTGATATTTGTGATGCACCTTATTCGATGAGGAAAGGGCCGACGATCCCTTCACCGGGAGTGACCCCTTTAGCAAAACTAGAAAAGCCTCAAAAACACTCCATTTAAAAAATCACTCGATTCTACAACGATATCAAGTTCATTACGCAAAGGGTTTTCTTAAAAACCTGTCGTAGCCCTCCGTCATTTCAGATAAGTACTTCATAGTATTCGTGCTAGGTTTGTTGGCTTTCGTCAAGGCGTAGTGTGCGGTAGCTATTTATGCTTATCTGTATAAGCATATGATGCGATTGAGTTAGGGTAGTCGTGCGACTTTGTTGGCATTCGTCAAGGGCCGTGCGGGTGGGTTTAATTCAATCGGGAAATGACGGGTTGAACTTGACTAGTAGCCTATGGTTTGTTGGTATTCGTCAAGGTCATAGGATGCTAGGGGTAAAATATTATTGGGAATTTCAAGTGTTGAAATTTGCAATGAGATTGCATACCTTCTATGAGATAGTTGGATCCCGATACCCGCTGCGAGTAAGAGTTACTCCTGAGAGAGTTTTACACACTACAATTAGCCGATCAAGTAGGTGTCTAGAAAGGTGTTAACGGGGTTATGCCTCTGGGAAAACGAGGTTTACTTTAATTAGGTCCGTGCGAAAGCACGGGGAACCTCCCTCAAAGTACCGACACTGGCCTGGCTGAAAGATTGGCGAACTTGTATAGTGTAATTAATCCCGGCTAGTCTTTCCTTTTAGGGTTTGAAGGAAGATTTGACTAAAACAGTGGGAGACATCCTGATTAAATATATTAGATAACCAATCTAATCTTGCAAGAGCATACGCTGAGTGTTTTTTTCTCTCTCTCCAGGTATCGACCATATCACGCCTTAATCAAGAAAATAAAATGGATGTATTGACCGAACCCGCTTGTTATACTGAGCTGGGGAACGTTAGTCCCGCTCCAACTTATAATTGTTATAAGACAGAGCAGAAAATTGGGGATTACCAGAATTCCCGTGCCGCCCAAACGAAGAAAGTGCATGTTGATGCATCATCTTCGGGTGTGTTCTTTACAGAGAATTGTTTCTCAGTATCCTTTACGTCCTGGGTATGAGATACCGGATCAGGATCCCGCATATGTAATTTGTTACATGGGCTACAGATAGGTAGAGAACTGAGAACGGGTGATAAGTTTCATGAGACAGAAAATGGTGCAAGTATTGCAGCCAAGTCTGTTGGTCACTATCACCCTGTATTACCAGAATATATTGATTCTGAACGAATGTTATTAGATACCGAACCTGATATACAATATCATATCAGTCTCTTTATTAGTAAAGAAAGGATATAATTTTGTATTGTTGGATAATGTTTTAAATATTTCCTATATCAAGAGTTGATCGGTTCAGGTACGTTATCTAAAAGCATAGACGTTCTAAATCAAACTACAGTTCTTAGTATACAGAACACACACAAGAGGAAGAGTTCATAAATGAACGAATTCTTCTTGAGGCATTGTAGACTAGGTCATATCAATGCGACCCGACTTGCTGAAGTTACATTAAGATGCATATTTAAATTTTTTTGAATTTACATCTTGTGAAACTTGCCGGTCATGTCACAAAGATAAGATGACCATAGCTCTGTTTATTGGAAACAGAGAAAGAGTTAGTGAACTCTTGGGATTGATACATGTTGATGTACGTAAGGTCCCCTGTCTACACATGCCAAGACCGGTTCTTTGTACTTCATTACATTCACTGATGATCTCTCAAGATTCAGACATATGTTCCTGTTGAAACACAAGTCCGAAACTTTTGAGATAATCACTGAATATAAGTTAGAAGTAGAGAACCAAAAACGGGTATAAGTATTATGTCCTTTGATGAGATCAAGGAGGAGAATACTTGAGCATGGAATTTCTGGACTGTTCTAAAGGAGAATGAGATTCTCTCTCAGCATTACTCCTCTGTATACACCACAGCACGTCGGTGTATCGGGGCGGAGCAATAACACCCTATGTGATATGGTGTGCTCTATGATAAGTACTACTGAGTTGCCTATTTCCTTTTGGGAGTTATGCACTTAAGAAGCTGCATACCTATTGAATAGGGTTCAAATCAAATCAGTTGCCTACCACTTCATATGTGATATGGAAAGGGAAGAGCCCATATCTTAAGTTTGTTAAGATTTGGGGTTGTCCGGCCTATATCTAAAAGCAAAATCCGGACAAGCTCGAGGCAAGGTCGGCTCTGTAAAACTGGAAGTAGTTCCAGCTATACAAACTGCAGCTGATGATTTGGTAGAACCAAAGGATTCGATAGTAACCAACGAACCTCAGCCTCTCCGCCGATCTAGTAGGGTTCCTCACCCACCTGAGAGATACTTCGGTTTCTCTATGACAGTGGGAGCGAGGATTGCATCATGAGATGATGACCCAACTAGTTTTGAGCTGGCCATCAGGAGTGAGACTCTGTAAGAATGACTGGATGCTTATCGATCTGAGATGGAATTCTTATACACCAACAAAGTATGGACTTTGGTTGCTCTATCTGAAGGGTTAAATCCCCATCAGGAGCAAGTATATCTTGAGAAGATTACTAGGTGTACATGGAAAAGTTGAGACTTTCAAAGCTATGCTTAAGTCCATCCAGATCCTACTTGCCACGGCTACATACCATGACTACGATATCTGGCAGTTGGGTGTCATGACTGCTTTTCTAAATGTTGATTTGGAAGAGAGCGTCTATAAGTACACAACCAGAGGGCTTCGTAGACAGTGGGAGCAGCGGAAGCGTGTGCAAGATGTTTAATATGATAAAGCAGGCATCGCGGAGTTGGAACGTCTGTTTTGATGTGGTGGTCAAAGAGTTTGACTTCATCAAAATGGTAGATGAACCTTGTATATACAAAAAGGTAGTAGGGAGTATGGTGATGATCCTCGTAGAGTACGTGGATGACATACTCTTGTTAGGGAAGGAGTTTCCTATGCTACGCTCGGTCAATCTCCGCTTATCACAAGGATTCTCCATATAGGATCAAAGTGATACCTCCTAAATCCTGGGTTTTGGATCTATGAGATAGATCTAATTGGATATTAGGATTCTCACTAGTTATAAAGAGATGGTATCAATGGATCCTGGGGAGAATCAGTGGAAAGGTTCCAGGGTGATAAGGACGACTGAATGTCAGTCGCAGGCATTGTCTTTACCCTCAGTGGAGGGACGGTATGTTGGAAGAGTTCCAAGCTGGATACCGTGACTTACTAGACGATTAAAGGCAAGATACATCGTTACCAAGGATGCTACCAAAGAGGCAGTCTGGATACATATAAGTTCATGAGATGAACTTCGTTCCTACCATTGTCAATGGAGTTGTGGCTTTAGCCAAGGAACTACCGTCCCATCAGAAATCAAAATATAATTCTTAGGCAGTATCACCTGATTATGGAGATGGTTGATCTCTAGGGAGATAGTTGATCTCCAGGGAGATCCAGGTTAGGAGAGTAGACACAGAGGACAACATCGCGGATCCACTCACAAAGGCCTTTTTCCCAGCAGAGACTTTTATGGGATGGTTGAGTATGAGATACTTTAACCACAGCTAATTGTTGGGTATATGATACCACAACAGATGGCCCTAGTGCAAGTGGGAGATTATTAGTTATATGTATGCCCTAGAGGCCATTACTGTACATACGATTTATATTGTAATGGATGCTTGGACATATATAGGGAGGACTTTCTTGCTCGACATGATAGTATGATATCTGGTTGTACTTTATCTTAACATGTACTCTGATTGCCTCTATGTTACATGTTGATAAAGCCCTTAGGATATGTACTCGACTACTGGGACTATGATGAGATCATACTAGTGGGGCCACGGTAGTCGATGAGTACATCCTATAACTGTTCCTAGTCGAGGGTGTATCGAGACAGGGCATCGATGCACCAGAGTAGACTAGCGTATACGCATCTTGACCCATATGATGGGCGATGGATGATCCCATATCCATCGGTGTTTGACATCAAGGATGGTGTACGGGTGCTCAGTGGAGACTGGGTGCACTGGACGGACTCGCCGAGAACTCCCAGATGGTATTATACCTCACCGTCAGATGGCAGTTCTCCGGTGACACTGGTACAGAGTAGTCTGTTGACCCGAGATCGTCATAGAGTCTTGTGTGATTCCCACTGTGCTTTGATTTCCATCATACCACATCTAAGAGGGCGTGCAAAAAGGTGGCTTTTGGGTACAGTCCCGAATCACATGGAGGCAATGAGCGATAGGAGGGGATTCGTCTCTCCCGGTATAGGGAGTTGATGTTGTGCTGTGTTCGATTGGCTATAACTGGAAATCCCTGGCCAGGGTTGCTGAGATTTACTGGTAAGTGTTATCAGTAGTTTCTCGAACTGTTATAGACCTCATATCGACACGACTTATCGAGCTACTGGGGTCTGACGTTTACCACCCCTAGACGAGATATGCGACATATCAGACGACGAGACCGGACTGTATGGGAGTGTTACTGATTGGATTCACAGGAGAATGTACAGGCTTGCTTGTTGATCTTCTGAGCGCTCAATACCTGGGTGGCTGTTACGTTTAGCTGACCGCTTGCAGCTTGTAGGTGTTTGATATGATCATCACCTACTGCCGGCGTATTAACGATTCTTTAGAGTCCTACACAGAGGTTTCTTGGCTCAGGCAAAACGGAGTAGGAGCACATATGTGATATGTGCGGGACCGAGGATAATGCTGTATGTGATACCGTATTGGATTCTCGCGATATGAGATATCGGCCGGGTATATGTGATATAGCCGGGTCATCATATTAGTCGGTTACATGCGATATAGACGGATTGTCGGATCAAGTGTTGATTCGATAATTTAATGTATAATAATATATATGATATATTAAATTACATTAACTAATATTAGCTCACCAAAAGATTCTTTTTCTCACTCGGGTAATATATTGATATATATGCGATATATGTTAATTGTATTATTTTATTTTGTTACAATAAATATTATATATGTGATATATAATATTGTAACATGATATGGTTATTAATGCAACATGTTTAGTGGAGATTAAACATGGTTAGGGTTTGATTAGGGTTAAGCATTTCTAGAAGTTTCTAGAAGCTTTCTTTTTGTTTTGTGCAAAGATATTTGTTTAGATATTTTTGCATGATATTTCCTTAACCCAACCACACCATTTAACCTTGGTTAATTCTCTACAATGGTTACTTGAACCATGGTTGCATTTCTAACCTTATGATTACTTTGCATTATTCATCACAGAGCAATTGGATCATTCTTCTTCTTCTTCCATGGAAAAAGCTTTCTAGCTTTTTTCCAAGTGATGATAAATGAGTGAGAATAAGAAAATAAAAGAGAGCAAAAATCCTACTTCATCATCCTCATCTACCCTTGCCATTTAGATGAGGGTGTTCACTTCATTTAGTGAGTGTTAGCTTGTGTTAATAAAACTTCAAGGTAGATCATCTTTGTTATCGAAGATCGGAAGCAAGTTTGCATCTTTCTCTTCGTGGAGCCTCTCGAGAGTCCGGAACACGATGATCGCAGCGAAGGGACCTCAACACGGAACTTAAGAAGTGAAGGATCGGATCTACAAAGGTTGTAATCCCTCTCACTTAGTGTTAAAGTGTTTAACATGCTAGTTTTCGCATAATCTCTAGTTTAAAGATCCGGCTTTAGGTTGTTCGGCACGGCTAAATTTTTATTCGGGCATGGTTGATGCCTCGTAGACCCTTGTGCGCGTGCCTAGCAACCCTACATGCTGCCCATCGCCGGAAAACCCACGACCTCGTCGTCACCCCCTCGCCTCCTCGTCTTTGACCCTAAATCCAGAGCCACACCAGAGAACCCCCAGCCCTCTTTCCCTTTCTTCTTCTTCTACTTCTTCTTCTCTTTCTTTTCTTGATTCTTTCTTTTCTAGTGATCGTCGGAGTTGCGTACGTCACCGACGATCCGAGCGACCCAGTCGCCGTCTTCATCCAGCGTGGTCACGTTCTTGAGTAGCCTGGTTCAGTTCTGTACGCGTGTGTGTGTATCGCGACGTTTACCCGACGTCGAACGTGGCGTACGCACCCCATCATGAGATCCAATCAGGTTTATCTTCCTACATGCTATACTGTTATATTCATATCCATATGAATAAAAATATTACATGTAATTTAATTGTACATCCCATGTTACAGTTTGTACCGTTTTACGATACCCGTACGTATCCGTACTGACCTTTGCATATCTAGTTATATGCCGGAACACCCTGATGTCTTTTCACTATTATATTATCATGCCATGTTATCTAGCTTGCATCATAAGTAGTCATGAATATATATAGGTTATTAGAGATAGACACATATGCATCCTGACATCAGCACTATTTACTGTGATCCCGATATCGTTTACAGTCTTACTTTGGGTGTCCACTTAATACATATGTACCACATGACTTGCCCTGATACACTACTTGACTTGTTACCTAATCTTGTTACTAATTCCGACAATTCTGACTTGTTGTCCTGACGGATGTAACATGTTGTCTACATAGACAAACCCGTACCTGCTTGATCCTGTGTTGGCATTAGCTCCATATTATCAATACCTGACTTGCACACATAACGTTGGGGGTAAGGGGAAATCAATAATTAAACCTGACTTGTAACTCGACAGTTCGATACTTATACTGATCAGTCTTTACGGGTTAAGCCAGCCTCGGGATGCTGTTGCCGACATCATTCATCTGTACATGTTGTCGGGTTATCTTAACGCCCTAGCCGACGAACATGGCGGTTTGCGGAACAAAATTTTTTCTACGAGTTTAAAACCGGCGCTAAGTTAACCCAATAAAACCCGGATCTTTCCATAAACCTATCTAGCAAAACTCAAAGAGCTAACTACTATGAAGGAAGTCTCACCAAACGATCCAAGTCCTTCGGTCTTCTTTCCTCGTCGTTAGCTCCAAGCGACCACCTTGAACATGCTTGATCTTCTTTTCCCGCTCCATCGGTTCTCCGGGATCGAGTTTGTTCTCCGGTCCTCCTTTGTCGTAGATGATCCACCCGAGAGATGTGATCCATGGCTCTAGCTCCTAACTAAGTGTCAATAGGAGCAACTAGAGAACTTAGGTTGCTAATCCAAGTTGTTTAGGATGTAGTGTGGAGTTCTATGTGTTCTACTCTCTCTATCTTGCCTTTTCACTTGTTTCTCAACTCATGAGAGGGTGGTGAAGAGGAAGATGATGAAGGTGGAGGAAACTCAAGAGGAGGGTGGAGGGTGAAGCAAAAATGGGAGCTCAAGAATAATGAAGCATTCATGTGAGAGAAATTCCAACACAATGGTTTTGTGTATCAATTTCCATGAATAAACAAGTGTAGCCATGCTAACCACAAATGAATAAAGAATTCATTTGTCAACTATTGAAGCCATGCCTCTCACCATGCCCGCCTTCTCCTTAATTTCCACATTATTTCCATTTATCAATAAATGGAAAAGTCCATGATGAGTTGTCCACTTTCTAGAAGGTAATCTGTAATAAAATACGGATTACAGTCTGATATATATACATACCTGCATTCGGATAAAAACACGAATACTCAAAGAGATAGAATAACACGAAGAACGTAATACTAGAATATACATATCGAAATACATATATGTAAATTATCAAATCAATACCTGATTTAATAATCCGGCTCAAACCCGAGCCAGCTAGTATTACCGACTGTCCGATCGAAAGTCCGGGTACAAATTACATCAATCGATCGGAATCCTGCACGTATCCAATACGGCTACTACATCATTTCGTCTGAACCAGGGAAACCCTCCGTGTGGGGACTCTAAAGACTCGATAGTACGCCGACAGTGAGTTACTGGATAAATCCATAACCACAAGCACGTCAGCGACACTAGCTGTACGTAACGGCTACCCGGGCACCTGTCGAAAAGAAAGGCCGACGAGCAAACTCATCCGGATCCCTACTGAGCCTATCTGTGACAATCTCCGTACGGTCCAGTTTCTTCGTCTAAGAGTATTGCATACCGGGTCTAGGGGGGGTAAACGTCAGACTCTAATAACCTGGTAATTCGTGCTGATACGGTTCGGGAGGGATGGGGGAGATCGAGATCGAGAGGGAGTGGGCGAACGAGAGAAAGAGAGCAGCGAGGAATGAGGAAAGTTAATATATTGTATCTATTTAAGTAGGGGAATGAGGCGTACTTTGAAGGTGCATCCCATTATTTTGCACTAAAATACATGGACGCGGTTTGAAATTGCGCCCATTACAAATATATGGGACGCGACCATTACATTTGTAATGGACACAGTTTTAAATTGCACCCAGTGCAATAGTAAGGGGCGCAGTTTGAACGGCCGTTACATTTGTAATGGGCGTTGCTCCCTTTAAATTTTTTTTTATTGACGCCAGCACTAGTACTGAGCTGACGCTAACGTGCCGCCTATGAGGCAGAAAGCGGCTTGTTTTTGTAATATGGTTTGAAAATAGTGTTTTTATAAAAATATTATTTTTAACATGGTCTAATATAAAAAATTGTCCCCAAATCTTTGTTTGTAAGCATTGATCTCGTCACCTGAAAATCCATCTCCGGCAGCTTCCTTCTTCAACGGCGGAGATCTCCAAGTAAGAAAGTTTGAAGATTTATCGATAAATTCTCGTTGATTTGTTTTTTTCTTTTTAAATCTAGGTTCAGATCTGTGGAAATTGTTTCAATTTTTGATTTTTTTTTTGAAAAAATCTGCAGACAACACTAGGGATTTGATGAACCCAGTGGAAGCACCGCATGCCGACTAGGTTAGTGATGCTGATCCTTAAATTGTAGAATACTTGCTAGCAATTATCGAAGATATTGTTTTATGGTTTCTATTACCTGTCAATCGTAGATAACTTTTTTTATGGAATGTCTGAATGCATCCTATACTGTGTGATTATAGTTGGTTTTTATCTCCATTTTTGGGGGAAATGCTTCCAAAACCTAGAACATTGATTCTGATACTATTTCCTTTTTTCCCAATGAAAGATGAAAAATTTACTGACGGGCTGCCTGTTGATGATACCTTCCGTTAGCAATGGTCGAAAAAGTCATTGCAGTTTGATATTCTCCCCCCTTTCCCTTTCCGTCACGGTGCAAACCTGGTGGGATGAAATTTTAAACTTGATTTGGATACACAAGGCATGATTGTATCTGTATGATTGTATGAACACCCATTGTGCACCTGCCAATTAATTCTCATCACCTAATGTTCCTTTGGCGACAAAATCATGCTATCAGAAACAATGTATTCAATTTAGTTACCGAGAGTGTCGGCACAGACTTGCACTGATTTGTGTAGAAGATGAAGTTGATGCTTCTCCATCATCTTTGCTCGAAGAAGCTTCTCCTTTAGTCGCTTGACTTTGTATTATTTTCAAAATTTTCGTCGTATTCTTTCTCCATCGCTAACAGTTCCTCCACACCTTCCGTGATGGCAACCCTCTTAAACCCCTACGATCAATTCATACTAATTTTATGGAAAAAAAAAATCCAAACTTAAAATATCAATTCCTACTCCCTTTCTCACCATTCTCAACATCTCTTCCATGACCCCCACATCCATTAATTCATCTCTTCTCCACTTTGCCATATTACTCATTGTCTTCATTGCGCCCCCCCTAGTGCTATTGCCACACTGCTCGATTTGTCGCTTTCAAGCTCCTTTAATGCCAGACCTGCCCCCGTTTCTTCTAGTATGCGAACATTGTAAGTACAACTTGTGAGATACTAAAGCAGTTATGACTTAGATTCTTGAATGGGAGAATCCTTCATCATGACGTTTCCCTTTTCCTTTTCATTGTGTAATACCCCAAACATCTCCCTCACCATTTTTATTCCCATCCTTACCCCATTCTTCCTTCACCTCAGCTAAAACATCCTCTACACCTGCCACCCAAGTAAGCTGCCTAACCTCTAATACAGAATTAGTGCAAATTTTGTTCATCAAATCCAAGCACTTTGCATCCATTCCTTCTCCGTCTCTCATTATTCTCAACATCATTTCCACGACACCCACTTTCATTATTTCCTTCCTTTGTTCACTTCCCTCTACCAAATTATGCATTAATTTCATCGTATATCTTCGTAGATCTCTTATAACATCATTCCATTTAGCAATTGTGACTGCTTGCAGTAATGGACCAGCCTCCATCATTTCAAGAATGTTAAGATTGCAAGACTGAAGTGTGAGATAGTAAATTATGCCTGCAGCACTGGCCTGCAACATTGTTGGGGTTATGCCTCGTATATGTTTACACATCTATGGGCTATATGGATCGGGTCATCTATTGGTGTGGGTTATCAAATGGCGATGAGCGGTTTTAGGATTGCTACACTATAAATATCTTTCGTTTGGGTGATATATTGGGGGTTTGAGATGTAGTGTTGTGAGTGTGAGGATTGTGCCTCCACTCTCTTGTGGTGTGAACACAAGAGAGGATATGATGTGTGAGAGAGTGGTATTATGTGAATTGTCGAGGTGTCAAACCATGTTAAACCCGGTGTTCTTCTTCTTTGATGTGATTGTGCTATCTTGTGAGCTTGGTGTGTTTTATGTAGTGAAAAGATCAAAGTTCCCATTAAGTGGTATCAAAGTTGGGTTGATCGGTTGTGGTTCTGAGTTCACAAGATAGTGGGTGTTAAAGAAGAAGCAGTTTTGGTGGTTTGGGTTAAGGGCGCAAGTCAGGTCGGTTGTGACCCGAACCCGACCTTAATCCACCCGATATTTCTGAGGTTTTCCAACATCTCATACCCGCCCGAACCTGATCGGGCGGGTAGAAGATTCGATATAAACTTTTTCACGTCGGGTATGGGTTTAATTTAAAACACGCCTACGTGAACCCTAACCTTGGCCCGAACCAAGCCACCTCTTTATATTCGATTCACTTGATACACCATAGACATATAATTCTAAATATTGTAGTATATAGATTGTATTTATTGTACGAAATTTAGTTGGTGTGCTTTTTATGATTAATTTATAAATCTATTATGCATAATTTAATATATTTTTGTTAAAGTATAAATTTTGCGCATATATATTTGGTAGAGTCCATCTCAAGTTTTATAATTTATAACAGACAAATCCGAAAAACCCGAGAAAACCGACCCACCTGCCTAAATTTGATAACTCATCCAAACCCGTCCGAAACCTGAATTTGCGGGTTTGGGTATAATACATTGTAAACCCATTGTGTATGGGTGGGCTATATAGGTTTCTGAAATTTCGGGTTGGGTATAAAAGTTGTCAAAACCCGTCCAACCCGACCGAGTTTTACCCCTAGTTTGGGTTCAGATTTGTGGTTGTCCGGGATATGTTTTTGTAGTGATGGAGCAATTAGAGAAGTTCCGATGGCCAGATTTGTGTTGGACAACCAATAATAATAGATCGTTGCTAGATCTAAGAAGTGGATCCGTGGGTGAGCCACGTGAGGCAAGGTGGCACTTTGAGGCGGGGATGAAGTCGTGTTTGATAGGAGGCGAGGGTGTGCGCTCATGGTGGCGCAAGTGGTGGCCAGAAGAGGCTCGAATTGGCCTCGAATGAAGGTCTCATACTGGTGCATGTTGTGGTGTTCATGGTGGCAGTGAGCTGTGAAGGTGTTCAGTTGATCATGGTTCTGTGTGGTCATATGATGGTCAACGATCAAGTTCAGTGGTGGCTAATGGATTTAGTTGAGTGGGAAGGTGGCGTGGCGCTGTTGTTGCCACATGGTTACAAAGAGATCGCTGCTAGGGCTTCTTGGCAGCATGTGTTGTAATGTGAGGGGAAAAAGATCATCGGGTTGGTACATGCCTTGCATGTGGAGAGAAAAAGAAAATGGTGCTCACATGAAGGCATGATTCTTGGCGAGCGTTTTGAGAAAAAAACAAGGCATTTTAAAGTTTGGATCTGTTGTCTGAATGAACAGGAAACACCAATTGTTGTGGTTGAGAACTGTTTTGTGGAGCTGAAAGATCAATGTCTGAGATTGATTTGTGTGTGGATCGAGCAATCGATGTCCGATTTTGGCAATCCAAGTATGCTGTACCATGTTTTTGGGTGTTCTAGATGCAGTGGTGGTGTTTGGTTTATAAAATTTCCACTGTTTCAGAGCTGATTTGGCACTATCTAGTGCGAGTTCGACAATGATATGAATATTGTGATCAGGTAAATCAGGGGTTGTTCGGAGTCGATGGAGGCACTATGGTGAATCGTGAGGAGTGAGGCTTATGGTTTATAGGTGCATGATGTTTTAAGACAGTGCGGTATATGGTGAGTAGTGCATACGTCATCAGGGCTATCTTGGGACCGGTTGCGGTGGTTGGACCTAGCTGAAGCAGTTGAGATGGTCGGTGCACGGCGTGTTGTTTGATCATGATGCTTGAGGAGAGAATGCGGTGTTGTGATCATGAGTACCTGGAGGGAGAGTGTGGTGTAGTGATCATGAATGCTCGTGAGCAGTTGTAGGGATCGGAAGGTTGTTCGTGCAGGACAAATGAGTTGATCATGGTGCATGTATTCGAGATCCTGCTGACATTATGAGCATGGGCTGTTCTCATAGGTGGAGCAAGGTGCACGTGCGGGTGTATGTCTGCTAAGCGGATGGCGAGAACAATGGAGTATCTCTGAGTTGTTGGGATCAACAGATTCGAGCCAAGGTGGAGATTGTTGAGGTTGTGTGCTGTATCCGTTTGCGTATCTATGGGCTATATGGGCCGTGCCATCTATTGTTGTGGGCTACCAGTAGGTGATGAGTGGTTTTAGCGTTGTACACTATAAATCTCTCTCTTTGGGTTTGAGATATGGGGCTTGAGATGTAATGTAATGTTGTGAGTGTGAGTGTTGTGGTTCCCCTCCCTTCTGGTGTGAGAGCAAGAGGGGGATGGGCTGTGAAAGAGCGGTGTTGTATGAGTTATTTATAACTTTCTCATGTCAATAGAATCTTCATATTTGTGTTTTGCCCCGTGGATGTATGCCGATGTGGTCGAACCACATTAAATCCGGTGTTCTTCTTTGGTGTGATTGTGTTATCTTGTGAGCTTGACATGCTTTATGTGGTGTGGGGATCGAAATCCCCAACAAACACACCTTTATTGATGACATGAATTGAACACCGAACAATGCCCCATTGGACGATCGTGATTCTATTGGAATCTTTGAGTGTGTCCAAGATTGCAGCGGTGGCCTTGATTTGAATATCTTCGTTGGTAACGCGAACCATGATTCTTTGATTGTAGAAGGCAAGCATATGCAATTGTTCGAGATTATAAACTATATGTGCCAAGTTATGTATGCAACACCAACATCACACTTAGACAAGCCGATGGTCTTTAAAATAAAAATTATTTTCACAGAATATTTATAAAGGCCTGTTCATCCCATGTACAGCCTTGTTAAATCTAGAAATGCCCAAAGTTTAATAAATTCACACATATAAATTGTTGACCTTATAGTAAACCTGCTTTTGATAAAACTGTTGTTAGCTTCAATTGTCTTAATCCAAGTTTCTCATATAAAAATGCAGAAAAAATGCTGCATTATAAAAATAAAGCAATTTGTGCCTTATTAAACCTGAATTTGATATCACAATTTCTTGTACACCAATAAGTTTAAAATTTTGTACTTGGTCTTTTTTTAAAATGTTTTTTTCTTCCAAACCTCTGGACATTACTTAGCTGATTGTGGGAAATCATCTGAAATCATCGACATATATTAAGCTTTTTTTGTATGTGGTGATTATACAGGTTATCAAGCGTGGACTGCCACATAACAGAGAGTAGCCTCTTCATGTTTACTCTCTCTGCAGATAATTAAGCTTTTTTTGTATGTGGTGATTATACAGGTTATCAAGCGTGGACTGCCACATAACAGAGAGTAGCCTCTTCATGTTTACTCTCTCTGCAGATAATTAAGCGTGGACTGCCACATAACAGAGAGTAGCCTCTTCATATTTACTCTCTCTGCAGATAATTTGGAGGTGTGTTCCCTAAGTCATTAACAATCAAAATGATAATAGTGTGCGTGTTTCATAGTTTTGTAAATAGCTTCATGTTTGGGCTTGGATAAATAATAAGGTGATCGCTTGATGATGTATTTGATAATAGCCATCTTACGATGCAGTAAATGAAACTGTTTATAGTTTGTCATGTTTCTTCCCATGCAGCAGTATAGGAAGGAAAAAAGTAGGCAATGAGGGAGCGTAAAACAGCACAGGCATTAGAGTGTGTCTTCATTAAATCCCAGAATATGCTAAATCAGAATTATTTGTCTTGCGCTGTTTTCCTCTTAAAAGATCTTAGAAATATTGTAAAATTATTATAAACACTTCCCTTTGCTGATAGAATTCATTAACAAGCATGCAATCCCAACTGTTGGAACAAACATATTACTTTTTTTTTCTGTATGCTGATAGAAGCATGCAAACCCAACTGCCATAACAAGCATATTACTTTTTCTTTATTGATTGCACTATAGACTACTAAGATGATGCCAGCAAGCAGTAATAAAATTCATTTCCTTCTAAATTTGGCTTCAAGTAGAAACAAATTTGTAGACAATGTCCTACTACCTCACTAAGAAAATCTACTACAGAAACAAAGCTTTCAATCCTACTTCCCTTACCTTTGCCTCAAATTTATGATTGAGAGGATCCAGCTCCCATAGTATCCCTTCGGCCTATTATTCGCAGAATCACCCTAGCCATATTTTTGCCATCTTCTCCCAATTGTCCCTTCTCCTCTGCTAACACATCCTCAGCACCCGCCGCCAACGCTATTTCCCTAAATCGATCAGAAAAATTGGTGCCAATTTTGTACATCACATCCAAGCAATGTCCGTCCATTCCTTCTCCCTCTCTCATCATTCTCAACATCTCCTCAACAACCCCTGCGTCCATCAATTTCTCCCTTTACTTCTTTCTGCCAAATTGCTCATTATTATCATTGCATACCCCCGTAGATCTCTCATCAGATCACTTGATTTGTCAGTGGCAACTGCCATCAGTATTGGGACAGCCCATCTTTTCTAGAATGTCAAGGTTGAAAGACAAACAGGTCAAGCGATATATTGCTGATCCTGCATGTGTACGCCCTACGTGCCTTATCAAAGGATTGGAGAAATTTTCAAGAAGCGGCATAATTGCCCTAGAAGAGCCTATGGCCAGAGAACTTTCTTCTCCACCGATGCACAAGCTCTGGATTGCTCCTGCAGCATTGGCATGGGCTAGTAATGAACCATTGCTGAGGACATGAACTAACCTTGGAAGTGCTCTCCATTGGATAATCTTGGTTCTGTTGCAACTTTTGAGTGTTAAGGCAAATATTGCAGAGGTGGCATTGGTTTGGATGTCTTCATTGGAGGAGTGTAGCAATGGGATGACCAAGAACATGATTCTTTCATTGCATAGGACAGCTGTCATACCCTTTTTGTCTCTCATTACGTGTTTAATGAGGGATACGAGCCCTGATTGCTTTGCTGAATTATCAGTATCCTGTAAAAGGTTCAGGATCTGCCATTCTATCTTTGCATAATCAGAAGGGTCCAAGGAAGGATCAATAGCATATACGATCTGGGCAGGTGGGAATTCCACTTTTTTAACTGTGGATAGATTCTTGCCTGTTCTTGCAGTTCCGGGCCCATCTGAGATTCTTGAATGACCTGAACCACCTTCTTGATGACTCGAAGAAGGTTCTTGATTACCACCGGCCTTTAGATTTTGGACAAAACAACGAGCTGCTTCTTGAGAGGTGGGTAGAGGACGGGGATAGCCATTGTGATCGCACCAATCGAGGATGATATTTTGAAGAGTCTGATTGGGGATAAAAGAAAATGAAGGAAGGTTGGCTCTTGAGGATGAGGGAAGATCAGGAGGGATGTAGAATAATAATATTTTGCAGGCTTCGATGTAGACTCAATCAAAAGTGTGGCCAGCAGGGGTGGCGATGACAGGTTCTGCCATTAAAGAGCGTGAGATTGGGCATAGGAATCCATGGGGTAATGGTGGTGGTTGGGGTGCTGATTGTGCCGGTGGTGATGGTGGTCGTGAAGTCGAAGAAGTTGCACAACACTTAAACAAGTTTCTCCCTCTTCTTGGCATATTGCTCTGTTCTTAATGCCAACAGGAATACTTTTTTGGTTATCTTTTTGGAGACTTAACCTTTGTGGAGAGCCGTGCAACTACCACTATATAAAGGAAACATAGGGCAAAAGCGCATTTAAGATCTTACAATATCTAAAAAGTATGACAATTAGTTCTGAATTGTAAACTGTAAAGCCCATATAAGATCTTGCAATTCCTGAATGCCGGTTTCTAAGACTACTTCCGACACCTGAGCCCACATTTTTTGGAGTTAAAAAAGATTAGACCCATGCCAGGCCCACCAACTTCCTGAAAATTAGTCGTGTGTCCTCTCCTCTCAAGTTAGTTACGTCTGCACTTTGGACAATGCGTAGTTTCAGCAGTCCAGCATAATAGCATGCGTGTAGACACATGCTATGCACGTCGGATGCATTGAAGTATAGGGGCATGTGCTGGCATTTTATGCCTTCTCTGTTCTCAGTTCCTTTTTCGGCAGTGTCACATTGCAGTTGACTTACCATAATTTATCATTGCTAACCCTCTTCCCATGTCAACAGCATTTACATTTTAATAGTTAAGATGATATAATCAGCAGAAGATGGAAAACACATTTATATGTACTAGCTAGAAAGTTAATTAGGATATTAATTTGTAGAAGTTGGGTTCTAATGCATCACTTCAAGCTGATAAACTCCCAGGGATTATCTGCTCAACATCACATTTTTGTCATCAAGTGGATGGTTTTTAGAATAAAAGTTTTATCCACAAAATATTTATAAAATCCTGTACATCCTGTGTGCATCTTTGTTAAATCTAGAAAGCAGTTAATATTATTTAAAAATTGGCATTAGATATATTGTTGACCAACATGTAAATCGATAAAACTGTTATTAGGTTTCAATTATTTAACTCAGGTTTCTCATATAGGAATGCAGAAAAACAAAATGCTGCATTACAGAGATAAAGCAGTTTGTATTTCATTAAACCTAAATTTGATATCACAATTTCTTGTGCTTAAAGAATAAGGTTAAAATATTTTAATTAGATTTTTTTTTGATTTTTTTTGATTTTTATGAGATGTCATCTTAAATTACAAATATAATACGCTTTTTTTTGTGCTATTTTTCTGAATATACAAGTCGCTATCATCCTGTGGACTGCCACATGACAGAAAAGTGGCCCCTTCACGCTCACCCTGCAGATCAAACCCATACCACCGCATCAATACCTTGGAGGTGTGTTCCCTCAGCCTTTTACCATCAAATTGAAATTATGTCTGTGTATATATATGGAGGAAAATGTATCTACATCCGGATGTAGAGAACTTCTCATTGGCTCAAGGCCAAATCACATGGGAAACCGCATGGGTCCAATGCGCATGTGGTAGGGTCCACCCGTTTTCCCATGTGATTTGTACTAAAGCCATAGAGAATTTTCTATGACTAGATGTAGAGACATATTCCTCATATATATGAGTGTACGGAGTTTTGCAAATTAATTCATATGGGAATTGGGATAAAATAAGGTGATCATTTGAAGGTGTATTTGATTACATCTAACATCTTACGACATTGCAAATAATGAATGTTTATGCTTTCTCATGTTTCTGTCATGCAGTAGTTTATTGCATTGTTTCACAGTAAACTATAAAAAAGTAAGAAATAGGTAATGAGGGAGAGTAAGAAAGCATAGGTCTAACAGTATGTAGCCATTTAATTTAGAATATGCTACACCAAAATTATTTATCTTGCACTGTGTCCTGCCACAAGAGTTCAGAAATACTACGCATCATAATTAAGTTATTAACACTTTCCTTTGCCTTTGGGGACAATCATAGGTGGTACAATTAAGAATTTATACAGCATTATGAAACTTTCTGGTCTGTACGCTGATAAGAATGCATTAACCAGCATGCGATCCCAATATGTACAACTCCAATTTTATCTAAAGGTTCTATTATACACTGTACTAAGATGAAAAGTTTACGGTCGATAAGCAGTAAGAAACTTTATTTGCTACTTCATTTGGACTATAAGAAGAAATGAAATTTACGATTCGGTCCTACGAACCTTGCCAACATCTATAACAGAAACAAAGCAGTTAATCCCATTACTGAAAATTCTGTCAGTACTCAGCTCTGCCTGAAATTATTCATTCAGACAATCCAGCTTCTGTGGTATCTGAATTAGGTTTTTTTATTACTCCTATTTTCGGCCTATTTTTTGCAGAATCACCCTCATCATTTCTCCCCCTATTCTTACATTACTTCTCAGCAAACACATCCTCTGCACCTGCCGCTATTGCGGTCTCCCTAAACTGATTGGGACACTTGGTGTGAATTTTGTGCATCACAGCCAAGCAATACTCATCCATAGCTTCTCCATCTCTCATTATTTTAAACATCTTCACAACCCCTGCATCACATTTTTTGGAGTTATAAAAGATTCTTAATATCAGGTTTGTGCCTTGCCCTCTATTGTTTGTTACATGTATGTGAAGGACAACATATATGAATATTTTAAATGTAATCTGTATTCGAGTTCGAGCTGTCCAGCATAAGAGTTGTACGGACATTTGGTTTACAATCCTAGTACATGTTATACTTGTGTGCGAACACATGTTATGCACTTCTGATGCAGTAAAAGCTTTTGAAGGGTATGGGGGCGGGTGTTGGCATGCTATTTCTTCTCTGTTTGCAATTCCTTTTCGGTAGTATCACCTGGCTATTAACGTTACCATATTTTATCATTGCTAGCCCTCTTGTCATGTCAAGAACATTTGCACTTAATAGTAAAGATGATTAAATTCGCAGACAAGGAAAATATAATCAAATATATTAGCCTTAAATCACGAGATGATTAAAGTACCAGAAAAGGAAAATATAATTAAATATGTTAGCCAGAAAGCACGAAAATGATTAAATTAGCAGAAAAGAAAAATATAATTAAATATATTACCAAAGCATGAAGAAATCTAAGGATCTGCCTTGTAGAAGTTGGGTTTTAATGCACCGGTTTAATATTATAGCCTATATGGGCCGAGTTATATATGCAACCTCACACTTGTCATATTAAGAAGATGATATTTAATATAAAAAAACATATTCACAAAATATCTATGAAAGCCTGTTCAGCTCATGTACAGTTTTGTTAAATCTGGAAATGGCCAAAGTTTAATAAATTCACATCATATAAATTGTTGACCTTATAGTACACCTACTTTTGATAAAAATGTTGTTAGGCTTCAATTTATTTAACTCAAGTTTCTCATATAGGAATGCTGACAAAATGCCGCATTATAAAAATAAAGCTATTTGCACCTCTTGGAAGCTGAATTTGATAGCACAATTTCTTGTACATCAAGATTAAGGTTAAAATATTGAACGTAGATTATTTTTTTTGATTTTTTTCCTTCAAAATTTTTGGACATTAACTAGCTGATTATGAGACATCATCTCATATATATAAAGTTTTCTTTATATATGCTGATTATACAGGCTATCATCCTGTGGACTGCTACATGACAAAAAGTGTCTCTTCATGCTCACCAGCTCTGCAGATCAAACCCATAGCACTGCATCAATACATTGGAGGTGCGCCCCCTAAGCCCCTAACAATCAAAATGATAATGTGCGCGCCCGCGCGCGTCATAGTCTTGTAAATAGCTCCATGTTAGGGCTTGGGATGAATAATAAGGTGATTGCTTGAAGATGTATTTGATAATACCTAACATATTAAGATGTAGTAAACGAAAATGTTGATAGTTTGTCATGTTTCTTTCCATGCAGTAGTATATTGCATATTTTCACAATAGACAATAGGAAGGAAAAAATAGGTAATGAGGGAGATTAAAAGAGTATAGGCATAAGAGTATATTCTCCAAATTCCAAAATATGCTACATCAGAATTACTCGTCTTACCCTGTTTTCCTCTTGTAAGATTATAGAAATATCGTAAACCATTATAAGCACTTGTCTTTTCCCCTGGTTATAATCATATATGGTACAATTAAGAGGTTATATAGCCTTATAAAACTTTTTAATCCATATGCTGATATAATTCATTAACAAGCATGCAATCCTAACTATTCTAACGAGTATATTACCTTTTCTTTATTGATATAGAATACTAAGATGAAGAGTTTGCTGCCAAGGCAGTAAGAAAATTTATTTCCTTTTAAATTTGGACTGCAAGAAGAATCAACTTTGTCGATTATGTTCTACTACCTTGCTGAGAAAATTTATTACAGAAACAAAGCTTTCAATCCTACTACTGATAACTCTGTTCTCACCTATACCTGAAATTTAGGATTTAGAGGATGCAGCTCCCATAGTATCTCGTTGACCTATTGTTCGCAGAATCACCCTAGCCATATTTTTGCTATCTTCTCCCCATTGTTCCTTCTCCTCTGCTAGCACATCCTTAGCACCCGCCGCTAGTGCTATTTCCCTAAATCGATCAGAATAATTGGTGCAAATTTTGTACATTACATCCAAGCAGTGCTCGTCCATTCCTTCTCCCTCTCTCATCATTCTCAACATCTCCTCAACAACCATTGCGTCCATCAATTCCTCGCTTCCTTTACTTCTCTCTGCCAAATAGCACATTATCTTCATTGCACAACCCCGTAGATTTCTCGCCACATCACTCGATTTGTCAGTTGCAACAGCCATCAGTATTGGGGCAGCCCCTGTCTTTTCTAGAATGTCAAGGTTGAAAGACCATTGGGTCAAGCGATGTATAGCTGATCCTGCATGTATACGCCCTACGCGGCTTATCAAAGGATTGGAGAAATTTTCAAAAAGTGGCAGAATTGCCCCAGAAGAACCTATGGCCAGACAACTTTGTTCTCCACCGAGGCCCAAGTTGTAGATTGCACCTGCAGCATTGGCACGGGCCAGTAATGAACCATTGCTGAGGACATGAACTAAACCCGGAAGCGCTCTCCATTGGATAATCTTGGTTCCGTTGCAACTTTCGAGTGTGAAGGCAAAGATCGCAGAGGTGGCATTGGTTTGGATCTCTTCATTGGAGGAGTGTAGCAATGGGATGACCAAGAACATGATTCTTTCATTGCAGAGGACAACTGTCATGCCCTCATCATCTCCCATTATGTGCTTAATGAGGGATATGAGACCTGATTGCTTTGCTGAATTATCAGTATCCTGTAAAAGTTTTAAGATCTGCCATTCTATCTTTACATATTCAGAAGGGGCCGTAGAAGGATCAATAGCATATACGATCTGGGCAGGCGGTGAGTCCTCTTTTTTAACTGTGGACAGATTCTTGCCTGTTCTTGCAGTTCCGGGCCCATCTGAGATTCTTGAATGACCTGAACCACCTTCTTGATGACTCAAAGAAGGTTCTTGATTACCACCGGCCATTAGATTTTGGACAAAACCACGAGCTGCTTCTTGAGAGGTGGGTAGAGGACGGGGATAGCCATTGTGATCGCACCAATCGAGGATGATATTTTGAAGAGTCTGATTGGGGATAAAAGAAAATGAAGGAAAGTCGGCCCTTGAGGATGAGGGAAGATTAGAAGGGATGTAGTTTAATTCTTTGCAGGCTTCGATGTAGACTCGATCAAAAGTGTGGCCAGCAGGGGTGGCGACGACAGGTTCTGCCATTAAAGAGCATGAGATTGGGCATAGGAATCCATTGGGTAATGGTGGTGGTTGGCGTGGTGGTTGGGGTGCTGATCGTGCTGGCGGCGATGGTGATCGTGAAGTTGAAGAAGTTGCACAGCACTTAAACAAGTTTTTCCCTCTTCTTGGCATATTGCTCTGTTCTTTGTCAAATGCCAACAGGGATACTTTTTTGGATATCTTTTTGGAGTCTTAACTAATGTGGAGAGCCATGCAACTACCACTATATAAAGGAAACAAAGGTCGAAATCCCATCTAAGATCTTACATACCTGAAATAGAGGACAATTAGTTCTGGACTGTTAACTGGAAAGCCCATATTAGATCTTACAATTCCTGAATGCCGGTTTCTAAGACTACTTCCTTATGACACCTGAGCCTACATTTTTTGGACTTATAAAAGATTGGACCCATGCCAGGCCCACCCACTTCCTGACAATTCGTTTTTGTGTCCTCTCCTCTCAAGTTAGTAATGTCTGCATTTAGGACAATGCGTAAGAATATTTAAAATCTCATATGTATTTGTAGTTTCTGCAATCCAGCATAATAGTCAAGAATATAATTTTACAATGCAATGTATTACAAGTTAGTTACTTCTGGACTTCCTGAAAATTGTTTTGTGTCCTCCCCTTTCAAGTTAGTTATGTCTGCATTCAGGACAATGCGTAAGAATATTTAATATCTCATCTGTATTCGTAGTTTCAGCAGTTCAGCATAATAGTCAAGAGTATAATTTTACAATGCCATGTATTACAATCCTCGTGCAGTTGTGCTAAAGTACATATGTCTGATTCATTGAGGTCTAGGGGCATGTGCTGGCATTTTATTTCTTCTCTGTTCTCAATTCCTTTTTCGGCAGTGTCACATTGCAGTTGACTTTACCATAATTTATCATTGCTAACCCTCTTCTCATGTCAACAGCATTTGCATTTTATTAGTAAAGATGGTATAATCAGCAGAAGATGGAAACCACATTTATATGTAGCTAATTAGGATATTAACTTGTAGAAGTTGGGTTCTAATGTACCACTTCAAGGTTATAAACTCCTTGGGACAAGTTATCTGCCCAACATCACATTTTGATTATCAAGCGGATGGTTTTTGGATAAAAGTTTTATCCACAAATATTTATAAAATCCTGTACATCCCGTGTTAAGCTTTGGTAAATCTAGAAAATGGTCAATATTAATTGAAAATAAGCATTAGATAAATTGGTGACCACCATGTAAACCTGCTTTCGAGAAAACTGTTATCAAGCTTCAATTATTTAACTCAAGTTTCTCTTATTGGAATGCAGAAAAACAAGATGCTGCATTACAGAAATAAAGTAATTTGTATTTCATTAAATTTGAATTTGATATCACAATTTCTTGTGCTTAAATCATAAAGGTTAAAATGTTTTAATTAGAATTTTTTAAAAATTTGTTTCTTTTATCTCTGGTCATTACTAAGCTGATTATGAGATATCATCTTAAATTATAAATATAATAAGCTTTCTTTGCTATTTTTCTGAATATACAGGTGTCTAGCATCCTGTGGACTGCCACATGACAGAAAAGGGGCCCCTTCACGCTCGCCATTTCTGCAGAGCAAACCCATACCACTGCATCAATACCTTGGAGGTGTGTTCCCTCAGCCTTTTACCATAAATCGAAATTATGACTGTGTATATATATGAGTGTACGGAAATTTGCAAATTAACTCATATGGGGCTTGGGATAAAATAAGCTGATCAGTTGAAGGTGTATTTGATTATAACTAACGTCTTACGGCATTGCAAATAATGAGTGTTTATGCTTTCTCATGTTTCTGTCACGCAGTAGTTTATTGCATGTTTCCGCAGTAAACTATAAGAAAGTAAGTAATAGGTAATGAGGGAGAGTAAGAAAGCATAAGTGATAGGTCTAACAGTTTGTAGCCATTTAATTTAGAATATGCTACACCAAAATTATTTATCTTGCGCAGTGTCCTGCCACAAGAGTTCAGAAATACTACGCATCATAATTAACACTTTCCTTTGCCTTTGGGGACAATGATAGGTGGTACAATGAAGAATTTATGTAGCATTATGAAACTTTCTAGTCTGTACGCTGATAGAATGCATTAACCAGCATGCGATCCCAATATTGTACAACTACAATTTTCTCTAAAGGTTCCATCATACATTGTACTAAGATGAAAAATTTACGGTCGATAAGCAGTAAGAAACTTTATTTGCTACTTCATTTGGACTATAAGAAATGAAAATTTTCGATTATCTCCTATGACCCTTGCTAACATCTATAACAGGAACAAAGCAGTTTAATCCCATTACTGAAAATTCTGTCAATACGCAGCTCTGCCTGGAATTATTCATTCAGAGGATGCAGCTTTCATCGTATCTGCATAAGTTTTTTTTTTAATTCCCATCTTTCAGCCTATTATTCGCAGAATCACCCTCGTCATATTTCTCTCTCTTCGTATTCATACATTCTTACCTCTCCTCATCAAACACATCCTCTGCACCAGCCGCTGTTCCGGTCTTCCTAAACTGATTGTGTCACTGGGTGCAAATTTTGTGCATCACAGCCAAGCAATACTCATCCATGGCTCCTCCCTCGCTCATTATTTTAAACATCTTCACAACTCCTGCATCCATCAACTCCCCTCTTCCATTACTTCACACTGCTAAATTACAAATTATCTTCATCACATGTCCCCGTAGATCTCTCACCACATTATTCGATTTGTCAGATGCACTTCCATCAGTACTGGGGCAACCTCCATCTTTTCAAGAATATCAAGGTTGAAAGACCAACCAGTTAATTAATATACAGCTAATACTGCATGTTAACGCCCTATGCTGCTCACCGAATGATTGGATAAGTTTTCAGTAAGTGGCATAGCGTCCATACAGTTCTGTTCTCCATCGTTGGCCAAGTTTTGGATTACACAGCATTGGCATGAGCTATTAGTAAACTTTGTTGAGGACATGGACTAAACCTGGAAGTGCTCTCTATTCAATAACTGTTCTGTTGCAACTTTCGATTGTGAAGGCAAAGATTGTAGATGTGGTGTAGGTTGGATGTTTTCATTGGAGGGGTGCAGCATAAGGGCGATTAAGGAGATTCTGTCATTGCAGCTGGTAATTGTTCTCCATCGTTGGCCAAGTTTTGGATTGCACAGCATTGGCATGAGCTATTAGCAAACCTTTGTTGAGGACATGGACTAAACCTGGAAGCGCTCTCTATTCAATAACTGGTCTGTTGCATCTTTCGATTGTGAAGGCAAAGGTTGCAGATGTGGCGTAGGTTGGATGTTTTCATTGGAGGTGTGCAGCATAAGGGTGATTAAGGAGATTCTGTCATTGCAGATGGTAATTGTGCCCTCATCGTCTCCCATTACATAGGTACTGAGGGTTTCTATTCCTGATTTCGAGTGGAACTGAGATTCTTGAATGATCCTGACCATCATCCTGACCATTCAAAAAAGGTTCTTGATTACCACCACCATTATCATCAAGATTGGCCCAGTAGGGCGGAGGATAGGTTCTGCCATGAAAGAATGTGATGCATGTGCATTCCACCTGAAGGGTACCAGCTCAATGAAGATACTGGCAATGTTCGAATATTTGAATCACATCGAAGAGGCCTTGAACTCGAGTGGGCCAGGTTTGAAAACTTATAGATATCAAGCTCGTGGGCTAGCCCAATGCCCAGCATATCCTTTTCCCTCTCCCAAGCTCAACGAACTCTTACCTTCTCTCCAAAATAACGGTAGTGGGGCCCAATACAGCTAGACAGCTGGAGCAGGGATACGGTCGTTATTTTCTCCCCTTCTTCCTCCTTTAAAAGCAGAGCATTGGGAATAATTCAGTTATGCCGAAACATATCCAAATTTTCTTTTATTATTAGTTGCAAGGGATGGAACTCATTAATTTCCCATTTTTAAAATAATTTGATGCCTAGCTATCTTCTTCTACTAAAATTTTCTTGCATCTGTGTTGTTTCATTTGAGTTAATTAGGAGTAGCTATGCTAGGGAGGTAAAACTCTCAAGGTATGGCCGCAGCTTCGGCTTCTACCATATCATAATGTGAGATTGGACATAAACATCCAATGGATAGTGGTGCTTAGGATGAAGAAGATGCCCAAAAGTACTTCATGAATGATTTCACGCCTCCTCGCATCTTGTTCTTTTCTTTGTCAAATGCCAACAGGGATTCTTTTGTTTTTTCTGGAAAATTAAGTAGTATTGTTGAAAAGGGTGTGAAAGCTATATAAAAGAAAACTTGGGGAGGTTGGTTTTAAAGACTACTTCCTTGCAACCCCCGGCCCTACAAAAAAAATATTTTATTGGAATCTTAATGCTGGACGCATGGGACGTCCACCCTCTTGCTTAAATTTAGGATTGTTCTCCTCTCCCTTTGTTCATTATGCGCATATTCAGAATACACATCGAGGAACATCTAAAGTCTATAATAGTATTCATAGTTTGAGCATTCCTGCATAAGAGTGAACAGGTAAAGTGCACAATTTCATGCTAACCATATGCATGTTATGCCTACTAGTGTGTGCACACACGTGCTACGCACATGAGATGCATTGAAACCTTTTGAAGGGCATGAGGACATGTCGCATTCTCTATTTCTTCTCTGTTTCCTGGCACTCGTTCCTTATCAAATTTATAAAACGCCGAATTATAGTACTAAAAATGTATAATCAGTAGAAAAGGATGTTGTGATTGATTTGTTTTAGATATAAAATGGGGAGACCTGTAGGGGCTAGGGATATTGTCGTGAAGAAATTGGGCTCTAATGCATGGGCTAAGTTATCTATATAAAGACCTCACCTGTCTTTCTCATTATCAAGTAGATGGCCTCTGGCATATAAAAATTACTGACAGAATTTAATCAATAACTTGTTCTTTCCATGTCTAGCCCTGTTATACAAATCGAGAAACAGATAAGGCCACTAGTAAACTGGCAATTTATAAATTAACCTGTTACGTAACTGCCTAAACCTATAACCGTAGTCAGGCTACAATAATTAAGCTCAAGCTTCTCATATAAGAATGCCAGACAAAAGGGTGCACTATAAAATATAAAGTAAATTGGATATGGCTAACTTTAATGTGAGTTTATGAACTTAATTTGACCTGAATTTAATATCGCAATTTTCTTGTACTTGAAGGATAAAATTCTAATGCTTTGCCTAGATTTTTAAAAAAAATTTCTTCTGAACCTACTATGCTAACCATGATAAATTATCTCAAAATATCCATATGTTAAGTTTCATTGCATTGCTTTATGCCATATGTACATGCTATAATCATGTGGAGATGCCACCACGTGAGAGAGAGTGGTCTCTTCATGCTCGCAGATTTGAACCAAGACAGCTGCATCAAAACATGGGAGTTACGTTGCCTGCTTCCTAAGCCCTTATGATAAAACTGAAGTACTTGTGTATTTATGTGTTTCTAGTTTTGTTAATAGATTCATGTTGACATAAATGATAAGTTGATCACTTGAAGCTACGCTTAGCATAATCAACATCGTCAAAAATAAGGTGTCTATATTAATTGTCTAGTCTCTCATGGGTCAAGAAGGCCACTGCCTTTTGGTATTGTCAAAGTGAATATTTCTGGTTGTTTATGGTTTTCTGAAGTTAATCAATGTTTGGCTTTAGAGCTTGAGGCCTTGGAGAAGAGGATTTAGATTAAAGAGTATAAATATGGTTCCTTTAAAAAATAAAAATAAAAAGATTCCACCAATGTCTATAACTTCCACACACTTCCTTCTATGAGGTTAATATTGCATATTTGCATAATGCATGAACATAAAGAGCATCCTGCACTGAGCTTTTTTATTTCCTTCTCTATTTCAATTGTAAGCAGAATATAATTTATTAATAGTTTCCTGATATGCCTTGGAAGCTGGAAAGATACCCTACCTATCTGCATGAGTACAACTATTTGTCAATAAATCAAAATACTGGATAGTATTCTGGCAGTTTTACATTTTTACTTTTCATCCTAGTTACCTTTTCTTTCTCTCAAGGAACAGATGATTTGTCACCATTTTTCCTAAAAATAGAAAAGTAAGGGCTGGATTGGATGGATTCTTTCTTCTTTTTTCCTCGGTAGATGGTAGAATAGAATGGAGGAAAAAGGAAATTCCATTGCAGAGCCGTATGCAATGCACAAAAGAATAAAGGGAGGAACTATTAGCAGTGTTGCGGAGTACCGGCATAGGAGATGTGAAAGTAATTCTTTTCGAGGATTGAATCCAATGTGAATCGCTAGATTGGTTTTGATTAACTCTTGAAATCAGCATCGATGCTGCAAGAAAAGAGAGAACAGATGAAGTATGACATTCAAAGAAAAATCTCGAACTGAAATCAATATCGCAATAGGCCTATAACAAGAATCAACATAAGGGTCCCCTTTGCTTTGGGGTAGACCCCTTATTGTACCTTACTTTTTTTTCTTGGAAGTAAAAGAGAAATTGGTTATTGGATGGATTAATATGGAGAGCTATCCTACCGGCATTGCTAGGATGATATTGGGATATATGGGAATGGACTAGGTCGCTCAAAGGTTTTTGAGCCTCACTTATTTCATGACGGTAAATGCCAGAGCAAATTATTTGGTTAATGCTGGAGCATTGGATGGTGATGTCGGGTACGACTAGACGACATTTCCGAGAGCATTATTCCAATCGGTCTGTGTTGAGATGTAGAAGGAAGTAAGCAAACATAACTTTTTTGAGTTCTAGAATAACCAACAAATATATATTTGACAGCCCTAGAATCCAATTTATCGTGAGTTAGCCAGTGATTATGAACGTAGCAAACACACCCAAATACTTTAGGAGGAAGGGAAAAAGGGTCTTGGTTGGGAAATAAAATAGATAACGGTGTTTGGTTTTGAAGAATCGTGGAAGGCATGCGATTAATCAAAAAACATGCAGTTTTGAAAAATTCCAAAGGCGTTTTTGTTGGATATAGGTGTCCTGAAGGCAATTATTGTAATTGTACAGGACATATATGGATAGAACAATTTTGCTCGAGATGATAGTATACTATTTGGTTTGATTTTATTATCATATGTATATGTTTTGCTTGCTATAACGCGTCGCTAATACATATTGATAAGCTCTTAGGATATTTGCTTGACTACTATGATTATGATTGAGATCATAATAGTGAGGCATGGGTAATCTATTAGTACTTCCTTAAATGTTCCTAATCATGCGAGCATTGAGACAGGACATCGATACTCCAGAGTTGACTTGTGTATACGTTTCTTGATCCCGATCGGGGCGATGGCTGGTCCCACAGCTATTGGTGTTTGACACCGAGATTGTGTACATGTGCTCATTAGAGAATGAGTTCACTGAATGGACTCGTCGAGAACTCTTAGATGATATTATACTTATTGTCAGATAACAGTTCTCTAGTGACGATAATACATGGTAGTCTCTTGACCTGAGATTTCCATAGTGTCTTGTGTGTTCTCACTGTACTTTGATTACCACCCTACCATGGATTTAAAGAGTCATGCATACAGGTTTTAGTTAGGTACAGTCCCGAAACACATGGAGACGGTAAGCGGACGAAAGGATTCGTCTCTCCCGGTATAAGGAGTCGATATCGCGCTGTGCAAGACATGACTATAACCAGAAACCCGCGGTCGCGGAAGTTGAGATAAACTGATAAGTTATCAGTTGTATCTCTGATGGTTATGAGTTCGATATCTGCATGTCTTAACAGGTTATTGGGGGTCTAACTGTTTCCACTCCCCAGACCCGGTATGCGATACTCTCTGACGAAGAGACCGGACTGGATGGTATTTGTCGCTTATAGGCTTTGTCGGGCCCGGATGAGTTTGTTTGTCGACATTTCTTTTTCTTGATCAAATCCTGTGTAGCCGTTACGTGTAGCTAGTACCGCCAACGAGCTTGTGGATTAACCCGTGAGGAAATTGAATCTGAAAGTATTTCAGATTCAATCGGATATGATCCCATTTAACCTACCACCAGTGTATTGATAGGTATTTAGAGTCTCGCAATGAAAGTTTCTGTCCAGACGAAATGATGATGTGGTGTGTGTATAGGGATACGTGCGAGTGCTCGATTAAATACATATATTCGATATGCGTGATTTAATCGAATGGTTGATATATTAGCTGGTTTATTTATAAGCCAGAATATTAAGTCAAGTGTTGACTTAATAACCGTATATGTAATATGGTTTCTAGTATTGTGTATATGATACACCCGCTCTATCTCTTTTGATATCATGTATATGATACATAATGTGTATGTATATGATACATAATTTGTATATATGAATATGATACATATACACTTTTTATACACACACACGTACATATGTATATGTGATATATGTATGTATATATATCATATGTATATGATAAATAACCATCTTTCTTTATTTCTTCATGCATATGATGCATGAAGGTTTATGTAATATGTTACATATTATTTGTCATAAGACGACAAATAATGATCCATGTGAAGAGGTGGGAGCCACAAGCCATACCCATCCTCTTTACTTGGACACATGGACGAGAGAGAGATGGTTAAAAGAGTTAGAACTCTCTCATTTTCTATTCTCTATACTGTTAATTAAGTTAAGGGAAAAATAGAAATGAGAGAAAAGCCATGGTTGATCTTCTTCTTCCTCTCCTCTTGATTTTTCTAGAGTGAGGATGAGATGAGAAAAGAGAGAAAGAAGACTCATTTCCTAAACATCATCCTACCTCCACCTTCTAGCAAGAGTTTGAAGCTAGTCACTTCATTAGAAGATGAAGTTGGAGCTTTGGATCGGTTCCTTTCACCGTTGATCATTTATGGCGACGCGGTTGGCCACCACGTCCATTCGGGAGCTCACGAAGTCTAGCTAAGGTCAACCGATAAGTGATCATACACGCTATAAAGGTTGTAGTCCCCTAATTCCTTTCTTGTGTTTTATATTGTCTTCAATTCAAAGTAAATGTTTGATCTTAAGTTGGAATTGGAGCTATGCTTTGAAATTTTTTGATTTTTACACTTCCGTCGGGTCCGCAAGTGTTACGACCCTAGCACCGATTCTTATAGTTTTGGGACATGCATGTTAAGCATAATAGAATGAGCAACGTTAAGTAAGTGGCGGTTTTTTCTTTCAGCAATGTCATTTTGTTGTGGTGTGTATGAGCAAGAAGTTTGATGAATAATCCCACGGGATTGATAAAGAGTTTGAAAAATACTACTCATGTATTTTTTTTGTATTATCAGTTCTTAAAGTTTAAATAGACGTATTAAACCGATTAACCATTTCAGTAATAAATATTTTAAACACATGTTGTAATTCAGATTGATCATGTAAAAGAAACAGCCAAGTCATTCTAGAGTGATCATCAATAAAAACGACAAAATATTTGTAGCCAAATATACTAGTATATTTGTAAGGACCCCAAATGTCAGAATGGACCGATTCAAATATTGAAGTACTACGTTTATTAACTAAAGCAAAAAATGAACGAAAATGTTTCCCAAAAATACACGACTCGCATGAAAAATCAGATAAAGAGAAATCAGGTAATATAGTACGAAGCATAGGAAGAAATGGATGTCTAAGACGTCGATGCCAGCAAATGGTAGAACAACAACAAATACGGAAGGTGGCACATCCAAGCAGTACTTGCCATTAACTTGTTTACCTCCTACCAATCTGCCCCTTCGTCTGGTTGCCCTGGATCACAAAATTATTAGAAGAGAAAATTATTGAATAGTTAAAATCATTGGTAAGACGACGAATAGATAAAAGACTTGTACGAAGTGAAGGAACAACGAGAGCATTTTTAAGCGGTAAGGAAAATGTCATTTTAATATTGGTACAACCATGAACAGGAAGGACATCTTATTGGCAATAAAAACGAATTTATGTGAAGTGAAAAATATAGAGGTAGAAGCAGTACAAGTCATGCTGTCGGAAGCCCCGGAGTCAAGAACCTAACAGTTTGACTGAGATAGTAGAGATATACCTGATATGGTTAAGTTGGTAGTAGAGACATGAGAGAAAATACGTTGCAAATATTGTAAGTCTTCAGGAGAGATCTGCGAGGATGATACTGGAGGTTGGGTTGCTATGGATGGAAGAGTCGTAATCTGTCGGGCAATAGGAGTCTGATCCGGATAGCGATGTGTCTCCCAACAGAATTGATCTGTATGATTGGTACGACCGCATTCAGAACAAGAAAGGGAACCACGACCCCGTCCTCCATGACTCCGAGTACTAATAGGAGCACGACCACGACTAGGGGAAATCCTCAGCCACGACCCTGAGCAACAATGGCAGAAGATGATTCCTCTACTGTAGAAGCACCTGGTGGAGGGACACGATAGTTAGGCGTACTGCCCTAAGAAAGAAGAAAGGAGTTAACTCCATCCAAATGAGACTTCATCTTAACCAAATAAAGAGTCCCAATAAGAGCCTCACACTGACTCTTGGTAACGGCTGGATCAGAGAAAATTGGTTGATACATGTTCCATTCTTCTAGAAGCTTTTGGAACCGGGCCCCAAAGGCATGTAGATCATCGGGAGTAGCGGTAGTGAGTTCATTGAAGATATCATAGAGCAGTTGAAGGCCATCTTCTAACGAGTAAAGAAATTTGAGATGAAACCTTATCTCCTTCGCAGTAGAGAGATACATAATAGCCTTGTTGGATATAGTGCCCTCAGAGTCAATTATTGGATCACAGGCACGTGGTTGCAATGATTGAGAGAGGACCTATACCGGTAGGACAGTCTTACTCAAGATGATAGTATGCTATCTGGTTTATCTTTATCATCGTGTACTAATTTAGGTGACCTTACAGGTCACTATTGCACGTTGATAGAGCCCTTAGGATTCTTGCTTGACTACCAGCAGTGTGAGGGCGATCATATACGTGGGAGATGGGGTCTATAAGCACATCCTTAAAAAGCCCCTAGTCGTAGGAGTTTCGAGACAGGGCATCGATTCTCCAGAGTAAACTAGTGTATACAGTCGAGACCCCGACGAGGGGCGGTGGCCGGTCTCACAAGCCACTGGTGTCAGTTGGTTCACCTAAGATGTATACAGGTGCTCATTGGGTTATGAGTACACCGGACAGGACTCGCCGGGAACCTGCTAGTTGGTATTATACCTGACGTCAGATAGCAGTTCCCTGGTGACATGTGTACATGTTAGTTCATCGACCTGAGATCGTCATTTGTCTCGTGTGAGTTCCCACTGTGCTTTGATTACTACCCTACCACGCTCAAAGTAGACGTGCAAACAGGTTTTAGTTGGGTACAGTCCCGAGCCACATGGAGGCAGTGAGCGGATCTGCAGGGGTTCGTCTCTCCCGGTATTGGGGGTGAGGTCGCGCTGTGTCTAGGAGAGCCATTACACAAAGCCCTCGGCCGAGGCAGGAGATTTACTGGTAGGCATTCCAGTAGTATCTCAGGGTGTTCTGGACTACACTCCGACACGACTTGTACCGCTTTTGGGGGTCTGACTTTTACCAACCCCCTAGGCCCGCCATGCGATGCTCATAGACGAACGGACCGGACTGTACGGATATTGTCACTGACAGGCTCAGTAGGGTGTCAGGATGAGTTCGCTCATCGACGTCCCTTTTGGTCAATACCTGGTAGCCCGTCACGTATAGGCTAATACCTCTGACGTGCTAGTGGTTAAATCCACAGCCAAAGTATTGATGAGTCTTTAGAATCCCCCACAGACCAGTTTCTCAAGTTTCGGGCGAAACGCTGTAGAGGCCGTATGGAGATATGGCAGGGTTCGATCAGATACGTGCGGTATTGCACCGATCGTGATCGGACGGTTTTTACTAGCGGGCTTTGGTTTAAGCCGGATCCTAGTATTAGATAGTGTAGATTTTGTTTCTTTTGCATTCGTATTCAGTAGGAATACAAACGCGGGTATGTATATACAGTCGTGGGGTTTTCCTGTAATTTATTACGGGATCAGTTTTCTGAAGTTGCCAGTTTGTATTCCGTTCCGGCCAGTTTTCCTTTGTTTCTTCACGGCCGGAATTTTGAGAGGGAGGGTCTAATTTGCAAGAGTGCAAATTAGTTTTGTGGAGGGGGTTTTCTTGCATTTGGAGGATCATGATAAGACTATCATCATTAGATCCCTTTTCTATCTCTTCCTTTGCATTTATGGTGTTGGATGTGGAGTTGATTTGTTGTGACCATTTTTCTCATTATCATTGCATTTTCCTACTTGATGCATTCCATTCTTTTTCTCTCCACCATGGTTGTAGGGGCTGTCCACTTCAAGGAGAGAGGGAGAGAGTTTTTTTATTTGGGTGAGGGAAATTGATTCATCACATTCTATGCTTGCCACAAAAATCCCTCACCTCTCCAAAGTTCATTGTTCATTTCCCTCCATCCAAAGGCAACTTCAACCCCATGAGACAATATGTTCTACACTAGCCTACAGCACTTCTTCAGCACGTCGACTCGCCAGCTTCGTGCCTGAGTTGCCTCGGTCCAGAGGTGGGAGCCCGTAAAAGAACCCGGCGATGTGGTGCCCGTTTCGACGAGGAGGTGACGACCGGAGATTCCGCGAGGAGATCGGAGTGGAGGCGAAGACCGAAGGACACGGATCGCTTGGTATGGCCCTCTACTCCTTTTCTAGTTTGCTAGGGTTAGGTTAATGGCCCGATCCGGGATTTTAGTGCGCGGTGGTGCCAGTTTACAGTTTTAGTAAAGTTTTCGTTTTCGCAATTCCGGTGTCGGATCGACGGTCGGGGCGCCGCCGTGCACTTACAAGCCCGATAACAGCCGAGCTCCATAAAGTTTGTAAGTTAAGTGCATACTTTGTTGTCATTTTGAAACTAAGATGAATACTGCGCGTCGGAGGTTGGCGGAGCTTCTTGAAAGAGATAGTGATAAAGGCCCCTGCTTTGAGGGCTCGTTCAATGGTGTGCGTCTATTCCAAAAAAATTGTTAGAGCCAGAGAGAGTTAAGGTAGTTAGACGAAAATCCGTTTTGTAATCAGAAGCAGGAGGATCAATCTGGTTGTCCGTCATATTGAACGTCGCACACAAAAAAAGCAAGATACTAGAGTTTACTCAAACTTGGTACCTTTTTTAATGCATGAATCCTGTAGCTTTCAGGTGATTGATGCGGTAGGATGCGGCGAGATGCAGAGGGATCGATGTGGCGATGTGAGGACGCAATGAGATGCAGAGGGATCTATGCGATGATGCGAGGACGCAGCGAGATGCGAGGATGCAGTAGGATGCATAGGGATTGATGCGATGATGCGAGGACGATCAATGCAGAGGGATCTGCAGTGCGGTGCGGTGCAAATCTTGGTGCGGTGTGAGGCAGGAGAAGGGAGGGATCGATCAAGTGCGGTGCGGTGCAGATCTGGTGCGGTGCGAGGCAGAGGAAGGGAGGAAGCGATCAAGTGCGGTGCAAATCTTGGTGCGGTGCGAGGTAGATCTGGTGCGGGCAGAGGGAGGGAGACAGGTGCGATGCGAGACTATTTTAATCCACACATCTCAATGATTGAGAGGGTTGCTTCTCTGTAATAGCTTAGAAGCTTTTTGTATCAAAAAAAGTAAAAGAGAGATTGTTCCTACTGTGAAATATCCACAAAACCCTTACACATGGACTATTATAGATCCTTGACAAGAGTCCTTTGAAGTTCTAATCAATATACGACAGTCAAACTCGCTTTCACGAGGAACGAATGTCGTTGATGGTTAATACATATGTATCCCAGTTTGAAGCTATATCGCCATGACAATAGTAAAATGAAGCCATGTTATATTCTTAAGAGTCTCTTTAAAATAAAAGTATATTTTCTAGTCTCACCTTTACATCAATTACTCTCAACTTGATTCTTCCACTCATAATTTTGCATTTTATTCTCATGCCTACTTGCAAACCACAAAAACACAATAAAATTAAGGGTTTTTTATAAAAATTTTGTACACCTAAAACTTTCATATTTCTAAAAATGACACCTAAAACTTCATATTTCTAAAGAACACACCATATTCTTAAAACTTAACTAAAGTAGTCTCCCTAATTAAATTCCATCCACTTTCTATCCAAACCTAGTTAAGGGTCCGTCAATTCTAGCCCTTGGACGTCATAAAATGACCTAAATATCCTTCAACAATATGAGGTGTTAAAGATGTTACATCTTCTCTTCGATTGATCACTTATGCTACTCTCTTGCTCTTACCATCTCACACACATGTTTACCGTCAAAAACTGGAGACGGACTGGGTTAGAACGTCTTGCCTGAATCTGGAGGCAGACACATAGGTTGATCCATTCATCTCTCCGAAGGCATTAAGGGATTATAGCGCCATATATCGAAAGTTTGAATAAATGCTTCCGAAGTAACTTGACTTCATATTTCCTCTCACGGCGAGGTTTATTGATTGTGATGACATATTTTTCCTACCGGCGCAAGCCCATGTAGTTAATTACGTTATTGCGAACGATAACAACTTTCTACACTCCAGATTATTTCTTTCCGTTTCTTGTCTTTTTCTTATTTGATTTGCCCTTGAATTGTATACGGAGACTAATTTCATCGTCGGCCGTAGGGCATGGATTAGTACAAATCCGTATATATTTTGGAGGCCATGGTCTTCTGTTGTATGTTGCATTTTCTCTATCTGTTTATCTCACTTCCGGTCTATCAGCTTGATTCCCCCATCCACTCCTATTCATAAGAGAGGAGTAGTTTGGCTAAATCCCTAACTTTAAGATTTGAATTGATCTTTACCAATTCATAGTGCTTAAGCATCGCTGGATCTTTGGATCCTAAGATTTTTCTGTTTAGAAAGCTCCCAAAAAAGATTTTCTTTCTAACTAGAGCCTTGCTCTCTTATGAAGCAACCGTCTTATCGTATGGTGCGCTTGTGCATTGCACGTTTGGCTCTGCGCACATATGAACTGCGTTAGCGCCACGTGCATTGCACGTATCTTTGCATTGGCGCGAGCGTCCGTGCTTTGCACGGATAGCGTTGCGCACATACAATTGGCGTTTGCGCCACGTGCAATGCACGTGGCGCGGCGCTTTTGTGCCTACGCTATGCGCCCGTGCATTGCACGGTTGGAGCTGCGCATATGCAATTGGCACTTGTGCTACGTGCGTCGCACGTGGCACACTTTTGGAGCTTGCGCTCCAAGTTGGATGCCCTATTTGGGAGGGAACAAGGACGTTGCAAGAAACACCCTCACGGATTGCCTATGAAATGGGATTTTTTTTGACAAAATGCTGAAGAAAAGAGAAGAATATTTATTGAAATGACCAGATAATCTCAGTCTTTAATTTAATTTATTTATTGCAAATAATAAGTCAACGTTATGACTGTTTAATAGACCAATAATGCTGCAACTTCCATATGGAGAAGGAGTCCAAACGTCATTACCTCGAGTCGTGTGCAGGTTAATTTCCTAGGCCTGTTTGGTTGCAGGATTATTAGTTTGGATTTGGATTTTGGATTGTGGAATCCTAGTATTCCACAATTTTGTGTTTGGTTGCAAAATTAGGATTTCTAGGATTCCTTTGTCTTGTATGGGGGGCCCACCACAAAAGAAAGATTCATGAATCCTAAAAATTTTCAAGAATTCTCAAGGATTTGGCACTATTCATTGTATTTTTAGACGGGGCCCATGTACTTTATTTATTTAACAATCCTCTCTCTCTATCTCTCTCTACAATCCTCAAATCCAAATCCTATTTTTTTCCACCAACCAAACAAAGATTACAAGGATCTACAAATCCAATACTAGGAATCCAAAACCAACCAAATCCAGAAATTTCTACCGTACTATTTTGGAATCCAAATTCCTTAATCCTACAACCAAACAGCCCCTAAGGAAACTTAAATGCCAAGTGGTGATTTCTTCTACCAAATTGAACTTTAAATCACAGGACCAGACAAGTACACCCTTTGGCCCATGTATGAACTTTTTATTTACTCCTATATTTACTTATTATTATCTGTTGCCTCCTTTAAATGCATAATTATCTATTTGGTTATGACATAAAACTCACCGGTTAATTGGCAGTACAAATACGACCAGATTACTGCTCTTATTAACTCAGACTCAATTTGTCAGTTGTTTACCAACTTTGTTTGATATAAAATATTGTTTTGTCGGTTCCTAGGAGGCATTCAATTTCATGTTTTTCCGAAGACATTTGATGAAATTGGAAACAATAAAGAGCATGATATATTTTCTCTAAATCAAGTGATACAATATGGTCATGGCAATATTATATCCTCCTTTGGTAATAAATTCATTCATTTCTATTTCCTACTAAATAAATATTGCTCCACTTGATAGTAGTATATATATACTGTATAATGTGTATATATGACCATGTCAATGTCTAGATCACCGACTTATTGATCACGATAATTTAATGTCTAAATAAATGGAAAAAATACTTTAGCTATTTGATCACGATACTCTTGCGGTAATAATTAAAATTTGATTGCACACATATATATAAATATAAATTAATTATTCTATAAATGGATAAAAAAAATCTTTATTAGCCGTTTGGAGAGACGTAGGACCCGCTAAATGAACGGTCAAGATATAATATTGCATTGAATTCCGCATTAAAAAATCGAATGCTCGTCGCAAACTTTATTAGGCGGCTGTACCCCCGATGCCGTCGACGAAGTGCACCAAGGCGGAACACCGCTGCCGCGAGCACTTGAACGGATGCTTTCGGCGACGGGGTTCTCCTACAGTCACTTGGTCGGGGCTATGGGGTGTAGCTGTCTATTAAGTTTACCCGGCGAGTATCCGTGTACGCTACGTGATTGCGACGGACTTTTGATCGCAGCAAAATTCCGTGGCAACCAATCAAGTGAGACTAAACTGCTAGATTTATAACATTCATTCAGTTATCTCATAACTACTTGTGAATTCCAAATGTTGTATCACATTCCGGATAAATAGAAAATGTTAAACTTTCCGATCAAACAATCAAACACCCAAGTTTTCCCGAAACAGCTCAACACATGAAACAAGTTTAAAACATCCAGTTCATGCCTCAGTACCAACGGTCCAGCCGTAGAAGGGTCAAGCCAACGCCTCACATGTGGCACGCCGTACTGCCCCAAACCCGAAGGTTCAAAAGGCAGTTCAAGACGGTCATATAATCGAGTTAAGGTTTGTTGTCTTCTAGAGGGTCCATCGCGTTACTTGCACTACTTAGAACATTCTTAAACTACGGAAAAATCCAATACTTGGAAATTTCCCGGCAGGGGAAAAAGTGGGTATTTATATCCGGTCGAATTTTTTAACAGTTTCTAAAATATCCGGAAAAACATAAACGAAGTTAAATTATCCGATCAAATTAACGAGTCACCAATAAAACCCTAGAAAACTCAACACTTGAGTGGAATTAAAAAATTCCCATAAAAAATTGCCAAGAAAGGACCTAAGAATAAATATATGAAATTTCAGGGACTAAGTCCAAATTTTGGCCGCGGAACCGCCGCCAAACCCATGGTTTCGCCGCAGTTCCGCGGTCAAATTATTGACTTAGTGGACCGTACTTCACAATAATTCTTAGTTTTTCCTGCTTGTTTTTCTGAGAATTTTTAATTCACAAAAATCCACTGTTTTGAAAAATGTACAGAGAAGGGTTTTGTCGGGGTTTACGGGTTCGATCGGACTTCTAACTTCGTCTACACTTCGCCTAAAGCTCTAACTAGGCTCTGATACCACTGTAGGGTTCCTAGGCACACTAATGAGGTTCCATAAGGTATCAACCATGCCGAATTATAATTTTTCCGGTGCCAAGAAACCCTAAACTAGATCGTTAACTAGAGTTTAGGCGAAACTACAAGCTAGTTAACAACTTAACTACTAAGTGAACGGAAATACAACCTTTGTAGATCCGGTCCTCCACCTCCATAGCCCCGCATTGACGTCCCTCTGCTGCGATCATCGGATTCCGGACTCTAGTAATGGTTTCGTCGAAGAAATGATCGGGCTAGATCGTCGACTTCGATGCCGAAGATGATCTACGTCGAGGCAACTCAAGATCAAGCTCCAACTTCACCAAGTCATGAAACTTGTGAAGAAAACACCCTATACTACTTGGCAAGTGGTAGAGGATGAAGAAATAGGAAGTGGGTTCACTTTAGATTTGGATTTCTCACTTGATTTCATCACTTGACATTTTTTGTAGAAAGCTTTTCTTTCTTCATCTTGAAGAAGAAGAAGAAGGAGGATGAAAAAGAAAAATTATCAATAATAAAAATCAAGTGATGGTTATCATAATGCAACCATGGTTAAGTGTAGAGAATAAACTAGGGTTAGGTGAATGGTTAGGTTAAGCAAAAGAAACAAAAATGGTTGAACTTTTCAAAGCTTCATAAAGCTTCAAAGAAAAGACAAAGCAAGCAACCATTTCAATTTCCTTGCTAAAATGAATAAAATAAATAAATAAATTAGTAAATCAAAACCCTAACCATTAACATAACCATGGTTTAATCATACATACCCAAGTTTACATGTATCATCAAACATGATACAAACTAGTGCACAAAACTATATCATATATACAATGTGCACATCAAGTGAGAAAATCTATCTTAAGTGAACCAATACTAGTTAATGTAAAGTAATATATCAAATATATAATTATACATTAAATCATTAAATCAACACTTGATTTAACGATCCGGTCATATCGTATATGACCGACTAATATCCAATGTATCGACTTATCGAATCAATACTCGATTCGATAACTAGGTTATATCGCATACAACCATTCGATACATTCATCACGAGAATAGAATACGGTATCACATACACGCATTATTCTCGGTCCCGCACATATCTCATATGCACTCCTATTTCGTTTCGCTTGAGCCAGGAAACCTCTGTGTAGGACTCTAAAGACTCGTCAATACGCCGGCAGCAGGTGATGATCATATCAAACACCCACAAGCCGCAAGCGGTATGTTAAACGTAACGGCCACCCGGGTATTGAGTGATCAGAAGATCGACGAGCAAGCTCGCTCATACTCCTGTGAATCCAACCAGTAACACTTACCGTACAGTCCGCTCTATTCGTTTGATATGTCGCATATCTCGCCTAGGTGTGGTAAACGTCAGACCCCAGTAGCTCGATAAGTCGTGTCGATATGAGGTCTATAACAGTTCGAGAAACTACTGGTAACACTTACCAGTAAATCTCAGCAACCCTGGCCAGGGATTTCCGGTTATAGCCAATCGAACACAGCGCAACATCAACTCCCTATACCGGGAGAGACGAATCCCCTCCTATCGCTCATTGCCTCCATGTGATTCGGGACTGTACCCAAAAACCACCGTTTTGCACGCCCTCTTGGACGTGGTAAGGTGGAAATCAAAGCATAGTGGGAATCACACAAGACTCTATGACGATCTCGGGTCTACAGACTAACCTGTACCAGTGTCACCAGAGAACTGCCATCTGACGTGAGGTATAATACCATCTGAGAGTTCTCGGCGAGTCCGTCCAGTGTACCCAGTCTCCACTGAGCACCCGTATATCATCTTTGATGTCAAACACCAATGGATATGGGATCATCCATCGCCCATCTGTATGGGTCGAGAAGGTATACGCTAGTCTACTCTGGTATATCGATGCCCCGTCTCGATACACCCATGACTAGGGACCTTGAAGGATGTACTTATGGACTACCATGTCCCCACTAGTATGATCCGCATCATAGTCCAGGTAGTCAAGTACACATCCTAAGGGCTTTACCAACATGTAGCAGAGAGACAATCAGTGTACACGTTAAGGTAAAGAGCAACCAGATAGCATACTATCATGTCGAGCAAGAAAGTCCTCCCTATATATGTCCAAGCATCCACTACAATATACATCCTATGTATAGTAATGGCCTCTAGGGCATATATATAACTAACATGCCGCGCTCATAGGGGTCTTTGTTTTAGGTGATGTTCGAGCTATCCACACGACCGGGAAACGGTTTTCGTTTGCGGCTCTAACGAAACACGAGGCTTCTAAGTTATCCGTTGTTCCATCATGATTATCACATGCCTGTGATGTTTATTACCTGCTTGTGATGATATATAAATATTTTATATGTTTTGCACCTGCGCTAGCCCTGCCCATGCACTGCTGTAAGTTAAGTAATCTTACGGTGAAGTCTCCGGACCCCATGGTGAATACGGGTGGCATATACGTACATTCTATTTTGGTTGTTTCTGTGACACATAGGAAGTTAATTGATGGGATCACATTATAGGTTTAATACAAGAAAATAAACCTAAATGATGTTGGAATCAAATTTCAAAACCACCCGGTTCTTTTCAAAACCAAAAGTTTTCAAAATTGCGCTTGAACCACTCGTTTCGAAATCACTAGTTTTCTTCAACGAAATCAAGTTTATTACGTTAAAGGTTTTTCGCCAAAATCCAGTCGTAGCCCTCCGTCATTTCATATAGGTAGCACCTAGTATTCGTGCTATGTTTGGTAGCAAACGTCAAGACATGGTGAACGATAGCTTAGTGATATTTATTTGTTGCAAAGAGATGCACTTGATCGAGACAGTCACACAGCTTTGTTGGCAAGTGTCAAGAGTTTGTGCGGATGGGTTCGAGTTAATCTAGGATAATGACAGGTTGAACTTGACTAGCGGTCTATGATTTGTTGGCAAGCGTCAAGGTCATAGATCGGTAGGGGTAAAAACTATATAGGGGGTTTCAAACATAAAGTAAATTTGCCAAATATGCGCATACCTTCTGGAGTGGTGATTTTGGTCGGCTTCCGTCAAACTTATCACGCGATGATAATTGGGTCCCGATTCCCACTGACTAGGTATTACTCCTCGGGAGATTTACTTTACAATTAGCTAACCTATTAGGTGTCTAGAAATTATTAACGAAGTTTCGCCTCTACGAAAACAGGGTTATTTAATTAGGTCCGTGCAAAAGCACGGGGAGCCTCTCTCGAAGTACCAGCAATGGCTTGACTGAACGGTTAACGAACTTGTAAGGTGTTAATAATCCCGACTAGTTCTCCTTTTAAGGCTTGAAGGAGAATTAGAGAAAAACAGTGGGAGCCATCCTACTTAGATAAAGGGATTAATCAATCTAATTTTGATAGAGTGCATGCTGAGTGTTTCTTTTCTCTGGCAGCGACCATGACCCGCTTTAAACTAAAACTCGTAAACCAAGTTGACCGAACCTTTTTACAAACCTGAATTTGTTTTGTCACGATTCACGATAGTCTCATATATCCATGCCACTCATGCTTTACCTTTTCTTTCTGCAGAACATTCCGTATCACTACGAAAATCCATATAAAATGTATAAAACCATCTCGTATAGTTACATACAAACTCTCAGAAATTTATTTCAGTTCGAGGATGGATCCCGGTTTTGGTGAAGTTGAATAGGATTATTCGGTTGTCTTTTCTTTTTACCTTCTCTCAGGTTGCGGAGCTTCTAGTATTAGGAGAGCACCTATTACGTTTATTGGACAGTCTTCTTTCAAAATTTAGGCTGGTGTCAAAAGGTAGGGAAAAAAGAAAACCAATTAGCCTAAGTATGGTGTACAGAAGGTAAGAAATAAAGACATATAAAGGGATTAGAGTAAGGGCAATGGAAATTGTAACTAATACCACGAGTCTGGTATTGGAAAAAGCATTACTAGGAATACTCGGCAATCCCCTCGAAACATTTTCATATTTCAGTTTTACTGTGCGGTGTTAATTGAAAACTGCTTTCCCAATTAGATTCTGATCCAAGTATGTATTTACTAGACTTGATTCTCATATCTGTATAACGTTACAAATGCTGAGTAGGAGTAGAATATTAGGAATTGGGTGAGTAGATCCTCAATATCAGAATTCTTTGTAATTGTAGGGTTCCTAGGCACACTAGTGAAGGTTCATAAAGCATCAAACATGCCCAAATAAAATTTTACATGTGCCAAACAACCCAAAGACGGGATCTTTGCTAGATTATTAGGGTTTAGCATGCAAGATGATATCTTTATAGCTAAGTGTTAGGGATTACTGTTAGTTATATGTATGCCCTAGAGGCCATTACTATACATAGGATGTATATTGTAGTGGATGCTGCGACATATATAGGGAGGACTTTCTTGCTCGACATGATAGTATGATATCTGGTTGATCTTTACCTTAACGTGTACACTGATTGTCTCCCTGTTACATGTTGGTAAAGCCCTTAGGATCTGTACTTGACTACCTGGACTATGATGCGGATCATACTAGTGGGGACATGGTAGTCCATAAGTACATCCTTCAAAGTCCCTAGTCGTGGGTGTATCGAGACGGGGCATCGATATACCAGAGTAGACTAGCGTATACCTTCTCGACCCATACAGATGGGCGATGGATGATCCCATATCCATTGGTGTTTGACATCAGAGATGATATACGGGTGCTCAGTGGAGACTGGGTACACTGGACGGACTCGCCGAGAACTCCCAGATGGTATTATACCTCACGTCAGATGGCAGTTCTCTGGTGACACTGATACAGAGTAGTCTGTTGACCCGAGATCGTCATAGAGTCTTGTGTGGTTCCCACTGTGCTTTGATTTCCATCTTACCACGTCCAAGAGGGCGTGCAAAACGGTGGTTTTTGGGTACAGTCCCGAGTTACATGGAGGCAATGAGCGATAGGAGGGGATTCGTCTCTCCCGGTATAGGGGGTTGATGTTGCGCTGTGTTCGATTGGCTATAACAGGAAATCCCTGGCCAGGGTTGCTGAGATTTACTGGTAAGTGTTACCAGTAGTTTCTCGAAGTGTTATAGACCTCATATCGACACGACTTATCGAGCTATTGGGGTCTGACGTTTACCACCCCTAGACGAGATATGCGACATATCGGACGATCAGACCGGACTGTACGGTAGTGTTACTGGTTGGATTCACAGGAGTGTGAGCGGGCTTGCTCGTCGATCTTCTGATCGCTCAATACCCGGGTGGCCGTTACGTTTAGCAGACCGCTTGCGGCTTGTGGGTGTTTGATATGATCATCACCTGCTGCCGGCGTATTGACGAGTCTTTAGAGTCCTACACAGAGGTTTCCTGGCTCAAGCGAAACGAAATAGGAGCGCATATGAGATATGTGCGGGACCGAGAATAATGCGTGTATGTGATACCGTATTTCATTCTCGCGATGAATGTATCGATTGGTTGTATGCGATATAACCTAGTTATCGAATCAAGGGTTGATTCGATAAGCCGATACATTGGATACTAGTCGGTTATATACGATATGACCGGATCATTGAATCAAGTGTTGATTTAATGATTTAATGCATAATTATATATTAGATATATTACTTTGCATTAACTAGTATTGGTTCACTTTAAATGGATTTTCTCGCTCGGATGTGCACATTGTATATGTGATATACTTTTTGTACACTTGATTGTATCATGTTTGATGATACATGCTCACTAGGGTTTGTGTAAAGATCAAACCATGGTTACATGATTATGGTTAGGGTTTTGTTTTATTCACTTATTTATTTATCCATTTCTTTTTGGAAAATAATTTGCATAAAGAGAAAATGGTGGCTTTCTTTGTTTGTACATTGAAGCTTTGACCTTGTGACCATTTTGTCTTGATGCTTAACCCTAACCCTTCATTCTAACCATGGTTTATTCTCTACAACAAACTATGGTTGCTAAATGATAAGTATTCATTTATTTTCCTTTTTGAAAAATACTTATGATAACTTATCATCTTCTTCCTCTTCTTCTTCTTCATGAAGAAACCTTACTTCATCAATGGTGGATTGATGAAACAAGTGAGAAATCCAATTCTAAAGTCTACCCACTTCCTATTTCTTCATCCTCTACCTCTTGCCAAGTAGTAGAGTGTGTTCTCTTCACAAGTTTTTGGACTTGGTGAAGTTGGAGCTTGATCTAGCGATGCCTCGACGTAGATCATCTTCGGCACGGACATCGACGATCTAGCTCGCCATTTCTCCGACGAAGCCGACGCTAGAGCCCGGGAATTCATTTGGACAGCGAGGGGACTTCGTTGCGGAGCTATGGAGGTGGAGCACCGGATCTACAAAGGTTGTATTTCCGTTTCCTTATAGTTAAAGTTGTTAACTAGTTATCTTTTCGCCTAGAATTCTAGCCAACGATCCGTTCTAGGGTTTCTCGGCACCGTTTAAATTTGAAATTGGCATGGTTGATGCCTTGTGAGACCTCATTAGGGTGCCTAGGAACCCTACAATTACAACCTTTGTAGTCCGCTCCTTCGCTTCACAAGCTCCGAGTAGAAGTCCCTTCGCCGCAATCCACGATCTCCCGGACTCAAGAGAGGCTCCACGACTCGAACGATCCATGCTAGCTTGAAGTGTTCCGATTCTCCGATGATCTACGTCGAAGTTGCGCTATAACCCAAGTTTTCTCACTCTAAAGAGATGAACACCCTAATCTAATGGGCTAGATTAGATGATGATGATGGAGTAGTATTTATGCTATCTTTTTAATTCACTTTCTCACAATAAATCATCACATAAGGAATTTCTAGTGAGCTCTCTCTTTTAAAAACTAAAGAGAGAAGAAGATGATAATGAAAAGAATAATCCTTTTGTGATGAATAGAACTAAAGAATATATGATTCATTATTGAACCATGGTCAAGGATGAGAGGCTAAAACTTTGTAGAGAATAAACTAGAGTTAGGGTTTGGTTAGGTTAAGGATAAGTATCAACCATAATATCTTAACCAAGACAAAAGGAAAAGCTTCTAGAATGTGCAAGAAGAAGCTAACCCTAATCAAACCCTAATCCCATTTAATCATCCTTAAACATGTTTAATAATAAATCATATCATGTCATAATAATATATATCACATATATATTATATATTTGCAACAAAAGAAAATAATACATTTAACATATATCGCATATATATCAATGTATTAATCCGGTGAGAAAATGAAATAATAAAGCGAGCCAATATTAGATAATGTAATACAATATATTATATATATTATTATACATTAAATCATCGAATCAACACTTGATCCAACGATCCGGCTATATCGAATATAACCGGCTAATATATCATGTACCGATTCATCGAATCAACACTTGATCCGATATCCCGATTCATATCTAAATATCTTGAGAATATAATACGGTATCTCATATCGCATTATCCTCGGTCCTGCACATATCACATATGTGCCTCTACTCCGTTTCGCCCGAGCCAAGAAACCTCTGTGTAGGACTCTAAAGAATTGTCAATACGCCGGTAGCAGGTGATGATCATACCAAACACCCACAAGCTGCAAGTGGTCAGCTAAACGTAACAGCCACCCAGGTATTGAGCGATCAGAAGATCAACAAGCTAGCCTGTCCGTTCTCCTGTGAATCCAATCAGTAACACTCCCGTACAGTCCGATCTGTTCGTCTGATATATTGCATATCAAGTCTAGGGGTGGTATACGTCAGACCCCAGTAACCGATAAGTCGTGTCGATGTGAGGCTCATAACAGGTCGAGAAACTACTGGTAACACTTATCAGTATATCTCTATATCTGGCCAGGGACTTCCAGTTATAGCCAATCGAACACAGCACAACATCAACTCCCTATACCGGGAGAGACGAATCCCCTCCTATCGCTCATTGCCTCCATGTGATTCGGGACTGTACCCAAAAGCCACCGTTTTGCACGTCCTCTTGGACGTGGTAAGGTGGAAATCAAAGCACAGTAGGAATCACACAAGACTCTATGATGATCTCGGGTCTACAGACTACCCTGTACTAGTGTCACCGGAGAACTGCCATCTGACATGTGGTATATCACCAACTGGGAGTTCTCGGCGAGTCCGTCCAGTGTACCCAGTCTCCACTGAGCACCCGTACACCATCCTTGATGTCAAACACCGATAGATATGTGATCATCCATCGCCCATCATATGGGTCAAGATGCGTATACGCTAGTCTACTTTGGTGTATCAATGCCCTGTCTCGATATACCCTCGACTAGGAACATTTATAGGATGTACTCATCGACTACCGTGGCCCCACTAGTATGATCTCATCATAATCCCAGTAGTCGAGTACAGATCCTAAGGGCTTTATCAACATGTGAGAGAAAGACAGTAAACCAATACAAGTCAACATGTTAAGATAAAGTGAAACCAAATAGCATACTATCATGACGAGCAAGAAAGTCCTCTCTGTATATATCCAAGCATCCATCATAATATACATCATATGTACAACAATGGCCTCTAGGGCATATACATAACTAACAATAATCGGTAATTTTTTAGGAAATCACCTGGGTTTTGCCTAACAACAAATATTTGGTTTTGAATATCCGTTATGCACTAATTTCAAACTGATATATCTGTACGTTTATTTTATAAATTGAGATATAACCTTTTGAAATTATGTTTATAGCATTTATTTTTATCAGTTGATTAGGTAAGTCGCATTTAATAACGGTATAATTCTTCTTAACCATACTATAGTTTTCAACCTACGACACACATGGTTTGAGTTATTGAACTCAGATGACTTATACAAAGTATTGTATGTTGTCCGATGTCCATTAGGACAAGGAGTTGGTACTCGTATTATATTCCGTTACTTATGACTTCTCTGGTTTTAGACACGCATTCGTTGAAATACAATGTCCAAATTTTGAGAAGTTATATGTATAAGAATAAAGTAGAGAACCATACGTTGGAAGAATCAGGATTCTTCGAGATGATCGAAGATGTAGATGTTTATACTAGATATTCCGTTGTAAATAATATATTTGAGAACTTGTTTCTCTTTCAGGTTACTCATCTATGAGTTCGCTCCTTGATGAGTAATGCTTCATGTCCTCCTTCCATTTATTCGATATGCACTGGAAACAGCTGCATAATCTGGTTCCAATTAAATTAGTGCTTTTGTTTCTGTATTGGATATATAATGGATTCATAACTTAACAATGTTAAGATATATGGAGTTGTCCAACTTATGCTTAAAACCAGAATCCGGATAAACTCAAGGTGTGTTTTCGGTAATGGCAGTTTGTGGGTTATCCCGGACTTAGACGAAAGTTAACATTCTACCATTTGTAGGATCAATAGTTATATTGTTCTTGATTCGCCACCTTTTTAGTAAAATGGGTTCTTTTCAGAAAACATTAGGGAGATTATGGTAGTACTGGAAGTGATTCCAGAACCACAAACGGTTACTGAATATTTAGTAAAAATTCAATTGGATTCGATAATCCATTAGCCACTCAGTTGATTTAGTGGATAACCTCAGCCATCCGAAAGGTACTTCGGTCTCCTCAAAGACAGTGACAGAGAGGTTTTGATGACCCAAGTTTATCACTACTGCTGTCCTAAACTATGAGATCTGGCAGGTGGATGACTATAACGTCATTCTAAAATGAATTTAGAAGTGCACGTGTATATGAAAGGGTAGTTGTAGTCAGTGGGAATAGCGGAAGCGTGGTAGGTAAGCTGCTTATGTCTATTTATAGACTAAAGCAAGGGAAGCGTAGATGAGTCATCTATTCTTGATGCGACAGTTATAGTGTTCGACTTCATCAAGAATAACAGATAGACCTGATAAGAAGGTTAGGTAGGGAATATTGTCCTGGTTTTTTGGATGACATACTCCTGATAGGAAGTATTGTTCCTATACTATGATCGGTTAAACTGTGGTTGTCACAAATATTTCTTCACAAAGAATCTGGATAAAATATCATATATTCTGATGACTAGATTAATGGTTTTAGATTTAGATTTGGGAAGTGTCCCAATTCGGGTATTTTAACACTATTCTAAAGTATTTTAGAATGGAGACTCCTAGCGTGGTGGTGTACCCGCAGGTAATGGAGTAACCCTCTCTGAAGAGATATCTTCTGAACTGATGTAGAGAGGGATTTGCATGATTGACATATCGCTTGCTTAGGCAATTGGTCAATTATGAGATGTCCAATACCATACTAGATATTGCTTTTGCACTAGTTGCAATAAGCAGATATTAATCCAATCCTGGAGAAACATTGGGAATCACTTATGAACATGAGAGAATGTTCTTGGTATATGGTAATGACAACCTCCTTCAGGAGGCGATTATCATTTCAGGCTTTCAAGGTGACCTGGATGACAGAGTGGCCGTCAGAGTAAAAGTTTACCCTCTTCTGAGGGGCAGTATGTTGGACAGTGATCTAAGCGGATACTAAGGTAGGCATGGCTCAGGTACTGATTAAATTCAGTGGAAGATACAGTCTAAGAAGTTTGTTGGATTTGGATTTCATTTATGAACTTTGTCCTATTAGATATTCAGACAAGTTCTAAGACATGTGTTGCTCATTTCGGGAAATAGTCATTCTCCGCGAAGTTGAGATATAGAGAGATAAAAATAGAAACATTGGAGCGGGTCTACTTACTGAGGCTGTTTTTCGAATACGAATGTTTTGCAAACATGATTTGCGAAACTGACTAGTAGAGAAGTTGGGTGTTCGGCATCACACAGGCTGTGAGTATGCGACACTGCAATAATTAGTCTTAAGTGCAAGTGAGAGATTGTTGGTTATAGTGCCCTCAAGGCAATTATTGTAATCGCAGGCAGGCGATTATGATGATTGAAGGAGGACCCATACGGGTAGAACGGTCTTATTCGAGATGATAATATGCTATCTGATTTGACTTTATTATGTACATGTATTATGTGGTATTACGGATCACTATTACATGTTGATAGAGCCCATAGGATTCTTGCTTGACTACCAAGGTTATGATGACATTATACAATTGAGGCCGTGTAGTCTATAAGCAAATCCTGAAATGTCTCTAGTCGTTGGAATATCGAGACCGGGTATCGATATTTCAGAGTAGATTAGTGTATATGTTTCTTGATCCCGACGAGGGGCGATGGCCGGTCTTACAGCTATTGGTGTTAGTCACCAAAGATTGTATACATATGCTTATTGGGTTATGAGTTACACTGGACGGACTCACCAGGAACATGCTAGATGGTATTATAGCTATTGTCAGGGAGCAGTTCAGTTCTCTGGTGACATGAGTACAGGTTAGTCTGTTGACTAAGGTCACCATTTGTCTCGTGTGAGTTCACTGTGCTTTGATTACTATCCTACCATGGCTCTACTGAGACGTGCAAACATGTTTTAGTTAAGTACAGTCCCGAGCCACCTGGAGGCAGTGAGCGGATCTCAAGGATCCGTGTCTCCCGGTATTGGGGGTAGATGTCACGTAGTGCACGGGTGACTATTACCAGAAATTCTTAGCCAAGGTGGATGAGATTTACTGATTTGGACCAGCAGTTTCTCTATAAGTAATGGGCTTCACTCCGACATGACTTATCGCGTTATTAGGGGTCTGATTTTATCCATCCCCAAGACCCGATATGCGATACTCTTAAACGAACAGATCGGACTGTACGGAGACTGTCACTTTTAGGCTCAGTAAGGATACGAACAAGTTTGCTTGTCGACTTTTCTTTCGTTCAATATCTGGGTAGCCGTTACGTACAGCTAATACCGCTAATGTGATTGTGGTTAAACCCACTGTCAGCGTATTATTGAGTCTTTAGAGTCCCACACAGAGTGTTTCCCAGCTCAGGTGAAACGATGTAGTGTACGTATTTTGATACGTACTTAGCTTCGATTAAATACGTGTTTTTGTACACGTACTTTTAATCGGATATTTTGTCAATACTAGCTGGTTTAAAAGATAGCCAGATTATCTCATTTGGATAAAAAAAAGCTAGTATTATATCTCTCTTTTTAGTATCTCTTTCTTTGTATTTGCATTTTGACAGAATACTGTATTTATACGAATACGGGTATTTGTACAAATATGTGTATTTGTGTCTTAATATAAATACGGGTATTCGTATTTTATACGAATACGGGTGTATGTATTTTGATACGAATACGGGTGTATGTATTTGTAGCATATACTTGTATTAGTGTATGTATGTGTGTGTGTCTATGTATATGTGTACATATGACATGGCTTGTGTTTTCTTATTCTTTCTTTCTTGCTCAAAGTGGAAGTGTGGACTTGTGACTCACACTGGTGAGTCACATTTCCATCCATTTCACACTTTAAAATGAAAAGAAAGAAAAAGAAAAAGATGATGGATTTTGTAGTAGCCATGCTTGCTTTATCTTCACCCTTGGTTTCTTCCTCTTGATTTTTGAAACTTGAGAAAAAAAAAGAAAAGAGAGAAAATATAGAGACTAGCCACCACTATATCCTAGTGATAAATTCTTAGCAAGTTTTGATCACTAGTTGCTTCACTTTGTTATTTTAGTGTGAAGCGTTTGGGTTTCTTCAGGTCGATTATCTTCGACAAGGAAGACCGACTCCCAAGCTCGTTCCCGGTGGACCTAGGAGTTAAAGAAATAGAAAGAAGACGAAAGACATGGCTACAAATGTAGCTAACACCTATCCGAGTAGCTAAACTCCTTTGTTTACAATTTTAGTGTTTAGATTTGATCCTAGGTCGTAGAGTTCGTGCTCTTAATTTGAAAATTTATGTTTTGTATTTCGCATTGGCCGCAAGTTAGCGGCATGGGTACGAGCACGAGCGTCTACTAACAAATGCAGTATAATATCATGATCGCTCGTTTAGCGGACCCCCACAACCCTACGTTTCCTAAACAGCTAATAAAGATTTTTTTCATTTATTTGTAGAATAATTAATTATATTTATAGTAATTATATTTTGATTATTACTATGAGATTACCATGATCAAATAGCTAAGGTACTCTTTTTTTACCATTTATTTGGGTCTACAATTATCGTGATCAAATAGCCATGTTTTCTGGATGGTTGACGTGTTATACACACATTATATACATATATATACATATATATATATATATATATACGCACACTACTATGAAGTAGAGTAGTATTTATTTATTAAGAAATAAGAATGAATGACTTTATTTCCAAAGAAGGATAAAATAGTGAGTGTTGGAGTTGGGGTGCTGACGCTTGCACAAGTTACCTATACGTGAAATTCTGTAGTGTTTTATATTTTTAGGGTTACAGATACAAGCGAGGCAGATCTTTTAGTGTAATATTGGTTGGAGTTTGTTCGAATACTCATATTGTACACGGGTTTTTTTATATGTAATCATGGTTGTTACGGCCACGGCGAATCACGGTGGTAGTGAACCGCCAGGACGCCATGGCGACACGGCGTTCGCCATGGCATCCGTACGATGACAAATCGTTCACAATGTGCTACATTAATTTTATATATATTTATAGTTGTATACCTAATATATAATTACAAAAACTATAGAATACCATCAAGCACACAGCCATATCATCATTTAACCATCAAACATAAAATATTTTATCAAATTAGGATATTATTAGTTTATAACGATGGGAATCACTTGGGATATTTGGAGGGAACGTAATGCAAGATTTTTCTAGGGAAAGAATAAATACTTATATGATGTTTATCAAATTTCAAACTCGATTCTTAGTTGGTCTCATATATATGTAGACAAGGCAAAACTTAAAATAAGAAAGATGAATCATGGCGATAGTGAACCCCTGCGACGCCATGACAACTGTATGTAATTAGATGCTAAGTAGAGGTGTAATAACAAAATGATATTGCCTATATAAAAAAGAGGATTAGGATTAGTTCTATCCATCCATTATATTTTCATAAAATATTTTCTCTTAATCCTCTCGCCTAATAATCTTTTCATGGTATCAAAGCACATCTGAACCATTCATTTCTTCAAGATCTAATATCAACCATTCATTACACATCAACCACCTAATCCTAACCCTACCCACAGCCGCCGCTCGAGACTTATCACCACCTCGAGACTCGCCACCACCTCACCGGAGTTTGTCGACCTCACCTGAGTCTCCTTGGAGCCTCGCCTGAGCATCTTGACCCCCATCGACCTCCTCCAACTCTAATCGATGGCTGTCCAAGCTTGAAGACGATTGATCTCAACATGGAAGTCATCGATCTCCACTTGGAAGACCTCGTTGGCTGTTGCTTGAGTTCCTTAGCCTCACTGGAGCTTGCCTGAGTTCATCGACCTCACCTGAGCTTCTCTTCGACCAATTTCGACTCAGATTCGACCTTGACGAGCATCTACATCAGATCTGAAGCATCAAGTTGCAGTTTCTTGGGTTTTGGAGCTCGATTCCCGCCTTTACGTGATCGATTCCAGCCATCGATGATTTGTTTGATCGATTACAGCCATTAAGTGCTCGGTTTGGGGTATTTGGAGTTCGAATTTGGTCTTTAGGGTTCTTTTTTTGTGACTGCTACACTAACCCAAGCCCAATAATGGACTTGAGGTAGTGTCTTAATAATTTTTTAAGGTTTTGATGTCTATTTTTGCTGTGTTGGTGTATTGATTGCATTATCAGAGTTTTTGGAGATAGATCGCCACGATTGAGTTGATTTGTGGGTGTTGTGTTGTGGATCGGATCTTGGAAGATCGGATCTTGGAAGATCAATCATGATGGAATCTTTGCGATTCCTTTCTTTGTTTGATTGGAGCTTGTTCTTGTTTGAGGAGTGGTTCTTGGATTCTTGAAAATGGAGCAAATCTGAGAGCAAGCAGATTTCTTCCACCGATATCTTAGCCACAAAGATGGTCGATTTTATTAAAGTTATTTTTAAAGTAGAATAGAGTTTTAAAGTTAGAGAAGAGTTGGAGGAGTGATGGTCTTTTACATATGGGCTTTAATGATAAGTGGTTCCATCAATAAGACTCAAGCCTTGTTGAGGTGTGACCCATTTTATATTTTATACCCATGCGTTTCTTTTGTTGTTTCCAATACGGGACTATCTTTAAAATCTCATCATTTATTTTTTTACTTTCAACACTCCTGACGTGCAACCATCACTCTTTTTTGGGTGTGGTTGTCACGTGGAAAGTACAATACTTGGTAGTATTGTTGAGTCGAGTTTGGATCGAGCCATTGGCTCCATACCATAATAAAGTTATTTTTAAAGTAGAGTAGAGTTTTAAACTTACAGAAGAGTTGGAGGAGTGATAGTCTTTTACACACGGGCTTTTAATATAAGTGGGTTCCATCAATAAGACTCGAGCGTTGTTGAGGTGTGACCCATTTTATATTTTATACCCATGCGTTTCTTTTTTTATTTTTAATGTGGGACTATCTTTAAAGTCCCATCATTTTTTTTTTTACTTTCGACGAATTTCAAACTTGATGATCAGAATTTTCATAGTTGGAAGCTCATGTTGGAGCGTTATTTCAAAGGGAGGAGAAAGAGCGATTACTTGACAAAGCCTCCCCCTGATCTGATTACCGCTGATTGGGAGGCGAATGATGCACAGCTTAGTCACTTCATACTTAGCTCGATGGAGTGACAGATCATGGATGTGCTTGTCCACTTGGGATCCATGAAGGCAATTTGGGATCAGCTCTATGAGCTTTATTCTTCGCAGCAGAGCCTTTCTAAGGCCTATAATTTGGTTCATCAGTTATACTAGATTCAGCAAGGAACTCGCTCACTGCATTAGTATTACTCATAGTTTCGACGTCTTGCCCAACTGGTCTTGGAGTTGTCCCCAATTACTAGTGACGTGGAGATGATGAGGCAACATGAGGCCTTTCTAGTGATCATTTTTCTTAGTGGGCTATGACCCGAATATTAGTCTGCACGTTCGGCCTTACTTGGGAAGACGGATATTACTCTTGCGGCCACTTATCACACGCTCCAGATATTTCAGTCGGAGATTACCGATGAGCGGCCTGCATCTGGTGAGCACATTGCTCTTATCAGGCCGGAGAGTTCTCCCACCTATTACTCTCCACGGGGGAGAAGGGAGTAGGTCGTGGAGGGGTAGAGCCGGAGGCAGAGGCCGAGGAGAGTCGTTTTTGTGACTGCTGCCATCAAGAGGGACATATTTGCAGTACCTGCTCGAAGTTGAATAGGAGGCCTCCTAGTCGTGCTGCGCGTGCATATGTTGGGACCTCATCTTCTGCATCCTCCACTACTTCGACAGACTCAACGTCATCCAAGAGTTCCGTCAAGTCTATAGAGGAGGAGATTGCTCGATTGAGGCTTCTTGTGACCTTGTCTGCTTTTAGTAACTAGACTGGATTGACTACACCTTGGGTTTCAACTGTGACCATATTAGGTATTTCGAAAGGTAACCATTCAGCTTTTATTGCTTTGACTTCTATATGTCGTCCCTGGACGATCGATACAAGTGTGACGGATCATATGAGAGGAGAGAAGGGAATATTGTCCTCATATAGGCTAAGGCCTGGGTGTACCCCAGCGACCTTAGCAAACGACATCACCTCTGCTATAGAGGGAGTAGGGTCTGTTCGTGCAATATCACAGTTACCTTTCTCTATTGTCTTATACTTGCCTGGTTTTCCTTTCAACTTACTTTCTATTAGCTAATTGGTTCGAGATTTGGATCGTGACAACTTTTTTTCTTGTTGCTGTGTTTTTCAGGAGGTTGGGACAAGGCGGACGATTGACACATGGACTGAGATTGATAGGTTGTACCATCTCGATGAACATCTGCGCCTTATAGTCTGCCCAACATTATTCACATCTGCCTTTGATGCCTATTGTCGATTTGGTCACCCTTCTCTGCGGACCTTGATGATTGTTCCCTCTTTTGGTACTTTGTCTAGTTTAGAGTGTCTTGTGAGTTGAGTAAGTATTATCGCTCTAACTATCCATCTCGTATCAATAAGAGAGCCGAAAAACTTTTTGGTTTAGTACATTCTGATGTTTGGGGATCATGTCTTATTGTTGCCCAAGGAGGCTTTCGCTACTTTGTGACTTTTATTGATGATTTTTCTCGAGTCTCGTTATATTTTGTGAAATCTAGAAATGAAGTATTTTCTCATTTCCGGATCTTTTGTTTTGAAGTTCAGACTTAATTTGGGATCACTGTTGGTACCTTAAGGAGTGATAATGTTAAGGAGTATTTTAGTATACCCTTTAGGGAGTATATGGAGAAACTTGGTATTATTCATGTCTTGTACTTAAACTCCCCAACAAAATGGGGGTGGAAGAAAGGAAGATTTGTCATTTGTTAGAGTTTACTTGTACCCTTTTGTTTCATATATGAGCGCCTAAATCGTTTTGGGGATGCACTTCTTACTGCTAATTATTTGATCAATCGTATTCCTTCCTCTGTCCTAGATGGACATAGTTCTCATTCTATATTGTTTCCTTCGGTGGTCTATTTTCCTATTCCATCGCGGGTCTTTGGGTGTCTGTTTTGTCCATGATATACAAGCTGGGGGATCTAAACTGGACCCCAATGCTATTAAGTGTGTTTTTCTTGTGTACTCTTGGACTCAAAAGGGATATCGTTGTTATTGTTCTGGATTCTGCCGTCAATTTATATCGACCGACGTGACTTTTCATGAGTCCACCTCATACTTTTCTACATCTCACATTTTTGTAAATATGGACAGTGACTTTCTTTTAGATATCTCATATCTTCTGTCACCAGAGAGCACCCTTTCTGAGTCGGTTGATTCTCTACCTCCCGTGTTGGAGGTCATCCGTACTGTTTTTATTGACCCACCTCCCACCCTTGATTTCCCACTGTTGGGTCCTACACCACCGGTTATAAGGGTGTATGCTCGTCGAGCCCATATAGCTCCTGAACCTCAGACTCCTGCTGCTGATCTCCCAGAGTCTCAAGCTCCGCGGAAGACTGGCATTGATCTCCCTATTGTCTTACGGAAAGCACCCGAAGCTGTACTTCTCATCCTATAGCTCATCATGTGGCGACTTCTTATTTTTCTTCAGCATATCGGGCGTTTCTTTCCTCCCTCGACAATCATGCTTTACTTAAGTCCCTCTCCGATGCTTTATCTCATAAAAGGTGGACCGATATTATGATTGATGGGATGCTCGCCCTAGAACAGAATCTGACTTGGGATTTGGTTTCTCTTCCGACTGGAAAGAAGGCGGAAGGGTTCTGCTGAGCATACATTATGAAGGTTCATCCTGATAGAACCATTTCCCGCTTAAAAGTATGTTTAGTTGCTAAAGGTTATTCGCAGACTTATGAGATTGATTATGAGGATACTTTTTCTCCTGTGGAAAGATGATCTCTATTTGTCTATTTATGTCTTTTGCGGCTACTCATCATTGGTCGTTGCATCAGCTTAATGTGAAAAATGCGTTTCTCCATGGGTACTTGGTAGAGGAGGTCCATATGGAGCAACCATCTGGTTTTGTTGCTCAAGGGGAGTTTTGCTTAGTTTGTCGATTGAAGAAATCATTGTATGGTTTGAAACAGTCTCAACGAGCATGGTTTGAGAAATTTACTGAGGTGGTTATTTCGTTTGATCTCAGACGGTGTGCCCATGACCATTCAGTGTTCTACCGTAATAACAACAATGGCCTTCGCATTCTATTAGTAGTATATGTTGATGACATAGTGATTACTGATGATGAGGTGGCTGACGATGATGTGGCTGGTATTGTACAACTTAAGTACCACCTTCAAACAAAATTTCAGACAAGGACCTTGGAAGGCTTAAATATTTTTTTGGGTATCGAGCTTGCTTGATCGAAAGAGGGCATCTATATCTCACGGTGAAAGTATGTGCTTGATATGCTTACTGAAGTTAGGATGTTATGGTGCAGACCCATAGAGGCTCTAATGGATCCTAATACTAAGCTGCTTTCGGGACAAGATGATTTGTTTGAAGATCCTGGAAGACACCGATGATTGGTTTATAAGCTGAATTACCTCACCGTCACCCAACCTGATATTGCATATCCTGTTAGCGTTGTGAGCCAATTCATGGCCGATTCTCGAGTTGCTCATTGTGATGCGGTGATTCGGATACTTCAATATTTGAAGAATGCTCCAGAGAAGGGTCTACTGTATTCAGATCATGGATATTCTCGGATAGCAGTATCCACTGATGCAGATTGGGCTAGGTCTCTGTCTGATCGTAGATCTACTGTATGATACTGTGTGTTTGTAGGAGGTAACTTGGTCTTCTGGAAGAGTAAGAAGCCGAGCGTAGTGTCTCGTTATAGTGCTGAGTCAGAATACCGAGCCATGACGAATACTACCTGTGAGCTTGTATGGATCCGCTTTCTGCTTGGAGAGCTTGGGTTTGAGTCCACTTTTTTTATGCGGCTATATTGTGATAATAAAGCTGCAATCTATATTGCCTCTAATCCTGTATTCTATGAGCGAACGAAACACATTGAGATTGATTGCCACTTTATGAGGGAGAAACTTGAAGATGAGATCATCGACAATTACTATGTTCAAGCTGCTCATCAATTGACATATTTATTCACAAAACCTTTGAGAAGGAATATAGTGCATTTTATTTGTAACAAGCTGTGCATGTATGATATGTATGCTCCAGCTTGAAAAGGAGTGTTAGAATACTCATATTGTACACGGGTTTTGTATATGTAATTAGGTGCTAAGTATGTGTGTAATAGCAAAATGGTATTGTTTATATAAAAAGAAGGATTAGGATTAGTCCAATTTATTCATTATATTTCCCTAAAACATTTTCTCCCTTAATCCTCTCTCTCTCTCTCTCCCTCCCTCCCTCCCCCTAATAATAATCTTTCAAGAGTTGATTAATTCTTCTAGCTTTGAACTTTTGGGTTATTTGCGCATAACCCCGCTATAGTTTTTCTTCCATAGAACCATTACCCCCTAACCGACTTATTTGCGGAAACATCCTCTCAGATTCAAAATCCGCTTTGATTATATATCTCCAAGTAATTCATTTTATAGAAAATGGCCGTCTAATTTAAGTAGAGTGTTTTTTAGGGGTTTGGTTGATGAGCAGAGGCGGTGTATGCATTAATATGTCATTTAAGGAGGTTATAGATGCTGCACAGGATACACTATATGGGGTTTTGTGCAACCAACCCTTAAAGGTTTTGGACAGATGATATTTAGGGCCTGTTTGGTTGCAGGATTATGGGTTGGATTTGGATTTTGGATTGTGGAATCCTAGGATTCCACAATTTTGTGTTTGGTTGCAGGATTAGGATTTCTAGGATTCCTTTGTTTTATATGGGGGGCCCACCACAAAAGAAGGATTCATGAATCCTAAAAATTTTCATGGATTCTCAAGGATTTGGCACTATTCATTGTACTTTTAGATGGGGGCCCATACACTTTATTTATTTAACAATCATCTCTCTCTCTATCTCTCTCTAAAATCCTCAAATCCAAATCCTATTTTTTTTTCCAACAACCAAACAAAGATTACAAGGATCTACAAATCCAGATCTACAAATCCAAAACCAACCAAACAACAAATTACCAAATCCAGAAATTTCAACCGTACTATTTTTGGAATCCAAATTCCATAATCCTGCAACCAAACAGCCCCTTAGAGGCTTGTAGTTGCACATCGAATCCTGGCTAATAATCTTTTTTCATTCTGCAGACCACAGTAACCTTTCTGTAGCACTTGAGAGAGAGAGAGAACTAAGCTGTTTGGTTTCGCTTCTTGGCTTTGGATTGTGTGATACCCTCTAACTGTGGATAGCTTGTATTGCCTTTAATCAGTGCAATAAGTCAAGTCAGCGCATTGGTGCACTATCAAATCCAATGGGCCTCGCTTCCTTTTGGAAGTTTCCTTTATTCGCTGTATTTGTTTGGGATAGTTGCGCCCTTTCATAATTCACTGACGAAATGACTAGTTCGATAGTCTTTGTTTAATTCTGATCTTTCTCAAGATTCTGTAACCTTTTCTACAACAATATTTCAGCAGCCTAAACCGGAGCTTTAGGCTCAAACTGACATGCATGTTGACAAAATAAATGGATGGACTATTTAGCAATTTTTTTCGAGGAGTATTTGCGGAAAAAATAAATATTAGCCGTGTTGAGGAGTATTGACAGAGGAGATGTTGAAGCAATTTCTTTTGAAGTACTGAATCCAATGTATGACACAGTTGAGCTCGCCTTTACGGCGGAAGATGTCATTGAGGGTAAAATTACATATGTTTCCCTGTTAGAAGCGATATTGCCATGAGATTTGTGAAATTATGCTATATCATATTCTTATGAGTCTCCTTGAATTAAAAGATACTTTCCCCCCACAACATTTTCACACATTTAATTTCCTTAAACAAATTCCTGAAGATCTTGTGCAACATGTACTGCCTCCTTGCTCTCTCCTTTACATCCTTCAACCTCCTCAACTTGATCCTTCCACTTGTAATTTTGCATTTTGTACTCATGCCTGCTTGCAAAGCACAAAAACACGATAAAATTAATCACCCCAAGCATTACAAGCATCCAGTAGAAGTTATCCAACCTCCCCTTGTTCAAATTGTTCTTGATCCAACCACCATTAGTAGCCTTATCAACAAGAGAAACCAACAAGCTGCTCAAAAAGAAGCCCAAGGCCACTGTAGTAAGAAATAGGCCGGTGCTCATCGACTTCATCCTCTCTGGTGCTTCTCTAATGAAAAACTCAAGTTGCCCAACATAAGCAAAGGCCTCCCCTGTCCCCACAAGGAAATATTGTGGCACGAGCCAAAACACGCTAATCTGTAGATTATCTCTTACTAAATGCCCCCTTCTCTTTTTCTCAACTATTGCAGATGCAACCATTGCGAGCATTGAGAATATGAGCCCGATCGCGACCCTTTGAAGACTGCTCATGCCTTGGACGTTATGCGTGAATTTTCGTGCGATCGGCACGAGAAACTTTTCGTTTAAGGAGGTGACGAGGAGAATCGTGATGAAGAGGAAGAAGGAGAGTGATCCCGAGGGGAAAACGAAGGAGCCGATGTTGCGGTTCATGTAAGTGGCTTGCTCAACTGAGAAAGTGGTCATCTGGGAGTATACAGTCCAAAACAGGATGCATGTTGACCAAATTGGGAGCAATTTGAGTATCATTTTCACTTCTTCTACTTGAGTTACAGTTGATACCGTTCTCATGTCAGGTTTTGAATTGGAAGCATCTTGGTTGGGTGTTGCAGGTATTATTGCTGCCTTGTCTAAAAACCTGCATGTGGAAAATGTTTGTACTTGTCAAAATCTTTCTTTATATGTTGTTGAACACATTGAAGCAACATATATATTTTAAAATTTCTTTTTGATTCAAACTTACCGCCTGTATATATCACCTTAGCCCTTTACTGTTTTTTCTTTCTTTCTTTCCGTTTTTGAAATAATAGGATGTAACCAGCTACGAGCAAGCCTCGAACCCTAGATATCATGATCAACTATAAAGAGTTTTTACCATCTGACTAAACTTATGTTGACCTCGCCCTGTTGTGTAAGTTCAGAATCATACTCGGGTTTTAAATTGGGCTTTGATAAGACTTGAGTCGGGCGCAAAAGGCAGGCCCAACAAATTAAATGTTAGACTGGATTGGTTTTCTTATTTCTTGTTATTATTATTATTTTTTTCTTGCCTTTCTAGCAGAAAACCTACAACCCTAATGACATTATTTTTGTTTATTATTTTAAAATGGCCCTGAATTGATGTCGTCTTTGTGTTCATGGTTAACTAACCACAGACCGGTGCAGGTATTTCCAAAATTAGAGCGGTTTACTAATTGTCCATAAGTGAATGGGGGTTTCTCGAGTAAAAGTGGTCGATAAATTGTTTCCCAGAATATTCTCAGGACCATATGACTGATATACTCATATATGATTGATACAGACAAGCAGTTAAAAGGGAAATGATGAAGGAGCAAGTTCATAGTCCCTGTTCATAATAAAGAAAGCTACAGTTAAATAGATTCGTATCACATGATTCTCAAGTGGGGCCACCCCAGACTGTTCTGGCTCGTACCAAAGTGGGGCCCACCCCAAAGCGCTCTCTCTCTCTCTCTCTCCAATCATTTTTTCCTGCCTTGTAGATGTTGGCAGCCTTTCATACATAAGGACCCATTAGATTTAAATCTTTTTAGGGGACCTTTTTCGTGGCTGTTGCTGGCCTTCCCATTTAAAGAGGCTATTGATTTTGCATACATTATTTACTGTCTTATTGCTTTCTTTAATTAGTTGCAGTTTCAAATATATATATATTAAAAATTCTATTTTCCGCCGGCGCTCCTATCTCACCACCACCGTCTCAACACAATGATATGAAAAGCCCTTTTAGAAAGAGACTCGTCTTAGACTCCTGCTAGGATGCTGATAGCGTACAAGGACCGGTAGTTAATGTTGAGCTCATGGCCATGACGTGCAACATCCTTTTCTTTCTTTGTTAAGGGCTTTAATATATATAAAATCAAAGTTTGCCGGATGGCATATTATGATTTTGTAATTTGTTATTAGTTTCCAATTGGCATCCCTTGTTCTTTTAGTTGAAACTATTGTGGGGTTAAGGGTTTGTCTAAGATGTTAGATTTTTTCCCTCCAAAAGAAAAAATCTTCAATGTAATGGATTATTTGTGTCCGATCATGAGACAGAGAGAAGTGGGATTATATAATCTATAAAGTTCTTTGAAAGATGTATGATAATATCCATCTCTTTCTCCCTTCTCGGTGCATTGCATTTGCCATGCTGAATAATTTCTTCATAATCGATTAGAAGCACATGGTCCTTATATAATAGAGGATACATCCGCTATTCTCTCCAGTAAAGAAATTACTGGAGAGGCTCTATATATATAGTAGTTGTTCTAATAGAAACTTGATTTACCAATGATGCCAAGTCGATCCATACACCAATTTCTATGCAATATACGAAACCTAGCCTGTAATAGTTAGGGGACCACATGTATTGCGGCGCATGTCCTACCTGTTAGAATATAAAATTCTATTTCTCAACCTTGTAAAAACTTTTATACTACGTAGTATTTTGATTCCAAATTCTAACTCCCATGCATGTTGATCTATCCCACATTCTCTATCCTACAATTATGTGCACGACATATGCAAACAATACAAATACAATGCCAGTCTGTAACCATAATTGCATGTTTCGTCCATACCTGAGCCTCTGCGTATGTGCAACCCTGGCCGTAACATACTCATTCAACTCACTAACATCACCAGGAAACTCCTCCTTCCTCTTCTTCCATGCCGAATACCCGACCCTCCATATCACCGACAGTGGGCTCCCCTGAGGCCGCCGGTACCGGTACAACGGCGTTCCCACCAGCAAGATCACGACCGCCGCCACCATCGTCCCTGCGGATATCCCGTAACCCAAGCCCCTCCCGACGTTGTCCTGGATGTAGACCAAGACCGTGACGGCGAACAGGGACCCGAGGCTGATGCCGAAGTAGAAGCGGTTGAAGAAGAAGATCATGGCCTTTTCTTCTTTAGGGTTAGACATGTCGAACTGGTCCGACCCGAATCCGGATACGTTGGATTTTATTCCGCCCCCGCCTAGGGCGATTATGTAGAGGGCGGCGTAGAGGAGCGAGAGCTGGGATCCGGTGGCGGTTATGCACTCGTGGTTCTGTCTTTGGAAGTCGGAGCATGGCGGGGGACGCATGGTCGGGAGGGATGTCGCGATGGTTAACAGGCTGACACCCTGTAATATTATATATATATATCAAGGAAAATAATGAGTTTATCCGTGGTGCCTTCTGACGTGACTCTACAAAAAAATAATTCATGTAAGTTTATATTTACCGTGGCGGTGATGGCAGCAGCGATGACGACGGTGAGGTACCGACCGAGCCTCGCATCGGCGAGGAAACCTCCAAGCAAAGCAAGAAGATTGAGAGTGCCCATAAAGTTTGTGACTATATTAGCAGATGTTGTGTTTGAGAGATGCAAGTCTCCAACCAAATAAGTCACAAAATTCATGGAAATGCCCATTACACAAACCCTTTCTGACAATTCAGCTCCTGTTCATAATAGAAAAAATAAATCAAAATACATTAAAAAAGAAAAAAAATTGTTGTAGATGGAAATCTATAGGGAAAATATAATAAAACTAGAAAAAATTAAATAAAAAAGGATACCTAATATTAGACCAGCACCAAGCCAACCCCCAGTCTTGGATTTGTCAACAGGGTTTCCTTTGTAATCAAGCATTGAGACTGCTTCACTTTTATCATCATCACAACTTCCTTGTACAGAAACCTACACATGCATGAATTTTTTTAACAGAAAAAAACACGACGATAAATACAATATTGTATAAAATGTAAGCTCAACTTCGAGCAATTGTTCGCTCTCATTAACTCTTACAGTAAAACTTTCCAAAATGTTTCTAATTAAAGACGGACTCTCATGAGCTCAGCTCTTTTCTTCAAGAAAAAAGGAGTAGCTAAGGGAGAATAAATTAGCTAAATGAGAGTGATAGATAACTACCATATTGTTTCCCTTTACAAGATGAGCTCTAGAGAGAATAAGAGATTTTGAAGGAAAATGTGGAAGCTGAGGCTTAGGTATATGGAGGCAGATATATATATATATAGAAAGAAAAAGTTAGAGAGGGGAGTTATTTTAAAATTTTGAGACTCTTGAGAGAGAGAGATGCATGGGCATATCGTCCACATCTCCCTGCTTGATCGGATTGACTTATATATATATATATATATATATATATATATATATATATATATATATATATATATATATATATATATATATATATATATATATATATATATATATCGTTTCAATCAAGGGCAAATTTAATAAAACTCAATATATAAAACATCGCAAGACTTTTTAGGCTATTGCGCCCCCCTCCCCCACCCACCCCCACCCAAATGGCATTTTTCTTCAGAAAGATGAAGGGTATTTTGGTCACAGGAAATGCTATATTCTGTTTATTTTGAGACCGTTTAATGTATGTACAAGGCATTTCAAGGTTATTCAGTCCAAACATGCTTGTACCGGTTAACCAAACTAACAATTTCAAAACCCATTGATAGTTATGTAAGGTTTTATGGTATTTTTAAAAGTTGGTGTCCAATCAAATCTTGAGATATTAGATTCCAAATTTAACTTTTAGAAAGGGAGAGCAAATTCGAGAAATGTGCGGCATAAATTTTTCTTGAATTGACCTCTAAGCTAAAAATGTGTAATATTTTCGATTAAATGGTTTTAAATGGACAAAGCGTAAGGGTCACATCCAGTGAAAAGAATGCACGTGGAGATAAGAACAAAAACAAGTTGTGTTTTGGACCAGTCTTCACTTGTCTACGTGGATAGTATTCCATTGAGCAAATATTGTGAGAGTTACTCATCCATTTTGAGATGCAGACATGCAAGCAATCAACAACAGTAACAATAGCGTGTGAGAAATGTGTGTATCATATGACATGATAATTTTTTTTTTTAATGATGGACATCTATCTAATGGTATAAAGCATATGTACACAGATTTCGATTTGATCATGGATCGGTTATGCAGAATGTACTAGTATCGGTAAATTGTTACGAACATCTTAATATAAGTTTTTGTGCATATAAGAACTTATAATAGATGGATGAAGTAGATCATTAAAAAATTGATCATAAATTGTTGACATTTTGTGACCTAGCTACTATGAGAATTTTGATCCCCCTATATGCCATTGACCTCATATTTCTCATTGCGTGCACGCTTATCTATTATTTTTTATGCCAAAACGAGGTATTAAAATTAAAATTGACATTGATTCTCAGACTGATATGTGGCAAGAAAATTTCTCCATGCCTTTGAGAAATTTTAAAAAAATTATAACTAACTTTTCGAATAGTATCAAATTCTTTTAAAATATTAATAAGATAATAAGAAATTAAAATAATAAAGCATAGGTTTTTAGAATAACAAAATTAACAAATCTCTTTATTCTGGATGTTTTATCACAATAGTTTGGCAAGTCGACGATAAAATGATAAGCATTTCTACATGTAACGTAATGCAAAAAAATGGAATATATAAAACTTGAGCATAATAGCATATATTATATAGAATATTAGGATATAATTTGAGCATAATACAAGTTAGTGAATGATAAGCACTCTACATGCAATGTAATGTGCTTCCCACAAAATCAAGATCGAATAACAGATGTAACGTACGTTATCAGGCTTCTTTTAGGCAAAAGAAGAACATGTGTGGTTGTTCGCTATACTTGCCATGTCGATAAAGAAACGGTGTTGTAAAGGTGGCAAATCTGTCGAGAGACTTAAATATTTTTCTTTTTTCTGTCCGGAAGCATGAATATTGAATAATTTACCTAGATAAATTTTTATAATGCTAGGGTTATCCGGGAACGCGTCCAAGCGCTGCCCCATCGCTGTGGTGTTCAGTACATAACATCGGTGGTGGGGGGCCGGGGTTTAAGTTGAGACATGCCCCAATCATAGGGTTTGAGTCATGCGAACTATGGAGCTCCGCTCAACCGTAGCCTTGACCAGTTTAATTCTTTTATAAAATACCTTAAATTATTTTGCTTCAAATGAACATCCTGCAGTTAGTGCACTTTTCGTAATGCAGTTAGTGCACTCTAAAACTCTAAAACTATTTTTGCGTAAGGAATTGAAAGTTCAAGGGGGGCTTTATGATGAGTTTAAACCACATGGTGGTTTTGGCAAACTCGAGTAAATCATAGGATGGGATGGTTTATGTGATATAAGCCTTTATATTTTAATAAGTTTAGGGTATTTAATATTTTGCAAAAACAGTTTTAGAGTTTATATATTAATTTGGAAAATGATGAAACAAAATGTATTCATGTGAAATTTAGCTGGTCAAGGGGCTGGAGTAGATTGAGGAAAGTTTGAGCAAATTCTTCCACGTTTCCTGTTCGATTTCTGTTGACAACACATAAAACACGTGGAGAGATTAAAAAACAAGATTTGAGTCATCTCTATTTTATGCTGCAACTTCATAGGATTGTGCATGCATGTTTATATTAGCTAAATTGGTGTCAAAATGCCGACTATCGGCGGATATTGGAACCATACCGGACAGGTATTTCTATACGACCGATATCATTAATATGCAGAATATCTGCTGATATAGCGGTAATAAGATATTGGTTGCCCCAATAGTATTTTCGGCCAACATGACCAATTTCTCTTACACTGCTTTTTCCGTCATATATTTTGTTTATTTCCAGCAAAATACCCATCAATTAATCTCTTCCGTAGGAGTACTATTCATTCACATCGTCAATTTCAATCATATTTTCTCACCATTTTTAATTTTTTTTTCTATCCTAGTTAATTAAAATCTACTTATCTTTGTAAACATGAGTTGTCAAAGATCTTTGACCCAATGGTATTTTTGAAAAAGAAACTGAAATACTAAAATCTGCATATTTTTTTTATTGAGAGGGGGTTTTCTGCATGGTGAAAGGGTTAAGCATAGGGTGGTTTTCTGAAATTTAGCATTTATATTTCAAAGTTCAAACACATGGTACGGATTAAGTTTATTTTCCGTGACGATAGGTGGGATAAATTTAGCCATTCCTCATAAATGGAAGACCCCGGGCTCGATCCCGAATACTTCCGGTGGGCTGCTCCAAGCCCTACCAAGAGAGATAAAAGACAACCAAGTTTAAAAGGGTGAGGCCACCATTCTATTAAAGTTTGTAATTATTAGAGGTGGAAAAAATTGGATATTTGGGAAGTGGAAGTTACTGCTAATCAGCACATTTCTTTCTTACTCTCCTTATTTATTTTCTTGGTTTTCTCAATTGTTATAACTAAACTAATTTCCTGAAAAAAATTAATTTCCTGAGACTGAAAAAAGAGTCTAAATCTTGATTACAAGATGTATACCTGGTTAATTCTCAAATTACCGAAAAGTAAAATAAAAAATCAGGACTGAACATTTACAAATTTACATCAACCAATGATAGAAAAGAATGCTACAACAGATGGTACTAATCCTTCATTTGTGTTAATATCCTACAATCAGAAATTTCAATAACATATTCCTTCAAGAATTTAACCAGGAGTGCACATTTATTCAGCGAGCTTCAATCTTGATGATGTTTTATAAAGAAACAGACTGATGACCACTGGAAACATTAGAAAACCATCAAAAGTTCAAACCAAGATGACATAACAACCACCAAACAACATAAGCTAAATCTAAAACGGGGAGGAGACGGGGGAAGAAAAACACTATAGATGCTGATTTGAATGCTAAAATTTCAGCTATGGATACTCGCAAGTTGAGAATCTTCATTTTTTGCGAAATGCTTCGGGTTTTTGGCCAATGAAGATGCAAGGTAGACTTCTGAAACATGAAGTCTCGTCTGTTGCTAGGGATCTTCACCTCCATAATGAAGTTATCTTGTCTATCACCATCCATAGTAACTGCTATTAACCCTAAAGAATCAAAATTAGTCAAAAAGTAAACTCCGACATATTTGGATCAGAAAAGGAAAAAAACCGATATAATCGATAGTCGATAATAATAAAACAAAGGCAGGGAACCAACACCAGGCTATGATTGAGAAAACAAGGAGGATTAATAAAATAGTAACACCAACAATGTCAAAAAAGAAAGCCTAAGACCCTTGAATGGAGAGAACCTTCAGATATAACATAAGGTTGAGTCATATAGAACAAAAGAGCTCAAATTGGCAAATAGATCAATAGAAGACTTGTGCACACAATTGAATAAATCTGAATGAGAAACATAAATTAATACAGTTAATCAAAAATGACTCAATTAATAACCAAAAGGTAGAGATCAATTAATACCGTTAATCAAAAAGCCAAACCAGAACGGATGAGATTTTATGTCAGAAAACATGTTCTTATTTTATGACCTGAAATACATTTTTTCCGAAGAAAAGCAGGGCAAAAAATGCCGGCATCATATAAATAATAGAAAGGATGTTCATTTGTACACCACCAAGAAAGTAAAAAACAAAGGACAGGGGAAAAAAATCTCTTAGCATACCAAAGATGAGCATTTTACTCACTAGATCAGCTGGAACATCTAGGTTCTTTGCTAGTTTTTCAATCGAAAGCCAATTCCAAGAGAAAGATCAGCTAGCATTTCATGTTCAGAATGAGAAGGTACTGATATTGCAGCATCAGCGCATAATCTGCATTTGCAATTAATACTGCAAGAGTTAAGCAATGTATCAGTGTGAAAGAAAATCCATGCAGGAACTTTATGCTTTCATGATAAGACTGCAGTCAGAATCAATTGAAGCAGATTAAAAGACAGAAAAGATGAGATTAAAGGGAGATTAAGGGGTGAACTAAAACCTGGATTTTTAAAAAAGGAGAAAGAAAAGACATTACAAATCATACAAATACGACCAAGCTAGGTTTCAAACAATTGTTCATACAAGTTTATGATAGAAATAACACATAAAAGAATTAATCCACTGAACAGTCGGACTTTGAAAAGAAATGCTACTAAGAATTATTATTATGCGGAAGAGAATCAAGACAAACAGAATGTGAAATCTCATGAAAATCATAAATTGGATATCAGGCTATCAGCCATCCAGATACGTTAGCAATGAAGAAATAGTTCTATCAGTTCGCACAACTGCAGAATGAAATCAGAATAGAAATTCAATGAAAAATCAGATATTGATTCCTTGGAATACAAAAAGGTCTGCATCAGTATTATTAACATAAACGTTCTACTCGTAACTAAATGCAAAAATGGATTATATAAATCTTGAGCATAATTTTGGTCTAGTAAATGGTAAGCATCCTTCACAAAATGTAAGGCGACATGGAAGTCACAACAATAGTTATATAGTATGAGTCGGTTCCTAGCTAGGAGGCTTCTTTAGGAAAAAGAACTTGTGTGTGGCGACACTTCGTCATATGGTGAGAAATAAAGAAACGGATTATAAAGCTCATAGATTATTAATCTAATGCCGAGTGCTCCCGAAGATAAGAAATTGAAGGGTAATGTCTATCTTAAAACCAGAAACAGCCCCCGCTAAAAGAGATCAATAACTTGATTGCTGAACGATTAGGGAATTGCACAACCTTAGAGCATGCATGTATTCTCGAAAAGAACAAGAGAGCCTCTAGGGTGATATCAGCATACCAAATAGCTAAAGCTATCTCATTGTTCTTCTTCTTCTTCTTTCCTTTTTTAAAATATCCGGAAGCCATTTTTATTAAAGATCTGATCGTCTGCCTCCATTATGTGCAATGGAGTTTCAGATATACCTTACCCCTCTAAATGTTGAAGAAGCCTTCAATTCCAAGGATCTTGTAATGTGCTCCCTAAAGTTCCATAGAGGGTTTCACACATGCATTCCTACTAAAAAATATAGTAAGCCCTCTAACCACAGATGCAAATCGAATAAAAATTAGCAACATGGGAGTGAAAAATACCAAACAAAGCAAGTCCCATTCAAGCTTACAGTTGTCCTCATGAAAATCTAAATATGGCCAAATATAAAGTATCCTATTAAAAATTTGAATAGGAAAATTGAGCATGCAGAAAAATATACAGGATACATAGTCCGATATATAACTTAATCAAAAGGTGGCAGGACAAGTTGGTTAAGAAGAATCATTATTCAGTTAATCCAGTTTAGTAGTAATATGTAAAATATTTACAGTTACATGTTAATATATAATGTTAGCCATTGGGCCCAATCCAGCCTAATATCTGCCCATGTGTGGGTACTCTATATATTTATATATGGAAGCCAGAGTTTCATATAAAAGATGAGACATATGATGGATATGCATACAATATAGAGAGTTTTTCTAGAGAGAGAAACAAGAGAGCCACCATCTACTTTCTTCATCATCTTCTACTTTGAGTTGGCTTGCGGGGATAAAGAGAGGGATTCTCGCTTTCTATTGAAGTGTTGTTTCCCTTCGGCCATTACTTGAAGGAGCTAAAGATCAGATCTTCTACGTGACGTGGGCAAGATGATCGATCTAATCAATCAGATTAGGTGTATCGTAAACCTTTAGGATAGATGCATGTATTTCCGATGCGTATGTATGTTATGTATCTACGTCATCTAAAGTGAACATTGGTATCAAAGTCATGCATGCCACGTTCGTAAAATTATAGATCTGTGATTTTTAAAATATTTGCAACTCAAAGGTTGCGTTTTTTTAATCTAAACTTAGATCAATTTTTAAAAAAATTATTTTAATGATAGATCTATATTTTTAGGGTTTTCATTTTGATAGATCTTCATAGACCTATCGATTATGCATCATATTGTCACCTTATACTAGATCTATTTTCTTCTGACACTTTGATGTAGTTTTTTTTAGTTCGTTGATATGAAATAACCTATGGGAGATAAATTTCTGTAAGGATTGGATCTTTTGTGTGAAAAGAAAATTAAATTTTTTTCTCTTTTGATGAGCATTAATGACGCAACGACGTAAAAATTTTTCTTAACCCTAAACCTAATTTTTTTTTATCAAAGGAAACTTGTAGGATATTTTTTTTAGAGTTTTGATTTTTGTTTGGACCAAAATGATTTTTGAACTTTGGTGATAACACAAAATATTTTTTTGGGAGTTTTGGTTTGACCCAAATTTTTTTTTGATTTTTTCGGTTGGACCAAAAGAATTTTTTGGATTGTAGTGATAGCACCAATTTTCTGGTTAAGAACCAAATTTTTTTTGGATTTTGGTAGAGGGCCAAATTTTTTTGACAAATTTTTTTCCCTGGAATTTTACTTTTTTTTTGGATTTTTCTTAAATCCAGAATATTTTTTTAAAAGAAAAAAAATTAAAAATAAAAATTGGGAGGGGGGGAGCCCCTTCGCCCGAGCTGGGTTCAGGCCGACCATCAGGTCCGAGCTGGGCTCGGGGCCCCCAGCGCCTGAGCCGGCGACTGAGCTAGGCTCGGTCTGGCGCCGAGCCGTGCCCTAGCTGGGCTCTGGCTTGCTTCGAGCCGGCGCTTGAGTCGCGTCTGGACCGGCTCCCGAGCTGGACTCAGTTATATTTTATTTTTTTCTGAAAATTCAAGAAAAATTGTAATACCCGGTTTCTTTAGAAGTATTTTTCGTATTTTTTTTCAGATTTTATTCCAAATTTATTTCATTTTTTTAATATATTTTATTTAATTATTCCAAAAATCTAAACCTAAATCCTAAATCTAAACCCTATCCTATTTTACCCGACCTGACCCATACTCGACCCATGCCCGACCCGCTTTTCCCCCTCTCCTTCTTCCTCACTCCCTCTCTTTTCCCGCCACTCCTCTCGCAATGTACTACGCTTCTCGCGCTCGCCACGACGACCGCGCCCCTCGCGTCACCCCCAACGGCTCCCTCTTCTCGCGCTCACTCGAGACCCGCCTCCCAACGGCTCCCCCACGACTCCCCACGACTCGCACTCGCCGTGATGGTCGCACCCATCTCCCCACGTCCTCGACTCCAACGGCCACGACTCCCTCGTCACTTTCTCAACTTCACCCTTTCACCCTCGTTCTTTCTCTGCCTCACATCCTCCTTCATCTCGCCAACGCCTGCAACCCCGAACCGATACCCATAACACCGACCCGCCTCATCTCGCAACCAAGCTCATTCCCCTCGTCGACGAGCCTTCCCTGCCCCTCCTCGTCCCCTTTACCTCAACCCAGCACCACCGTCGGCCGCTTACTTCCGTCCCCACCGTCGGCCGCTTACTTCCGTCCTCATCGCGGCCCAACTCCCCAGCTTCGACCATCATCGAACTTCTCCCCAACTTCGACCATCGCCGTCGCCACCATCAGCACCGCCGCCGCCGACACCCAAGCAACCTTCCTACACCATCAAGCAACCGAACGCCCCCACTTCCTCCTCGTCCCTTCCAGCCAACAGCAACCCGAGCTCCTCTTGCACACCCGACCACTTGCTGTCACCTCTCCACCAACACAACGAAAGCCGAGCTCCATCTCACTTAACCCTAACTGAGATCCCCCATCAGTTCCACTGCAACCCATCACCGTTGCTGCTACCTCTGCGCCTGCATCGGCCCTCCAAGCTCCGATCATCCGTCGTTGTACCCACCTCCTCGGAAGACCAGAGCAGCCGTGCTTCATCCTGAGGAACCTACTGCACCCGAGCACCTCTTACTGCCGGCCACCACACCTCCTCACTGCATAACCTCCGTCCACGACCACCTCACCGGAGTTCCTTAGCATCATCATCGACTCGAGCTCCCCGCTGCGTGGTAGAGACTAGCCGAGCCCAAACCTTAGCCTTCGTGCTACTGCAACTGCTAGTGTTGTTGCTGCTCGTGCCATTTCCGTTGCCGTTGCTGCCGTGTCGTCGCTGCCGTACCATCGACTTCGTCACAGGCAAGTGAACCTCCTTCACTTGTTCAAATCATGCTATGTACATATCTAGTTTAATAAATATAGTTTAGTAACTTAATTGGTAAAATGTATGATGAGTGTTTGTAAAGGTAGATAGCGTTCACATACACGCATCGAGCGATCGATGCGATTACCCTATCAAGACCCAATTAAAAATTCCCAAATTTTATTATTAGAAGTTTAGATTGCTGTTACAGAGTGACGTATAAGAAATTGGGATCAAATAGTTAAGGCATCGAATATAAAATGACATCCTAATTGATTACGTCAAATCTGAAAATCACCGTACATATCATGTTGTAAAATTAGTAGTTAATTAAATATAAATCTAATCATGGTGTTCCAGGGCTCGTATCGAACCTAACTAGATAACCTATAACCCTATGTAATTGGTTATTGAATATTGCAATTTCATGACACTGAAAAATGAAGGGAAATGTAGGCTCTGGACTGCAGTCCGGGCAACATTCTGCGGGGGAAACCTGAATTTAAGCACCTGTACATACCTGCATAAAACTGAAAATGCGCGGATCCTCACAGGGTCACATAGATGACTTAATTAGATAACACGTGAATCTGGTCCCGTGCATTTTTACCGTCGTTTGATATTTAAATTGTATTTTAAGAGTGTCGCTGTGTTCTGCAGTTTCTGCAGTAATATTCCTTACACCGTCACATTAAACTGAACATAACTTCTAATATAGAGATGCTATTGATAATACGTTTGATGCGTTGGAAACTTAACTGGCAGAACTAGATTTTATTCTTCAGGGAAATACCTGAATCTGAACATAATCACTGGTAAAATGCGCGCGAAGTTGGGCTTTCAGTTCTGAAACTGGAATTCCAGAAATCGATCGCTGCCTTAAAATGATGATAATTCCCTAACCTGAACTCCGATCGACATGAAATAAATTTTACTGTTTAGATAATCAAGTGTACTTCGTACTCCTTTTATATTATTTTTGTCGATTCTATATGTACGATTTATCGTAAATTTTACAAGTTATACGGCATTGGTCGTCATTGAAATAGTGAATACGTGTTCGGTGCATTTATGTATATCTTCGTGCTTGATTTATACCTGTTGCATAGTGATCGTTCACATTGAGACCTAGCGACTGTTCTGCATTGTCGATATATATTAGTGTTAGTAATTGTGTTGTGGCAAATACGACAGTGATAGTGACAAATGGAAAAGTGACTGAAAGTGACAGTGATACGTATTTGATCACAACTTATCTAATACCTGAGTGCATACTATAACCTGAGGGAAAGGGGAAATCAAGATGGAATTGAATTCGTATTTAGCGGGGTACAGTGATTTAGAGGATGGTCATTCGCTATCAGTGACACACACACACACACACACACACTTTAGGTCGTGGGCCTAGCTGCACGGCTGACAGGGTTATGTCCCGGGCACAGTGGACCGTAGTCTCGGGCATGCACGAGATCCTTGTTAAACACGAATATCCTTTCCACCAATTGATTTCATTGACTAAGTGACCGATAGGTAGTGATATGTATATGGCCTAGTTTATTGACATGATACCTACATGGCACCATTCATATTCAGTCAATGTTTATTTTACTCATGTTCTGCAATTCATTGTACTCCTCATGTTTAATAATATTGCATGCCTATTATATATAAGTTTATTGCTATATGTGTCGCCCTGACGACCTGAGTGTGCATGCTCAGAGGATGAAGTGGATCCGCCCAGGAGTAGGACCTGCCTTATATAGAGGATAGTGCGGACATCTAGATCAGCGACGCCAGCGCTATCTTTCCCTTGATCTCTATCTGGTATATCTTTTATTTGTTTTGATAGAATTAGTGACTGCATTTCTCATTACCTGTGCTCCAATTACTGATTACCACGTAATGCTAGAAGCCGAAGTGTGACTACGGCATGATATTTCTTTGACCGTAGGAGCATGGCTGGCCTTGTCACCCTCGTATTCCGTATTTTGGGAAGCAGGGAGTGACAAAGTTTTGTTGGTATCAGAGCGCCAGGTTTAGATTGGGATTACAGTTTCCGATTAGGGCTTGACAACTTAAGTCACCCTTTCGGTCTAGATTGTAAACTTGTTGTTCTTGATCTTGATTCAGATAGCGTGTCCTGCTACATATTTGATCTTATCTGGTAGTGTTTTGGGTGACTTAGTAGAGTTATGTGGCTGTAACTATGAACTGCAGTATAGTTACAATACAGTACTCTGTTTGAGTGACTTGGGGTTCTACCTTTGATTCCCTTCTCGATTGAGTATTACCTTACCGCATAATCTTGTTTTGATCGTCAACTCTTTATCTCCGTTATATCTTATATCATTCCCGAGTTTTCAGATCTATTTTACATTTTCATCCTTGTACTTTTCCTATTGATCCTACACCTGCTTACGTTTCTTATCGGACTCGTTGCATTCTCTCGTCTTCGTTTCTTCAAAGTTATCATATCGCGTTGCATACCTTTAAGTTTCTATCAGCATCGCACAGCAGAAGCTAAAACCTGGCTTTCAACGACTCTTCTTCCACCTCCACTCCCCAGAGTCAGGCTGCCGAGATTTTGGGCGTACCGTGAGGATTGACAGAAGCCCAGGAAAGGACGAACGATATTTTAGCTGAGGGTTAAGGAGGCAGCTAGTTCGCGCACCAGAAGGAGCCCGATCGTGAGGGATTCCCTGTTAGAAAAGAGGAGGCGTACAGATGAAGCGCTTATTTGTCCCTCAGCTTGAGGAGCAACAGAGAACCCAAGTATGCGGTTATTGCAAGAGACTGGGGCACCTACAGAGAGACCGTCGCCGGGCCAATGGACATTACTTGATTTGTGGATCCGGCAAGCATCTTGTTAACGGTTGCCCTCGAAGGAAAGAGTTACACGGAGAAGATTCGTCAACGCCTTCCACATCTGCTCGAGCGACTTGGTTGTTTTCACACTTTAAATTTCGAGAATGGCACGGACATTCAAACTTGCCTTATGAGATCGCAGAGATTTAGATATCGACGTGGAATTATCACTTTTCCTGTTTTCAACAAAGACATTGTTATTTTGATTAGTAGTTGTTTCTTTTGTTCCAACCTTATATCTGTTGAACTCCTTGGTTTAAATGCGATAAAATTGTAAATTGCGATTAAATGCTTTTATTTTATTCATTTACACTAAGTACTCCCCTATTTACATTGATTTACGAGGCATATTTTATTTTCTAATGAGTTTTCCTACTGATATTTTCATATTGTCGTTTTTCCATTATGTAGTCCTATTTTCATGCCTTGTATTTCAATTTTATCTATTTTAATTTCAGGATGTCATCTCGAGTTATTTGCTACTTCATATTTTCTTTTACGTTCTATTGCTTAAAATAGTACTATCATTCATATTCATTTAGTTATTGATGTTCTTCTGTTTAACTCTCAAAATTATATTATTAGCAGTTTTGGTCTTTCCTTAAAACGAGTTTCATTTTGATTTTCTATATAATATTCCATTTTCTTTTACCCTCATTTATGCTAACTTTCTCCTGAGCTTATTTATATCTCTCACTATATGTTTTCTTATTACCCGTCGTTGAACTTACTTGTTCCTATAAAGTCTTCTCCTTCTTTCGCAATATTTGATTTTCATACCACTTCATCGATTTTCTTCTATAAATTATTTGTGAACACTACGTTTTAGAAAATTTTCACTAGGTTTCAGTAGGTGTATTATGATTATCGTATTACTATATTTACGACTGCTTATTTACTTACTACTCTACATTACGGGTTATATATATATATAAATATAGATATATATACTTTTGGTCTTTAATACTCTGTATGCTTAAGATCTTATATTACTTATTGTTTTTCTAAATGTTTTGCGAGGTGCTTCCAATATTTCCTTTATACGAATATATGTTAAGTTGTTGTTGGTTCATGTAGCCTACCCCATATGCTTGGGATAAAAGACTCAGTTGTTGTTGTTGTTGTATGTTAAGTTACATGCTGTTTTATCTTATTTTACATATTACTGATGTTCTTATCAAATTTGTGGTTCTATCCTTCTCTGTTTTAATCTAGGGATATCTCTGTATATTGAATGCATTTTACTTTGTAAATTACTACCAATTTAGTTTACTTTCTTTGCCATCGCTTTTAGTTTACGTTCACTTTTATTGCTTCCACGACAAACTCATTCATTTTATTTTTTGCGTTCTCTTTTATCCCGTTCTTTAAGTATATTTTATACACTCTTCTCTAATAACTACTCTCAAGTTATTTTTATAGTTACCTTGGTTTCTTAGGGCCTATTAAATATTCATTCATTACTGATTACTATTGGCTTTCTTTTAATTGTAATCGTACATATATGGTTTATTACTTTTAATTGTTATGTCCTCATTCTTACATACGAATATTACTTTTTAACTACTCTATTTTTATGTATGAATGTTCGATTTTCATTTAGTTGCTCTTACGTAAATCACTATACAGTAATATTTGATTTATTTCGTTGCTTTTCACATGGCATTTTATAGCTTATCGTTTATTTTAAATTTCGAGGAAGAAATTTTATATAAGTGGGGTATGATGTAATACCCAGATTCTTTAAAAGTATTTTCCGTATTTTTTTCAGATTTTATTCCAAATTTATTTCATTTTTTAAATATATTTTATTATTTTATTTAATTATTCCAAAAATCTAAACCTAAATCCTAAATCTAAACCCAGTCCTATTCTACCCGACCCGACCCATACTCGACCCATGCCCGACCCGCTTTTCCCCCTCTCCTTCTTCCTCATTCCCTCTCTTTTCCCGCCACTCCTCTCGCAACGTCCCCCGCTTCTCGCGCTCGCCACGACGACCGCGCCCCTCGCGTCACCCCCAACGGCTCCCTCTTCTCGCGCTCACTCGAGACCCGCTCCCCAACGGCTCCCCCACGACTCCCCACTCCTCGCACTCGCCGCGATGGCCGCACCCATCTCCCCACATCCTCGACTCTAATGGCCATGACTCCCTCGTCACTTTCTCAACTTCACCCTCTCTCCCTCGTTCTTTCTCTGCCTCACATCCTATTTCATCTCGCTAACACCTGCAACCCCGAACCCATACCCACAACACCGACCCGCCTCATCTCGCAACCAAGCTCATTCCCCTCGCCGACGAGCCTTCCCTGCCCCTCATCGTCCCCTTTACCTCAATCCAGCACCACCGTCGGCCGCTTACTTCCGTTCCCATCGCGGCCCAACTCCCCAGCTCCGACCATCATCGAACTTCTCCCCAGCTCCGACCATCGCCGCGGCCACCACCAGCACCGCCGCCGCCGACACCCAAGCAAACTTCCTCCACCATCAAGCAACCGAACGCCCCCACTTCCTCCTCGTCTCCTCCAGCCAACAGCAATCCGAGCTCCTCTTGCACACTCAACCACTTGCTGTCACCTCTCCACCAACACAACGAAAGCCGAGCTCCATCTCACTTAACCCCAACTGAGATCCCCCATCAGTTCCACTGCAACCCATTACCGTTGCTGCTACCTCTGTGCCTGCATCGGCCCTCCAAGCTCCGATCAACCTATTCCCGCCAAAATTTTCGGCCAAGAGCTACTTGTTTTCTTACAAAAGGGGGAGAATCCTAAAAAAACAGGCATCACGTTTAAAACACGTGGACGCACGTATGCAAAGTATTTGAGCGCTGAACATAAATCACCAATGGCCAAACAGGCCTCACGTGCAAACACGTGACCCTTTTTATGGGCAGATTCTGTCTACGCCTGAATGCCTAATTGATAAAGTCACGTGCCCACACGTGATGGGCTTTTAAACCCACTGAAAAGAATTAAATATATAATAAAACAAACAAGAAAAACCCCAATGGGGCATCACGTGCCCACATGTGACCAAGGGTCACGTGCTGACACGTGATAATTCCTGAGTTCTTTAAAATAACAGAATTAAATTCTGGTTAAATGCTTAATCTATGGGTCACGTGCCACCACGTGATGGGGTCTTAAAAACTCTCTGAGATAAAGAAAAGAAAACCCTAAATGGGGCATCACGTGCTCACACGTGACAGGGGGTCACGTGCCAACACGTGATGGGTTCCTAAAGATCTCTGAACTAATAGAATGGTCAATCAGTTGGGTCATGTGCTAACACGTGATAAGTTCTTAAACCTTCTGAACTAATAGATTTAAATTCTAATTAAGGGAAATCAAAAACTCTAGTTGGAAAAATATTTCTCTAGATCTTTCTAAACAAAAAGATTGTGCTCTGTAAAGCGGAGCACCGTTGGATTAACAATCCAATGGTGATTAAAAATCACCAATTTATAGAAAGATTCTATACAAGGAATGATTTCCCTGAAATTTGCCAGGAATAACAGATGAAATATCTTTTGGATTAAAAATCCAATGGTGAATAAAATTCACTGAGTGATCTAAAAGATCATGTTGGTTACAAAATCAATTAAAATCTTTCGATGAAAGATTGACTAAACAAACCGATTCTTTTCTTTCTCCTATAAATAGGAGCCATGAAGAGAAGAGAAAGAGGGGGGATACAACAACAGAGAGAAAAAAGAAAAGAATTTAATTCTCCAGAGAGAAAAGAAGATCTCTTCAGAAAAGAAAGAAACCTTAGGTAAGAGAGGGAAAGAGATCATTCTATAAGCTCCCACGAAACAAAAAGAGAATTTAATTCTCAAACTAAGAGTTTAACTCTTCTGAGTAAGAACTTAGTTCTTCTTTTGGTTGAAGATCTGCAGAAGCAGATCTCCTCATAAGTTGAGAATTTAATTCTCATCGGGGGGATTCTGCCATATAGATCTAAAGCCTAAGGGAGGACCTAAGTTCAGAGAATTTTATTCTCCCAAAATACATAAGAATTTAATTCCTCTAAATAAATTAGGGTTCAACTCTACAAGAGAATTTAATTCTTATACAAGGGACTTAGATTTTTCATGCACGTAAAAGAAATCAGTATCCAACCTGATCACGTGTGTTCACGTGACTCCCCTCCTTAGTGATCAAAAGAGAACATATGAAATTGGATAAATCCCTCACGTGTCCCTTGGATAAATCCCTCAAAATAAAGAGAACAAAGCCAAGGCAGAACAGACTTCGGGCGCCCTCACGTGCTCCCATGTGACCCCTGACAAACACCTCTTAAAAAAAAGAGAAGATGGAAAGAACTGAAGGATTAAAATCCAATGCATGGGCGTCCTCACATGTCCCCAAGTGACCCCTAGAAAAATCCTTTTAATATCCAGTGCATGGGTACCCATCACGTGCCCACACGTGATGGTCATAAAGATTAAGTGTTTAACACTTACTTGCATATTCTGAGAATAAAATAAAGGAAGTTTGGGCCCAACACTCAAGCGCCTCACGCGACCCCACGTGAGCGCTTCCTTTTAAGTGTTTAACACTATTTTGTGCGCTGCATCCTTAGTATTTAACACTGTTTTATGCGCATCACGTGGGAGCACGTGATAGCCGAGTATAGTGTTTAACACTGCATTCAAACCAGTCTTAGCCCAAATTGGCTAAGTTTTCCAGAGGCAGTACCCCCTTTTTGACTGAACCTCAAACACACTTTTGTCTTTCAAAATTGGTCATCTTATATGAAATTCAAAGTAATTCCCAGAGCCCTCTCAGTCAACTTTGGTTCGAGGGTACATCTCTTCATACCTCTGATACATATCGTTGTAATTCTTCAACGTCTTCAGAGAGGCGGTGTGTCCCAATGACCAATAACTATCTGGTGCATTTCCAAACCCATGTTTGCATCTGAACATGGACCGCAATGTCCTTAAACTAAACAATAAAGCCTAAATGCTCTTTTGTTGGATGTAAATGATCCTGTTAAGTAGATCTTAGTCTAAAATTAGACTTACGTATCCTTGACAAACATTTAAGTTGATCTTAATCCCAAATGAGATTAACGATGCTTAAATCAATCCAACTACAGATCCCCCAACCAATATTGGTTCAAGGATACATCTCTTCACTCTTCTGATATTTGTCGTTGTAATCCTTCAACGTCTTTAGAGAGGTGACGGGTCCCGACAACCAGACATTCCACGGACCGTAGGGTCCTTAAACTCATGGACTATGATGTCCTTAACCTTGGACTGTGGGGTCCTTAAACCCATGGACTATGATGTCCTTAACCTTGGACTGTGGGGTCCTTAAACCCATGGACTATGATGTCCTTAACCTTGGACTGTGGGGTCCTTAAGCCCATGGACTATGATGTCCTTAACCTTGGACCGTAATGTCCTTAAACTAATCGACCGCAATGTCTCTAAACTAAACAATAGAGCCCAAATGCTCTTTTGTTGGATCTAAACGATCCCGTTAAGTTGATCTTAGTCTAAAATTAGACTAACGTATCCTTAACAAACGTTTAGTTGATCTTAACCTCAAATGAGACTAACGTATCCTTAAACCCAACCCTAAACCCAAATCTAAGAAAATACGGATTTTGACTAATCCACGCCCTACGAGCGACAACATAAATTAGTCTCCGTATACAATCCACGGGCAACCAAAAACAAAACAAACACACACGACACGAAGTGACCATCTGGAGAAGGAGAAAGTGGTTACCGCGATACGGTAGCGTAATTAACTGCAGGGGCTTGCGCCTGCAGGGAAGAGCGTCCCCACAATAAAAAAACCCTCAACGAGGGGGAATCTGACGAAGTCTGTTATATCGGCCGCATCTGTTTAAAACTTCGATACATGGTGTCATAAATCAACTTGGTATCTTCGGAGAGGTGGACGGATAGCACCAAATAGCATCTGCCTTCGGAATTCATGCCCTGACGTCCCGACGTCCTGGTCGCGTCTTTCGGCGGAGAACAGATTCTGGCACGCCCGGTGGGACCTTTTCCTCTTTCCATTCCACGCTTCGTGTGGAGCGTTTTTCCGCTATCAAATAATCGCGGTATATATGTTTGTGGTTGCCCTTAGGGGAGTGGATACTGAAGCCGGCGTTTCTTCTCTATGAAGAATGGTGTTTGCTCCCACCTTAGCAACTCAGGCTCTACCATATCCGGCGGAGTCAAGTATAGGTCACTTGCAGCCTCAAATCTCTGCAATACTGCTCTTTAAGAAATCCATAGGCATCTCTTTGGGTCCATATTCCCACCTCCCACCCTCGGTGCCTCAACGCCAATGGAGGAAGCACAAAGGAAGCCTGTCTTCCACAGGCTAGTTCCCCAAGCTGCAACTTTACCGACAGAATCAGTCTTCAAACAACTGACACCTGCCAAGGACCAAAGTTGACGCAGGGGGCAGAATGTTAAGCTCTCAAAAGAAACAGGGGGCAGGCTCGGCAAAATCCTGAAGCTAATCAAATCCCGACCGCAAGAAACGGTCGACGTCGATAGCGGCATCATACAAAGCGAGCCGGGGGCAGTTCTCCGTATGGTCATGTTTCAACCCAAGTGGTGAATATTGTTGTTCCAACCGGGAACAGTTTCAAACTGTTACGAAGGGTCAGACAAAATTCTCCCACTGCAATATTGAAGAAGCCTCCGCAACCCATGGAGATCCCACAAGAGCAGAAACCGGTTCGCTCCCTGAGACAATTTTCCTCATCTATATATAAGGTGTGGAAGCAGGTGAAGGGGAATCATCCCAAGACGGATCCTGATACAGCGGTTCCTCCCAAAACCAAAGCGACTCTTCACAAAAAAAAAGAGAGGCTTAATAAAGCTCAAGAGCCTGAAGCAAGCTCCAAAGGCCAAAACTCCAAACACCCCAAGCCTGGGGGCATGGTAGTTCATATAGTCTATGTGGTGGATTCCAAAGACGAAGTTCGAGCTTCTACTAGTCACCGAACTCAAACTCGGTCCCTGATAAAAGTTCAACTGCAACGTGAAAAGCTGCAGGAGATGCTTGCTCAGGCGGCATCACTCGCTAATTCATCGTCTAAGGCAAATCCCGAAGACGCACTTGGAGAAAGAACAGAGCACGAGTTGGATATTGATTTCCTAAATCACGCTCTAAAAAAAAACGGTATGTCCACAAGCAAAATGGGCACGTATGAAAACCCGAAAGGGCGCCGTGAGTAAAAACAGCAGGACTGCCGACGAGTTTGTGAAAACCCGAAAGGGCGCAACCTCGTTAAAAAAAACGGTATGTCCACAAGCAAAATGGGCACGGATGAAAAACCCGAAAGGGCACCGTGAGTAAAAACAGCAGGACTACCGGTGAGTTTGTAAAAACCCGAAAGGGCGCAATCTCGTTAAAAGACACTTGCAGGGTCCTCTCGACCCTGTAAGGAGAAAATACCTACGTGAGATCCTTACGACTCACAAGGAAGAAACACACTTAGGAATCCCCATGATTCCTAAGGAGAGAACACACTTACGAGATCCTCATGACTTGTAAGAAGAATTCCCCTTTGAGACCCTCACGGCTCATGGGATTCAAAAGCCTTAAGCTACATGGATCTGAACCTGTTCTTAAGCCGTCATACACTCCATTTTTGCCCTACAAGCGTTTCAATACTGACCCTTGTATACAATCCATGGGCACGAATAAACATTTTCCCAACAAAGTCCCACCCGCGACTAGGGATATGTTTACACAGTGAACAGCCCTTGTAAGTCTTCTCGACTTATAAGGAGAAAATACTCTTATAAGATCTTTACAACTTATAAGAGAACACACATTTAGAAATCCTCACGATTCCTAAGGAGAAAATGCACCTACGAGATCCTCACGACTCGTAGGGAGAAATACATTTATGAGACCCTTACGGCTCATGAAGTCAAAAAGCCTTGGTCAACAGGATCCTAACCCTGTTTGCTAAGCCACCTTTGTTCGACATCGACAGAGGCAAATGATGATTCGCTCCTGCTAATATCCCAGTTGTAGCGATGCTGATGCCTAAATCAGTATCAAATCCCAAACTCGCGAGAAAAAATCAGCGAGCTACAAATGCATATGAAATAGCCGAAATGATGGGGCAACTTGCAACAAAATCAGCAAGTAAAATATATGCATACAAAATAGCCGAAATGGTTGGGAAACTCGCAATAAAAAGCAGCGAGTAAATAAAACAAATAGCCGAAATGATTGCACACCACAAAAAATAGCCGAAATGATTGGGCAATCGCGACTTTCGTGATATAAAAAGATGAAATGATATAGCATCGCAGAAAGAAAAATATACAAAATGAAATTTTTTGCCCTACAGGTGAGATCACATCGATCCCTGTATACAATCCATGGGTATAAACAAAAAAGGAACCATACTTTCCCACCAGGCTCCATCAGAAAGAGAGCCAAGTCTCGATAGCCACATCTACAGCCTGAGGACCCACAACAGCGTTCCTTCTCATTCCAGCAGGGTTCGGACACGACAATCAATCTCGGAGCCACAGCAGAGTCCCCAGTTCCAAGTCTCGACGGCCACATCTACAACCTGAAGACCCACAACAGCGTTCCTCCTCATTCCAGCAGGGTTCTGACCCGAGAATCAATCTCGGAGCCACGGCAGAGTCCTTAGTTCCAAGTCTCGATGGCCACATCTACAGCCTGAAGACCTACAACAGCGTTCCTCCTCATTCCAGCAGGGTTCGGACACGATAATCAATCTCGGAGCCATGACAAAGTCCCTAGTTCCAAGTCTTGACGGTTTACAGACAACCTAGAGACCACCTCGACATTCGTTTCGTTACAGCAGACGCAACGTCAGCAAAGCGGAGCCACGGCAAAGTCCCTAATTCCAAATCTTGACGGTTCACAGACAGCCTAGAGACCACTTTAACATTCGTCTCGTTACAGCAGACGCAACGTCAGCAAAGCGGAGCCATGGAAAAGTCCCTAGTTCCAAATCTCGACAGTTCACAGACAACCTAGAGACCAACATTCGTCTCGTTACAGCAGACGCAATGCCAGCAAATGAAGTAAAGGCAATATTCCTAGCTTCAGGGTCTTGACGGCAAATCATATAAAACCTGAAAGACTATCGGAGATCATCCTACATCAGCGCGGAGTGGTCACCACCTCGGTGTTCGTCTCGATACAGCAGACGAGATGTCACCGCAACGTTCTTTCTTCAGCAGGATTTGGACGCGACAATCAAACAACGGAGCCACGACAAAGTCCCTAGTTCCAAATCTCGACGGTTCACAGACAACCTAGAGACCACCTCGACATTCATCTCGTTACAGCAGACGCAACGTCAGCAAAGCGGAGCCACGGCAAAGTCCCTAGTTCCCAATCTCGACGGTTCACAGACGACCTAGAGACCACCGCGACATTCGTCTCGATACAGCAGACGCAATGCCAGCAAACGAAGCAAAGGCAATATTCCTAGCTTCAGGGTCTTGACGACAACTCATATAAAACCTGAAAGACTATCGGAGATCATCCCACACCAGTGCGGAGTGGTCACCACCTCGGTGTTCGTCTCGATACAGCAGACGAAATGTCACAGCAACGTTCTTTCTCCAGCAGGATTCGGACGCGACAATCAAACAACGGAGCCACGGCAAAGTCCCTAGTTCCAAATCTGGACGGTTCACAGACAACCTAGAGACCACCTCAACATTCGTCTCGTTACAGCAGATGCAACGCCAGCAAAGCGGACCCACGGCAAAGTCCCTAGTTCCAAGACTCAACGGTTCACAGACAACGTAGAGGCCACCTCGACATTCGTCTCGTTACAACAGACGCAACGTCAGCAAAATGGAGCCATGGCAAAGTCCCTAGTTCCAAGCCTCGACGGTTCGCCAACAACCTACAGACAACCGCGACATTCGTCTCGATACAGCAGACGCAATGCCAGCAAACGAAGCAAAGACAATATTCCTAGCTTCAGGGTCTTGATGGCAACTCATATAAAACCTAAACGACTATCGGAGATCATCCCACACCAGCACGGAGTGGTTATGACTCACTGGGGCTCCCCAAATGGAGCCTGACCTCAAGTAAAAAGCGGCATGGCAAAATTCCTAACGCTAGCTCTTCCGACGGTCAAACTGCCTAGGAAGATTGCTTGAAGACGTCTTGTCCAGCCCCCGAAGGGATCAGAGACACGACAGTCGCAAGGCTGCTCGAACAGCAAGATTGCCTATCGAGAAATATATCAGCCAACGCGACAGTATGACGGACAAAACCCTAGTACCACAGACCCTAACGGACCTTTGTCGTAAAGAGCAGAGGTTAACTGTGACGTTAGGACATCTTACGAGAACTTCTCGATTCGTCTTGACTCGTAAGGCAAAGCCTTAGGCAATGGGGATTAAAAATCCTGTTTCCTAAGCACTGGGGCCCTGCAAGTCAGTCCAAGATGGACTCTTGCATATTATTCACGGGCCACATTCTCCGAAGTCAAACATTGACAAAGAGGGAAACAACCACTTACAAGTCCTCTCGACTTGTAGGCGGGAAAATTCTCTTGTGAGATCCTTATGACTCCCAAGAGAAAATACATCCTTAGGAATCCTCACGACACTTAGGGAGAAAATACACCTACGGGATCCTCTCGACTCGTAGGGAGAAAAGTCTTTATGAGACCCTCACGGCTCATAAAGTTGAAAAGTCTTATGTGGCAAATCCTAACCCTATCTCCTAAGCCATCTCTGCTCTACAAGGAGGTCAACATGGACTATCTGCGGGCCACATTTGCCAAAGCCACATTCGCCAATGAAATAAAGAAGCTACTTACGGGTCCTCACGATTCGTAAGGAAAATATCCGAGTGAGATCCTTATGACTCATGAAGGCGATGAACACTTAGAAATCCTCATGATTTCCAGGGAGAAAATACACCTACGGGATCCTCTCGACTCGTAGGGAGAAAAGTCTTTATGAGACCCTCACGGCTCATAAAGTTGGAAAGTCTTAGGCTGCAAGGACTCCAAAACTTGTCCCCTAAGCCCTCAATTTTACGTTCATACATTAATTTTCACTACTTCACCCACGTACATGCTTACGTGGGCAAAGTAGTGGGGGGCATTTGTTCCCACCAAAATTTTCGACCAAGAGCTACTTGTTCTCTTACAAAAGGGGGAGAAACCTAAAAAAACAGGTATCACGTGTAAAACACGTGGGAGCACGTATGCAAAGCATTTGAGAGCTGAATATAAATCACCAATGGACAAACAGGCCTCACGTGACCCTTTTTATGGGCAGATTCTATCTACGCCTGAATGTCTAATTGATAAAGTCACGTGCCCACACGTGATGGGCCTTTAAACCCACTTGTTTACCGCCGGAAGCCGGGAAGACTGGATGTCTTGCCTGAATCTGGGGGCAGATGCTAATTGGTGCTATCCGTCCACCTCTCCGAAGATGCCAAGTTGATTTATGGCACCGTGTATCGAAGGTTTAAACGGATGCGGCCGATGTAGCGGACTTCGTCAGATTCCCCCTCGTTCGAGGGGTTTTTGATTGTGGGGACGCTCTTCCCTGCAGGCGCAAGACCCTGCAGTTAATTACGCTACCGCATCGCGGTAACAACTTTCTCCTTCTCCAGATGGTCACTTCGTGTCATGGGTGTTTGTTTTGTGTTTGGTTGCCTGTGAATTGTATACGGAGACTAAGTTATGTTGTCGCCCGTAGGGCGTGGACTAGTCCAAATCCGTATCTTTCTTAGATTTAGGTTTGGGGGTTTGGGTTTAAGGATACGTTAGCCTCATTTGAGACTAAGATCAACTTAAACGTTTGTTAAGGATACGTTAGTCTAATTTTAGGCTAAGATCGACTTAACCGGACCGTTTAGATCCGACAAGAGAGCAATTGGCTCTATTGTTTAGTTTAGTGACATTGCGGTTGATTACCAGTTTAAGGACATGGTGGTCCATACCAGTTTAAGGACGTAGTGGTCCATTGTTAGTTTAAAGACATCACGGTCGAGATTAAGGACATCATGGTCCGTGAGTTTAAAGACCGCACAGTCAAGGTTAAGGACATCATAGTCCGTGAGTTTAAAGACCTCACAGTCAAGGTTAAGGACATCATAGTCCGTGAGTTTAAAGACCTCACAGTCAAGGTTAAGGACATCATAGTCCGTGAATTTAAAGACCTCACAGTCAAGGTTAAGGACATCATAGTCCATGGGCTTAAGGACCCCACAGTCCAGTTTAAAGACGTCATAGTCTATGAAATGTGTGATTGTCGGGATCCGTCACCTCTCTGAAGACGTTGAAGGATTACAACGACAAATATCAGAGGAGTGAAGAGATGTACCCTCGAACCAAAGTGGATTAAATGATCTGTAGTCCAGTTTGGAACTAAGATCAATTAATTAGAATTATGAGCACATGGGCTCAGTTAAATCTGAATTGAGGACTTATGGCCAACTTGGGCTAAGTCCAATTGGATTTGAAGTGTTGGCCCTTTGTTGGACCATTAGACATTTGTCTGGGTTCAAGCCCACATTATTTAGCAATGCTAAACAAGAGTTTGAGGGCTTTGGCAACATTTTTTTTCTATCTTTGATTGAGCAGTGAACATTATAGCCCTGACTTTTACTCAATTTTGAATGGGAGGCTTTGCCTCTGAAAGATTAACCAACTTGGTTAAAAGTAGTATTAAACACTAGAGAAAACAGTGTTAAACACTGGAAATATATCCATCAAATTAGTGTTAAACACTAAAAGATAATCAGTGTTAAACACTGGAAATGGGGTTCTCAAGTTAGTGTTAAACACTAAAAATAAAGTTCTCGAATTAGTGTTAAACACTTAAAGGGGTCACGTGGGGACACGTGAGGACGCCCAGAGGTGGGACCAGACCCCTTTACTTCGTTTTGCGATTAAGTGTTAAACACTTTTTTTTTATTTTCAAGCATCACGTGTTGGCACGTGATGGAGATCTGTGCGCCAATTGTTAAAGCATTTGCTGAGGGGTCACGTGATAACACGTGAGAGCGCCCAAAGCTTAGATTTCCTTTGCTTTTTATTTCTGTGTTTTGGAGATCACGTGGGAGCACGTGAGGCATTGCCTTAGAACTGATTCCTTCTTATTTTTGTGGACCTTTTCAGGGGTCACGTGGGGCCACGTGACCTTAGTTCTCTGCATGCATGGAGATCTTTTAAGTCTTCTTATTTTATTTTGAGAATTAAATTCTCTGTAAGGTTAAACCCTAATTCTGTTTTAGAGGAATTAAATTCCTAAGCATGTGGAAGAATTAAATTCTTATGTAGGGTTAAACCCTAGTTATGATTCTGTAGGAATTAAATTCCTATTGTGAAAGAATTAAATTCTTATATAGAGTGAAACCCTATTATCATTTAGGAGGAATTAAATTCCTGTAAATCTGAGAGAATTAAATTTTCAATTAGGGTTAAATCCTAGTTCTGTCCATCTTGAAGGAATTAAATTCCTATAGCTTTTGGGAGAATTAAATTCTCATAGAGGGTTAAAACCCCAATTTCATCTTGAAGGAATTAAATTCCTGTGAGTTTGAGAGAATTAAATTCTCATATAGGGTTAAACCCTAATTTTATTTTGGGAGAATTGAATTCTCTAAACTCAATCCTCCCCCTAAGTCTTGGATCCGCATGGCAGGATCTCAACCCGATGAGAATTAAATTCTTATCTTATGGGGAGATGTGCTCTGTGCAGATCTTCAACCGGAAGAAGAACTAAGTTCTTTTTTTGTAGAAGAGTTAAACTCTTAGATTTGAGAATTAAATTCTCTGTTTGAAGTTTTTGATCCCCCTTTCTTTTCTTACCTAGGGTTTTTCTTTTGAATTCTCCTTTCTTTTTCTCTCTGAAATTTTCAGATTCAAAAGCCCTTTCTCCAAAACTCTCTATCTCTTTCTTCTCTTCTCTTGGCTCCTATTTATAGGAGGAGGAAAAGAATCAATTTGTTTAGCAAATCTTTCTTTGAAAGATTTTGTTTGTTTTCATAATTAATATGAGCCTTTAGATTATTAAGTGAATTTTATTCACCGTTGGATTTTCACTCCAAAGATATTTTGTTTGTTATTTCTGGTGGGATTTAGGGAAATCTTTCCTTGTTTAAGATTTTTTCATAAATTGGTGATATTTAATCACCCCTGGATTTTTTAATCCAACGGTTCTCCTTAATCCTTTCCCATTTAGAAAGATTTTGGAGAAATTCAGAATTTTAATTCAATTAAACTGTAAGGCTTTCAAAGCTTGTCACGTGCTGGCACGTGACCCTTGGTCACGTGTGAGCATGTGACCCTCGTTGAGGTATTTTCTGATTATTTTAGAATTAAATTCTATTTAAGCTGCAGGGCTTTCAAAGCCTGTCACGTGTGAGCACGTGACCCCGATCGAGTCATCTTTCACCCTTTCTTTTGTTTTTCGTCTCTGTTTAGTGATATTTTAACCATCACGTGTCCTCACGTGACCCTTGGTCACGTGCGAACATGTGATACCTCATTGAGGTAATTCCTGATCTTTTAATCAGGAAACACCACTGAAAAGAATTAAAGGTATAATAAAACAAACAAGGAAAAACCCCAATGGGGCATCACGTGCCCACACGTGACCAAGGGTCACGTGCTGACACGTGATAATTCCTAAGTTCTTTAAAATAACAGAATTAAATTCTGGTTAAATGCTTAATCCATGGGTCACGTGCCACCACGTGATGGAGTCTTAAAAACTCTCTGAGATAAAGGAAAGAAAACCGTAAATGGGGCATCACGTGCCCACACGTGACAGGGGGTCACGTGCCAACATGTGATGGGTTCCTAAAGATCTCTGAACTAATAGAATGGCCAATCAGTGGGGTCACGTACCAACACATGATAGGCTCTTAAACCTTCTGAACTAATAGATTTAAATTCTAATTAAGGGAAATCAAAAACCCTAGTTGGAAAAATATTTCCCTAGATCTTTCCAAACAAAAAGATTATGCTCTGTAAAGTGGAGTACCGTTGGATTAAAAATCCAATGATGATTAAAAATCACCAATTTATAGAAAGATTCTATACAATGAAAGATTTCCCTTAAATTTTCCAGGAATAACAGATAAAATATCTTTTGGATTAAAAATCCAATGGTGAATAAAATTCACCGAGTGATCTAAAAGATCATGTTGGTTACAAAATCAATTAAAATCTTTCAATGAAAGATTGACTAAATAAACTGATTCTTTTCTTTCTCCTATAAATAGGAGCCAAGAAGAGAAGAGAAAGAGGGGGGATACAACAACAGAGAGAAAAAAGAAGAGAATTTAATTCTCCAGAGAGAAAAGAAGATCTCTTCGGAAAAAAAAGAAACCATAGATAAGAGAGGGAAAGAGATCATTCTATAAGCTCCCACGAAACAAAAAGAGAATTTAATTCTCAAACTAAGAGTTTAACTCTTCTGAATAAGAACTTAGTTCTTCCTTTGGTTGAAGATCTGCAGAAGCAGATCTCTCCATAAGTTGAGAATTTAGTTCTCATCGGGGGGATTCTGCCATGCAGATCTAAAGCCTAAGGGAGGACCTAAGTTCAGAGAATTTTATTCTCCCAAAATACATAAGAATTTAATTCCTCTAAATAAATTAGGGTTCAATCCTACAAGAGAATTTAATTTTTATACAAAGGACTTAGACTTTTCATGCACGTAAAAGAAATCAGTATCCAACCTGATCACGTGTGTCCACGTGACTCCCCTCCTTAGTGATCAAAAGAGAACGTATGAAATTGGATAAATCCCTCACGTGTCCCTTTGATAAATCCCTCAAAATAAAGAGAACACAGCCAAGGTAGAACAGACTTTGGGCGCCCTCACGTGCTCCCACGTGACCCCTGACAAACACCTCTTAAAAAAAGAGAAGATGGAAAGAACTGAAGGATTAAAATCCAATACATGGGCGTCCTCACGTGTCCCCACGTGACCCCTAGCAAAATCCTTTTAATATCCAGTGCATGGGTACCCATCACGTGCCCACACATGATGATCATAAAGATTAAGTGTTTAACACTTACTTGCATATTCTGAGAACAAAATAAAGGAAGTTTAGGCCCAACACTCAAGCGCTTCACGTGACCCCACGTGAGCGCTTCCTTTTTAGTTTTTAACACTATTTTGTGCGCTGCATCCTTAGTGTTTAACACTGTTTTATGCGCATCACGTGGGAGCACGTGATAACCGAGTATACTCTAGTGTTTAACACTGCATTCAAACCAGTCTTCCCAAATTGGCTAAGTTTTCCAGAGGCAGTACCCCTGTTTTGACTGAACCTCAAATACACTTTTGTCTTCCAAAATTGGTCATCTTATATGACATTCAAAGTAATTCCCAGAGCCCTCTCAGTCAACTTTGGTTCGAGAGTACATCTCTTCACACCTCTGATACATGTCGTTGTAATTCTTCAACGTCTTCAGAGAGGTGGTGGGTCCCAATGACCAATAACTATCTGGTGCATTTCCAAACCCATGTTTGCATCTGAACATGGACCGCAATGTCTTTAAACTAAACAATAGAGCCTAAATGCTCTTTTGTTGGATCTAAATGATCCTGTTAAGTAGATCTTATTCTAAAATTAGACTAACGTATCCTTGACAAACATTTAAGTTGATCTTAATCCCAAACAAGATTAACGATCCTTAAATCAATCCAACTACAGATCCCCCAACCAATATTGGTTCAAGGGTACATCTCTTCACTCCTCTGATATTTGTCGTTGTAATCCTTCAACGTCTTTAGAGAGGTTACGGGTCCCGACAACTAGACATTCCACGGACTGTGGGGTCTTTAAACTCATGGACTATGATGTCCTTAACCTTGGACTGTGGGGTCCTTAAACCCATGGACTATGATGTCCTTAACTTTGGACTGTGGGGTCCTTAAGCCCATGAACTATGATGTCCTTAACCTTGGACCGTAATGTCCTTAAACTAATCGACCATAATGTCCCTAAACTAAACAATAGAGCCCAAATGCTCTTTTGTTGGATTTAAACGATCCCGTTAAGTTGATCTTAGTCTAAAATTAGACTAACGTATCCTTATCAAACGTTTAAGTTGATCTTAGCCTCAAATGAGACTAATGTATCCTTAAACCCATCCCCAAACCCAAATCTAAGAAGATACGGATTTTGACTAATCCACACCCTACGGGCAACAATATAAATTAGTCTCCGTATACAATCCACCGGCAACAAAATATAAAACAAACACACACGACACGAAGTGACCATCTGGAGAAGGAGAAAGTGGTTACCGCGATGCGGTAGCGTAATTAATTGTAGGGGCTTGCGCCTGTAGGGAAGAGCGTCCCCACAATAAAAAACACCTCAATGAGGGGGAATCTGACGGAGTCTGATACATCGGCCGCATCCGTTTAAACCTTCGATACATGGTGTCATAAATCAACTTGGCATCTTCGGAGAGGTGGACGGATAGCACCAAATAACATCTGCCCTCGGAATTCAGTCTCTGATGTCCCAACGTCCCGGTCGCGTTTTTCGGCGGAGAACACATCCGTCGTTGTGCCCACCTCCTCGGAAGACCAGAGCAGCCGAGCTTCAACCTGAGGAACCTACTGCACCCGAGCTCCCCTTTCTGCCGGCCACCACACCTCCTCACTGCATAACCTCCGTCCACGGCCACCTCACCGGAGTTCCCTAGCGTCATCATCGACTCGAGCTCCCCGCTGCGTGGTAGAGACTAGCCGAGCCCAAACCTTAGCCTTCGTGCTACTGCGACTGTTAGTTATGTATATGCCCTAGAGGCCATTGTTGTACATATGATGTATATTATAATGGATGCTTGGTTATATATAGAGAAGACTTTCTTGCTCGTCATGATAGTATGCTATTTGGTTTCACTTTATCTTAACATGTTGACTTGTATTGGTTTACTGTTTTACTCTCACATGTTGATAAAGCCCTTAGGATCTGTACTCGACTACTGGGACTATGATGAGATCATACTAGTGGGGCCGCGGTAGTCGATGAGTACATCCTATAACTGTTCCTAGTCGAGGGTATATCGAGACAGGGCATCGATACACCAGAGTAGACTAGCGTATACGCATCTTGACCCATATGATGGGCGATGGATGATCCCATATCCATCGGTGTTAGACATCAGAGATGATGTACGGGTGCTCAGTGGAGACTGGGTACACTGGACGGACTCGCCGAGAACTCCCAGATGGTGATATACCACACGTCAGATGGCAGTTCTCCGGTGACACTGGTACAGGGTAGTCTGTAGACCCGAGATCGTCATGGAGTCTTGTGTGATTCCCACTGTGCTTTGATTTCCACCTTACCACGTCCAAGAGGGCGTGCAAAACGGTGGCTTTTGGGTACAGTCCCGAATCACATGGAGGCAATGAGCGATAGGAGGGGATTCGTCTCTCCCGGTATAGGGAGTTGATGTTGTGCTGTGTTCGATTGGCTATAACTGGAAGTCCCTGGCCAGGGCTGATATAGAGATTTACTGGTAAGTGTTACTAGTAGTTTCTCGACCCGTTGTGAGCCACACATCGACACGACTTATCGGTTACTGGGGTCTGACGTATACCACCCCTAGACTTGATATGCGACATATCAGACGAACAGACCGGACTGTACGGGAGTGTTACTGGTTAGATTCACAGGAGAACGCACAGGCTAGCTTGTTGATCTTCTGATCGCTCAATACCTGGGTGGCTGTTACGTTTAGCTGACCGCTTGCAGCTTGTGGGTGTTTGATATGATCATCACCTGCTACCGGCGTATTGACGATTCTTTAGAGTCCTACACAGAGGTTTCTTGGCTCAGGCGAAACGGAGTAGTGGCGCGTATGTGATATGCGCAGGAGCGTGAATAATGCGATATGGGATACCGTATTATATTCTCGCGATATATGGATATGAACCGGGTCATCGGATCAAGTGTTGATCCGATGAATCGGTACATGATATATTAGTCGGTAATATTCGATATAGCCGGATCGTCAAATCAAGTGTTGATTCGATGATTTAATGTATAATAATATATATGATATATTGTATTACATTATCTAATATTGGCTCGCTTTATTATTTCATTTTCTCAGTGGATGATACATTGATATATATGCGATATATGTTAATTGTATTATTTTCTTTTGTTGCAAATATGTAATATATATGTGATATATATTATTGTGACATGATATGATTAATTGTTAAACATGTTTAAGGATGATTAATTGAGGTTAAGGTTTGATTAGGGTTGGATGCTTCAAGTTCCTTCTAGAAGCTTTCTTCTTTTGTCATTCTTAAGATATTTAGAATGACACATTCATTTAACCCAACCAAACCCTAACTCTAGTTAACTCTCTACTCATTCTTATCCATTCATCCTTGACCATGGTTTACATATCAATCATATACTTTATTTTCTATTCATCACAAAAGGATTAATTCATATTATCATTATCCATTATCTTCTTCTTCTTCTCTCTTGAAGAAGCTCTCTTGAAAATCCTTAAGTGATGATAAAATATGAGAAAATGATATAAAAAGAAAGCAAAAATACTACTCCCTCATCCTCATCTCATCTAGCCCATGGGATTAGTGTGTTCACTTCTTTAAGAGTGAGAAAGCTTGAGTCGTAGCAACTTCAAGGTAGATCATCGGAGATTTGGAATACGACAAGCTAGAATGGATCGTTCGAGTCGTGGAGCCTCTCATGAGTCCGGGAGATCGTGGATCGCGGCAAAAGGACTTCTACTCGGAGCTTGTGAAGCGAAGGAGCGGACTACAAAGGTTGTAATCCCTCACACTTAGATAAAAGTTATCATCTTGCATGTTTAACCCTAATAATCTAGCAAAGATCCCGGCTTTGGGTTGTTCGGCATGTCTAAAATTTAATCCGGGCATGTTTGATGCCTTATGAACCTTCACAAGAGTGCCTAGGAACCCTACAGTGGTATCAGAGCCTAGCTAGAGCATTAGGCGATGTGTTTACGAAGTTAAAACTCCGATCGAACCCGAAACGACGCAAAAAGACCCCTCTCTGGAAATTTTTTAAATTTTGGGATTTTTCTGAATTAAAAATATGTAAAAAAATCAGCAGGGAATTCTAAGAATTACCAAGAAGCCCGAGCCCCCAATTCGATCAAACGGCCGCGGAAGCGCGGCTCAAGGCATTGCTTGCGCGGCGGTTCCGCGGCGGATTGATCAATTGGCGACACGTGACTTCCTGGTAATAACCGTAGGTACTTGCTGACTATTCTGGGTATTTTTAATCTGTTCCAGGTGTTTAAAATTCTGGGGTTTGTTTTGTAATAGTAGACTCGATCAGAAATTTTAAATTCGTATTTTTTCCGGATATTTAGAAACTGTTAAACTATTTGAACGGATTTCATTAACTTACCGTTTCCCGGTACGGCAAATTTTCAAGTGTTGAAATTTATTCGGGTTTAAATCTTTCGGAAAAATTGTACAAGTTAAGCGGTGGACCCTCTAGAAGACAACAAACCTTAACTCGATTATGTGACCGTCTTGAACTGCCTTTTGAACCTTCGGGTTTGGGGCAGTACGGCGTGCCACATGTGAGGCGTTGGCTTGACCCTTCTACGGCTGGATCACCGGTACTGTGACATATTCTGGGATTATTTGAACCCCGCTCAAGTGTTGAGCAGTTTAGGAAATTTTGGGTGTTTGATTATCTGTTCGAAAAGTTTAATACTGTTTATTTATCTGGAATGTGATACAATATGTGGAATTCATAGAGTTAGGCATGAAATACGAAGTATGTGATATTTCGGATTTACGATGTCTAAAGTGATTGTGAATTCCAAATATTGTAGTTTTACACTTTCTTTTCTGTGACCGTAAGTGTAATATGTGATATTGCCGGTTTCGTTGCTATATGTCAACGACAATTGGGATGCGCATATTTACTTACGTTGATGATATGAGATATTATGTGTTGCTGTGATATGTTATATTGGATCGTCGCGTTCTGAATAGCCGGGGGTTTTATGTGAGATGAGGGTTTTTATTTTCATTCATGTAAAATTCATTTGTAATGTAATATTCTTTTATTTGGGGCACTTCCTGGTTGCGGTTGGGGCAGTACGGCGTGCCACATGTGAGGCGTTGGCTTGACCCTTCTACGGCTGGATCACCGGTACTGTGACATATTCTGGGATTATTTGAACCCCGCTCAAGTGTTGAGCAGTTTAGGAAATTTTGGGTGTTTGATTATCTGTTCGAAAAGTTTAATACTGTTTATTTATCTGGAATGTGATACAATATGTGGAATTCATAGAGTTAGGCATGAAATACGAAGTATGTGATATTTCGGATTTACGATGTCTAAAGTGATTGTGAATTCCAAATATTGTAGTTTTACACTTTCTTTTCTGTGACCGTAAGTGTAATATGTGATATCGCCGGTTTCGTTGCTATATGTCAACGACAATTGGGATGCGCATATTTACTTACGTTGATGATATGAGATATTATGTGTTGCTGTGATATGTTATATTGGATCGTCGCGTTCTGAATAGCCGGGGGTTTTATGTGAGATGAGGGTTTTTATTTTCATTCATGTAAAATTCATTTGTAATGTAATATTCTTTTATTTGGGGCACTTCCTGGTTGCGGTTGCTGTCACCAGTGTATATTATTTACTTTTCCGCATTAGGTAGACCCAAGGAGGGGAGCACAAGTAACCGGGTTCTAGGGTCCAGTGGGAGGCCATCTCGAGGAGTCGAGACCGGGTCTTCTAACCCTAGAATTGGCAGTGTTACTTGCCGCTCTCGTAGGGGTCTTGGGATGTGGGTTTGGCTATTCGTCGCGACCGTGGAATCCGTGTTTTATACAGGCTCGTATTGAAAACACGGACGTCCTAGTATATCCAATATTTCATATATGTTCTTCTGCTGCAATGTTCTGTGATGAGATCATATTACTGCCTGAGACGAATGCTTATACTATATATATATGCTGATATATAAATATTACTGCTTTCGTTTCTTCTGTGATGCTTAGGAAGCATAAGCTGATGGGATTTTTATTAATGAGATTAATAAAAGAAAAGAAACCTAAAAATGTTGTAGAATCAAAACTTTATAAAAGGGGTAGCTACAGTTTTGCTTTGCACAGTGATATATACGATATATCCTGCACCTTATTCGATGAGGAAAGGACCGAGATCCCTTCACCGGGAGTGACTCCTTTAGCAAAACTGGCAGATGCTACAAAACGCGGTTTGTCTTTTGATTGCTTTAAGTGTTTTTTGCTTTGCACAGCGGTATATATGATATATCCTGCACCTTATTCGATGAGGAAAGGGCCGACGATCCCTTCACCGGGAGTGACCCCTTTAGCGAAACTAAGAAAAGCCTCAAAAACACTCCTTTTGAAAAACTTCACTCGATTCTACGACGATATCAAGTTCATTACGCTCAGGGTTTTTCTGAAAAACCTGCGTAGCCCTCCGTCATTTCAGATAAATACTATTTAGTATTCGTGCTACGGTAGTTTGGCCTTCGTCAAGGCGTAGTGTACGGTAGCTAACTAGTACTTATCTGCTAGCATACGATGCGATTGGATTAGGGTATTTGTACGGCGTAGTTTGGCCTTCGTCAAGGGTCGTACGGGTGGGTTTAATTCAATCAAGAAATGAACGGGTTGAACTTGACTAGCGCCCTATGGATAGTTTGGCCTTTGTCAAGGTCATGGGACGCTAGGGGCAAAAGCATTATTGGGAATTTCAAGTGTTGAAATTTGCAATGAGATTGTATACCTCCTATGAGATAGTTGGATCCTGATACCCACTGCGAGTAAGAGTTACTCCTGGGAGAGTTTTACACAAGACAATTAGCCGATCAAGTAGGTGTTTAGAAAAGTGTTAACGAGGTTACGCCTCTGGGAAAACGAAGTTTACTTTAATTAGGTCCGTGCGAAAGCACGGGGAACCTCCCTCAAAATACCGACACTGATCTGGCTGAAAGATTGACGAAGTTGTAAGGTGTAATTAATCCCGGCTAATCTTACCTTTTAGGGTTTTAAGGTAGATTTGATAAAAACAGTGGGAGACATCCTGATTAGATAAGATAATAACCAATCTAATCTTGCAAGAGCATACGCTAAAGTGTTTTCTTCTCTCTCTCTCCAGGTAGCGACCATGTCATGCCATAATCAAGATAATAATATGGATGTATTGACTGAACCTGATTATTGTACTGAGCAAGCGAACGTTAGACCCATTCTTTCTTATAAGAGTTATAAGACTGAACAGGAAACAGGAGAATATCTGGATTCTCACGCCGCCCAAAAGAACATGCATGTTGATGCATCTTCTTCAGGTGTGTTTGTTATTGAGAACTGTTTCTCAGTTCACCCTACGTCCTGGGTATTAGATACCGGATCAGGATCCTACATATGCAAACAGTTGCATGGGCTACGTAAAGGTAGAGAACTGGGAAAAGATGATCATTCCGTTCTAGTAGGGAACGGTGCAAATGTTGCAGCCAAAGAAGTTGGCGAATATCACCTTGTATTACCAAGTCGTAATACACTGATTCTAAATGAGTGCTATTATATACCGAACATGATGTGCAACATTATATCAGTTTCTTTATTGAGTAAAGAAGGATATAATTTTGTAGTAAAGGATAATGTTATGAACATATTCCTAAATCAAAAGTTGAATGCATCAGGCTCGTTACATAATGGCATATTCATTCTAAATCAGAATACAGTCCTGAATATACAAAACACACACAAGAGGAAAAGTTCAGATATGAACGAATCCTACTTGTGGCATTGTAGACTTGGTCATATCAATGCGACACGACTAGCTAAGTTGCATAAAGATGGTTATTTGAATCCGTTCGAATTATCATCTTATGATACTTGCCATTCATGTCTCAAAGGAAAAATGACCAAAGCTCCGTTTAGTGGACACGGAGAAAGAGTTACTTAACTCTTAGGACTGATACATAGTGATGTATGTGGTCCCATGTCTACGCATGCCAGGAACGGTTTTTCCTACTTCATTACATTCACTGACGATCTCTCTAGATACGGACATGTGTTTCTGATGAAACACAAGTCTGAAGCTTTTGAGAAATTCAGAGAATATAAGCACGAAGTAGAAAACCAAACGGGCAAAAGTATTAAGATTCTT